>CM060953.1:183897767-184497767 GCA_030765055.1 Mantis religiosa | reverse complement strand
TATTTACCGGTCAATGCAAGGGAACTTCCCGATTAACATTCCAACGACACACGGCAACTTATGATTCTTATTGTTTCAATCCATAAGGTAACCGCATTTAGGATCATATGTTCCATGTATCCCCACAAATAAATTTAATAAAAAAGTATTAACTTATTTAAACCACTATTAACTATTTATTTAAACCAAAATAAAACATTCTTTTAGTTGAAGCAGTGCTTCATAAAGCAATTATCTCAAGACTAACAATTATGATTAAATCTTGTCAACTTATAATGTTCAGAAAGCAAAGTTTTAGGGATGAACAATCCTTCCTGTTACATTAACTTACAAATGAAGATTTGAGCATCCCTTAGAAAGAGTGAGGGATGCTGGCTTAAAGTCTTGTTTGATTATGTATCAAGGTGGCCATGAACACATAACCTACTTTTACATATCTGCGTTAAATATAGATACTTTTACAGATTCATTGTAGTACACATTATAACAGGGCATTTCACGTTGCATTCCCTTTGCAAGGGGATGCAGCACCGAAACCCACAAATCCAGCAATTTTCAACCAATCTTGCTGAATTTTTTACCACTTAGTTCTGATGCACAGTGGACTCAGAATTCAAAATTTTATTTTTATATCTTCAATAGGTTTTGAGTAATTAATTTTTAAAGTTCAAAATTTGGGCAAAATTCAAAACGTTCCATGTGATGAAAATATTCAAAATTTTAATGTTTCTATTTCTAAAAATATTCAGATGTTTATGAAGAAAATTTCTATCATATGAATTTCCTATACTGCCTTTATTTCCAGAAGGGGGGGAAGGTATGGAGCAAACAAAAAAAATGATTAAACCTTTAATTTTATATATCAATAACTTTAAAAATATAACGAATATTAAAAATTCGAATGATATAAACCTTTGTTTGCTTTCTAAGAACAAGTGTTGAACATTTTAGAGGGACTTAATCAAAACTGCAACGTGTGGAATGACAAAAAATGTTGAAAAAACTAGAACTGAGTAAATCAAATTTTAAAATCCAAAACATTTTCCTTCTCAGCTACATGCCTTGAAGTAGACTAAAACCCTCCAGATAGATAAATTGGACACTCCTGCCTCTTCTTTCTCTCTTCTGCAGCAGTTTTCTTCAATTTTAGTTTCCTTTTGGATGTTTTAGAAGTTACCTTCGTAGAAGTTGATGAATGAAGTAAGCGTAATTGGTCCTTCCCTTGGCTAATTTTTAGAGATGCTGGTGAAATCTGTGTCCATTATGTCTGAATGCAGCTTGAGTGAGGCACAACAAGCAAAATTTAATTCACTGATGGTTGATGTCACAGCAACTTGAAGTTTCTTCTTTGAAACAGATATTTCTTTTGGGAAATTATGCCATGTCATGTTGTGTAAACTTTCACTTGCATTTTGTGTCTTACCCAATGTACATATCCTTAGGATTTTATCTGATGCCAGCCTTTGGTACACACACATTAGTTTTCTTGCCACATCAGGCTTCAAATATGTTCCCATTGTTGTGTTACGTTTAGATGTTTCTTCCCATGTATCGTTTAGCCTATTCATGATCCTAACTATGGCCGCGCCGTGGCTCAGTGGTTAGCCCACTTGGCTCTCACCAAGGCGGCCCGGGTTCGATCCCAGGCGACCGCAAAGTGAGATTTAGGGTGGACAACACGGCGCTGGGGCGGGTTTTCTCCGGGACCTCCAGTTTCCCCCGCCATCTCATTCCACCGGTGCTCCATCTTCATTTCATGTATCATCAGTGCCATCGCCTGCGGTGCCGTATGTAGTAAAAGCGAGCATTAAACACTACTCACTTCATGATCCTAACTATGTACACAGTCAACTAAAGGTCTCTAGTTTCAAGGAATGTTTACCTATAGCTTATATAACAGTTAACACGTTTTGGTGTATAAAATACCTTTATAAATGTTAAATGGCGAACTAAAACTCATCAATTATACATAAACAGTATGTAGTTTAACGAGAAGCACAAGAAAATCATGGCCAAGTTATAAACTGACAAAAAGCAAAATATAAACATTACTGGATAGAGTCAACATGAAAAATTCAATGACATGGCCGGGATTTGAAGCACGGATTTCCTGGTTTCTGTCCAGTCGCTCTAACCCATTAAGCCACCATGGCCAACGTGCCGTCCTGGCACTAAATTCTCCATTTGACTCGTATATTTCCCGGGTAAACCGTTTGTGTCGACTTACTATCGTAAGTACTAAAGTCCCAGGTTTCATCATTTAACTCTTATTATTTTAGTTAATTGATGGAAATTAATCATTTCTTCACACTAGCCATATAAAGGCTAAGGCTTTTGATAGATAGAGTCAACATGAAAAATGCAATGCCATGACCGGGATTTGAACCACGGATCTCCTAGATCAATGGCCATGACCTTGCATTTTTCATGTTGACATTATCAAAAACCTTAGCCTGTATACGGCTAGTGGGAAGAAATGATTAATTTCTATTTAACTTAAATTAAGAGTTAAATGATGAAGCCTGGGACTCTAGTACTTACGATAGTAAGTCGCCACAATCTGGAATTGGAGATCCCTAGTGGTCTACCGGGGACATATATGAGTCAGATGGAGAATTTAATGTCAGGACGGCACGTTGGCCATGGTAGCTCAATGGGTTAGAGCGACTGGACGGAAACCAGGAAATCCGTGGTTCAAATCCTGGCCATGACTTTGAATTTTTCATGTTGACTCTATCTATCAAAAGGTCTGTAGTTTCAAGGAATGTTTTGCCTAGAACCTATATCAGTTATATACATGTTTTGATGTATAGCATACCTTTATAAATGTTAAATGGTACACTAAAACTCATCAATTATATATAAACAGTATGTAGTTTAACGAGAAACACAAGAAAATCATGGCCAAGCTAGAAAATAACACAAAATCAAAATAGAAACATTACTATTTGCTTTCAATATTTGCAGCCAGTGTTTTGTTTCCATGGTGCCACATATTGTAAGAAATAACCATCATACCAACACACAAAATCCCACCAGAAACTTTGCCGCTAATTTCAAATGTATTAATTTAGTACGTTCAATCGAACTCAAATGACAGAATTCTATGAAACCAAGGGCCATCATGCACGTAGGCACGGGCATTTTATTGTCATGTGAAGGTATTTAAATGCCTCAAACTCATAAATTTAGTTGGATTATGATACTATAAGGTTCAAAGTATTTTATTAGCTCGAAAACAAAAACAAAAATATATTTTTTGCATATTTTTAGCCAATTTCAGAGCTGCATACATATCTGCGTTAAATATTGATACTTTTACAGTTTCGTGGTAGTACATATATGATACCAGGGCATTTCACGTAATTCTGAGACATTTAAAATGTTTGTACACTTGTGGTATTGTAGGTATATTGCATTGTTTTCACATTCAGTTGTTACTACACTGCTATTATTTCTTATATGAGCACTAACGTGGTAGAAAATAAAATTAAACAAGTTATAAAATGCTAAAAACGTCAACTTAATATGATTTATACAATCATAATAGAGAGTTGTTTAATGTGTAGTGTTTAACGCCCGCTTTTACTACATACGGCACCGCAGGCGGTGACACTGATGATGCATGAAATGAAGATGGAGCACCGGTGGAATGAGATGGCGGGGGAAACCGGAGGACCCGGAGAAAACCCGCCCCAACGCCGTGTTGTCCACCACAAATCTCACTTTGCGGTCGCCTGGGATCGAACCCGGGCCGCCTTGGTGAGAGCCAAGCGGTCTAACCACTGAGCCACGGCGTGGCCAAGAGTTGTTTAATGTCATACGCAATACGTAATGGCGATATTCCAAGCTACCGTGGCTTTTCTGTGTGTAGCAAATTTTGTTTACCCTTTAGGTTTACCAATTGTACAAAAGTATGTAAAGGTAACCCAAAATAAACAAGATAGATTGACAGGCAATTTTTAATGTACGAGGATGGGTCAAAAAGTACTGCCTCCTATTTTTTCCCCCTTAAATAAGTAAGTTATGTGAAAACTTTGAATTTGGCGCATTTCCTCAAACCTTTCCCTGCAGTAGTAACTTCCTAAGTCAACAGGTGGCAGCACTGCATACTCTTGCAAAATGGCTGACATCGACATTCGTATTAGACAGCGTTCTGTGATTGCATTTTTGACTGCGGAAGGTGAAACGCCAATTCGCATTCACGAAAGGCTAAAAAATGTGTATGGTAATGCAACGGTGGATGTCAGCACTGTTAGACGATGGGTTCGTCGCTGTAACGAAGCTGAAGGGCAAATACCATTGGCAGATGAAAAGCGAAGCGGCAGGCCGGTGACTGCAGTGACTCCATGCAACATTCAGCGAGTCGATGACATCATTCGTGGTGATCGCCGGATAACAACAGGTGAATTGTGTCGCATTACCTCCCTGAGTAAAGGCAGTGTGATGACGATTATTCAACAACTGGGTTACTCAAAAGTTTGTTCACGTTGGTTACCAAGAATGTTAACCACCCAAAACAAAGAAACAAGGAAAACAATAGCCTCCGAGCACTTGTAGCGCTTCAATTTGGAGGGAGAGGAGTTTCTGAAAAAAATTGTTACTGGAGACGAAACGTGGCTTCATTTTTTTTTAATCTGAATCAAAGAGGCAGTCAATGGAATGGCATCACACAACGTCACCGAAGAAAAAAAAAATTCAAAAGTCAGCGGTCGGCAGGGAAAGTTATGGCGACAGTTTTTTGGGATGCAGAGGGTGTGCTTATGATTGATTTTCTGGAGCAGGGATGCACAATAAATTCTGTCCAATACGTCAAAGTTCTCAAAAAGCTGAAAGCACGTCTTCGCCGAGTTCGCCCAACAAAAACTATGGCGGATGTTCTTCTTTTGCTTTACAATGCAAGACCACACACCAGCCGTTACACCACTGCAGAAATTTGGATGGCAAGTCTTACCTCACCCCCCATACAGCCCTAACCTGGCACCATCAGACTTCCATCTGTTCGGGCCACTAAAGGAAGCTCATCGTGGGATTCATTTTGAAGATGAGGAGGCTGTGAAAACGTCCGTACGTCAATGGCTTAGGAAGCAAGACCGTGTGTTTTACCACACTGGAATACATGCCCTAGTTAAAAGGTGGACCAAAACTGTGGAAAAGGACGGAGATTATATTGAATAGTGACAAATTTATCGTCAATGTTGTAGTTTTCAAGCTATGTAAATTGGATTCAGTTTTCTTGGCAATTAAAAGAAAAAAATAGGAGGTATTACTTTCTGACTCACCCTCATATTATTAGTTAATAATTTAAGTTAATTAAAACAATAGATTAAATATATTAAGAATTTGTCTTTTTAGTAGTCCTACATTTTAGGGAATTTTAAATTATATGCAACATTTCCATATCCGCGGCCAGAGAATAAGTGCCACGTTGTCACTGCAGGTGGCACTTAGTGCCATTTCATGTGTAATGATATAAGTCAGTATTAGAAAATTAGAGTACTCCTAATCTAAACTAAATTAAACCAAAACCAGCCCGCCTCGGTGGCGTAGATGGTAGCGTGTCTGTCTCACGTTCAAGAGGTCCCGAGTTCGATTCTCAGTTAGGGTGAGTTACCTGGATAACGTTTCTCCGGGGTTTTCCCTTATCCTGATAGACAAATGTTAGCTACTCTCAGCTCCAAGGATCTCGGACTCACTTGAGCATTATTTCACTCATTTCATTCATCGTCGGATATGATCTAACTTTGGAGGACCTAAATTAAAAAAAAAAAAGCTAAACTTACGTAAAAAAATTACCTAACCTAAATCAATCTTGAGTCAAAATTTTCGTTTGAAATGAAAGTTAAATACACAATGTGGTATTATTATCAGTATAAAAGCGCCAACATTTACTCGAAATGGACTATGAAGGTAAGGGTAATTGGCCTTTGCATGATATAATCACTTTTGGCCCGGACATTACATAAAGAAGATAACCCAAAGCAGAATAAGCCGTTTTTGAAGAAAATAAAAAAAATTCGAATATTTTTTTACGTGTATGTATCAAATTTGGTAGTAGGTAAATTGTATTGTACATACAAACACAGGGACTTTTTCAAATGTTTTGATTCACGGGAATTCAAAACAATATTTCCAGTGAAATCACTGGAATGCTGCTTACTGTTGTGACTTTGTGGGTTCGTACAATTAAAAGACCAAGTTGCAGAAATTCAATACGTTTATTGTTTCCATAGAAATTCAGTTGGTACACTTGCAGATTACAACAGAATTACGTAGCATACACAAATACAATCTTCCAAGGTTATTGACCACAAACAAAGAGCTCACACAACTTCCAGTTCAATTACCACTCTCTCGTTATGACTCTGTTTACAACTACTGCTCTGTTTACGACTGCCCCTTGGCAAATCGCGACGTCCTTAAATACCTCCACTGATAATTCCAGACTGTTCCAAAACAAACAAGAAACCGAACGCTCTCACTCAATCAAGATGTCACCAATCTCTCTTTCATATAACTTTGCCCCCCTGACATGTATCACTCCGCGTGCAACTACCTTCCCCCTCATTATAATTGACAAATGCTTTCGCGTCATAGGTGGTGCCTTCCAGTCACATTTAAACCTGCAGTAAACGTCATAATAATTGCTGGGAAGATAGATAAAATCATACAAATAAGAATATGAAAGCATGCAAAAATAATGAAGTTTATAAAATGAACAAGTTGAAACTGAATGAATGAGCAATGAAGCTGAAACAAGTTTATAATGAAAGGCCTTCAACATTTTCCACTGGGATTTTTAAACCAGCACACATACCTTGCAAAAATGCTTGTCTTTCAGTCTTAAAAGTCGTGTCACGCCATACTTGTCGTGTGTCCTTCATTCACCCAAGGTGAAGGTAGTATATTTTGCGACTTGTATCCCGGTACAGTCTGATTGTCCTTAAATAACGTCTTCGCCACACAGCAATATCGCTCCTGGAGTGGTAAGTTTTCCTGTTGTCTCATTTTCATGTCGCGATGTTCCTACGCATTTAACACTCACACCTGTAAGTTCAGGGCACAGCTGTTCGACTTCTCTCACTGACAAAGACGGATTCTTCTCTGTGAGTGCATTAAACACATGCACCACAATTCTTTTTTCGCCGTTTTGTAAAGGTTTTCCCTTGCGATGCTTCAGCGAAAAACTGGCGGTAGAGTCTGCCATTATACATATAATAAGTACACGCGCAATAAACGATCAATAAAATAATTTAGCTCTCGCACTCGGCACAACACACCGTCGAATGGCGATATATAACTAATCCAGTTCAGAACAAGGTCAGTGATAAAAGTCATATAAACAAATATGTCATCACTACCGCTAAATCACGTGTTATCGTGTCATGTGCTTGAGAGCAAAGGAACCTCCTCTTTACTTCGTTTATGAATTAACATGCATTTCAGATAAATCAACTCTGTTGAGTAATATATTTAATTCAAACAGTTACGAAAACATAAATTTGACAATTCTCTTCCAACATATAAATATATATCACCATGTTAAATAACGAACTAAATTTTACGTACAACAGTCTATACTACAATAGCAGCCAATAAGAGGTAATAAGGTCACGTGGCCGTTAAGAGATACGGGGCAAGCTTATGTGAAACAAGGATTAGAATCATCAATTTCTAACTTTATCTGTTCTGCCATGCCTTTTATCTCCGCGCTGTGTTTACCTACTTAGGCGAGCTCTTTATCTTCACCCGACACTATCTGTCCCTTATCGCTCAGCACCGCGCTATTGTAAATAATACGTTCGCGACACTATGTTCGTATAAAAAGCAAGTAAAATGATTTTATAAGAATGAAATACATAGAAGAATTAAATCTTTATCGTTATTTTCTCCATATGTCATCAGTTGTAATTTGCAGAACTTTTCGTTTAAGGAAAACTAAGTTAAAAACAAATTTTGAGGTATTCTAGGATAAGATTTAAGGAGAAAAGGTTTCTGTATCGACCTCTGTCGTACACCCACGCAGTTTTAACTTGACTGCAACGGTTTCAAGAGATTAGACAGTGCTGCTTCCCACGCCATTTCGCACGGGAGGAAAAAAACGAGGTTTAAAAAAATGCATTTGAAAAATAACACAAACGTTGCCTCGTGCGAGATGAGAAGAGAGAAGTGGGAGGGAAGGCAAGAAAAATCCTGCTACTGCTACTACAAAGTTTGAACTTTGTATAATTATTTATGAAAGTGGAAGACTAGAAGGGGGAGCACGTTTGTGTGTACAGAGCGAGCACTGCATTCCGCTTGGACTGTTTCCTCCTCGTATGTGTGTGCTGCTGCAATTCACCGAGCAAAAAGACCTCCATGTGCGCAGCAGCCAGTCTCAAAACACACCCTATTTTTTTCAAATTAAAAAATAAACCATGTGTTATGTTTTACTTGAGTAGCGTTGTGGCAGCCATTACCGACATCACATTGTTTTTCTCGTGTAGGCAGGCTTTTGTTTTACCTCCACTGGGGCGCGACAGTCGCTTTTCTACAACTCCACGGCGAGATAAAATAAACAGATTATAACTTCAAAGTAGGCTCTCTGACTCTTCCAAGCTCCGTTCTCTTGAAATGACAAAATAAATGGCGTCGCCTACTCTATGACATGAATAGTTTTAGCACCTCTGAAAACGTATTTGCGATCTGTGCGAGGTGTTTCTAAAGTTCACTAATTGGAATGCAAGGGCTGTTATATTGAAATTAATTTCAGCAACACCATCACTAGATCAGTCATCATCACAGAGCAGAAATAATAATAATAGAAAAGTTTCAGCACGATAAGAAAAAAAACAAAAATACCTACTGGTAGCGTACACAGAGTAGAAAATATTCTAACACCAAAACTACCTTATATATTGTAATTAGAGGAAGCAATGGACTCCAACCAAGAATTCTGTACCATATTTCAGAATAAATACACGTTTCGAGGGTGTCTGAATAAAATAATATATATTTTTAGAAAAAATACTCAAAACTTGAAAAGGGTTAAACACAAATTTAGTAGGTATTTCAGTTCAGCCAAAAACATCACACGAAGTTTTAATAAAAATTCTCACACACCAAAATACCCTTTATGTGAGGGGGTGTCGTAAAGTTTTAATATATATATTAGTTTACGTCCTCCAACTTTAAGTCATATCGGACGATGAATGGAATGAGTGAAATGATGCTCAATGAGCCCAGAGTCCATAGAGCTGAAGCTGATTTTCCATATAATTCGAGAAATTTATTAAAATTTCCATATATGGAAATGTAATACAAACCTGGCTCTCTGAAGTTTGTAACCGCAGTATCAGACAGCGATTAGGAGGTAGCGAATTAATCGAAATCACGAGAATTAAAAAAGAAGATAAATTAATAAAAATGCTTTGCTAAACTAATATAAAATATTGTTATATTAATATGAAATTAGAATGAAATTAGAGTAATGATTAAAATAGCGGTTTAATTAAGAATAAGATGGGAAGAATATACCTTAAGACAACTAACATGCTAGAATCCATGAAAGGGAGAGAAAATGTTTCTGTAAAATCTGAACACAAGTCGGAGAGACAGGAAGAGGTGACCGTTAGCCTCTTTGTTTAAGGAAAGGTTCAATGTCTGAGAACTATAGCCAGGAATGTGTAGGAACAATAAGGTTTTCAAGATGCGGTCAAGCATAAGACCTAAAAGGATTTACTTTGCTGAGGTGATAACAATGTATACCGTTACAAAGAGCCCAGGGTAGGCGTGACCCAACTCACGGTGGGACGTAACGTCAATGAGTTCGATGAGTTTTGCTAACCAATAAAGAAAAATCGAAATAAAATGAGAAACCAATAATAATGTAAGATTTGAGAAATGGGGAGAAGGGTGAGTTATTTTGGTCATGTGATAAGGGTTAGAGTGGGGATCAGAATAAGGTACGAACTGAATCGCAGAGTAGACGAAAAATCACTTCAACAGTCATACTACGAGGGGAAAGACGTGTTAGTGCGCGTGAAGAAGAAGTAGGGAAGATTTCTAAGTCCGAAATGTAAATCACTTCAAAAGTCATACTACGAGGGAAAAGACGTGTTAGTGCGCGTGAAGAAGAGGTAGTAAAGATTTCTAAGTCCGAAATGTAGGGAAGTCAAGAATAACGCAACCAGCGTAAGAGAGGCAGCAGAAGAATTTTATAATAGCAAAGTATTCGCCGTATAAAGAAGTAAGAGAATTCTGTTAGGAAGTTTAGTAACAGGTGGTCACCGCTACAAATCAATCTAAATCAACGAATTTAGTGAGAATTAAATTAAATCATTTTTGCAACGAACCAGTGTATTATTGAGACAACTGAGCAGCCAACAAACAACAAATCCATTTCCTACAACCATTCACCTGAGGACAAGAGATCTCATAGCTCCAATTAGAACCCAAATCAAAAGTAATCACCAACCAATTGAAATCTGACATGCGGGTATGCCGCAAGTTGATGAAGGAGGTTAAATCAAGATGACTTTGTTTGTGACGTATTAGACTGCATAGAAATTCAAAATCTGACGCCAAGCCAATCAAATTTAAGTATTTGTCCCTTAGTAACAAGACATGACAAAATTAACCAATCAGATTTCAGTAAAAAATTTGAATTTAATTTTTTCACTTGATAAAGTTCATTCCTGAAAGTTCTTTTGATCTGGCGAGACGTGTAATGGCCATAGTTCTGGACACGCTACTGCGTATGCTACGCCATTACTATCATGAAATATGTTAGCAAATGTTCTTACAAAGCATCGACTGTGTAAAGATACAGGGAGAAAATAAAATCTTACAAAAAAAAAGTGAAGCAGTGTTTTATGATCAATTTTGGTTACTACCATTCACCATTCCGTTGCTGGCGCGGTACCACAGCCCTGGATTAAAGATCTCATCGCTCATCGACGAAGCTACCCACAATTTATCCAGACTACTTCATCGCAGTAACGGTGAGGCTGAAGGTATCTTCATTCCTCTATCCCGAGGAAGGTAAGTCGCCTCACCGAGGGATTGTAATATGAGAACGAATTGCAGAGCTTAGAGTAACCCGACATTCGTCTTTCAGGATAAGGGAAAACCCTGGAAAAAAACCTTATCCAGGTAACTCACCCTGACCGAGATTCGAACTCGGGACCTCTTGAACGTGAGGCAGACACGCTACCATCAATTTCCTGCATTTGAAAGGTAAAACTGCCCGGGAAATCCATGATGAGATGACGGCTGTTTATGGAAATGATTGCCCATCGTATGACACTATTGTGAGGTGGAAAAGGAATTTTTTAAACTGGTCACATGTCCCTGACAGATGAGCCAAGAGCTGGTAGACCGTCAGCTGTCACAGTGAAGAAAGAGGAGTGTTTAATACTAGAAGACAAACGAGCAACGATCCAAATGATCATGAATGAGACACATCTTAGTTATGGTAGTGTGTGGAAAATTATTCATGACGAACTGGAGATGTCCAAGGTGTCTGCACGGTGGGTTCCACGTTTGCTAACCCCTTTCCAAAAGCAAACACGGCGTGACCTTTCAAGACAAATGTTGATGCTGTTGTAACAGGATGAAGATGATTCTTTTGATCGTCTGGTAACCATGGATGAATCCTAGATCTATCCGTATGATCCAGAGACAAAAACCATGAGCATGGAATGGAAACATGCCGATCCCTCCCCCCGCCCAAAAAGGCAAAGGTGCAAAAGTGAGCTGGGAAAGTCATGCTTTCAGTTTTCTGGGACTGTCGTGGAGTCATCCTTACAGATTATCTTGCCAAGGGTCAAACCATCACTGGCAGATACTACTGCAATCTTCTGGACAAGTTACGAGCAGCTCTGATTAAGAAACGATGCAGTATGCTCTCCAAAGTTGTTCGTCTTCTGCCTGATAATGTACCAGCTCATTCATCTCAAGTTGCAGTTGACAAAACAAGTGAATGCGGCTTTGAGACCTTACAGCATCCGCTTTATTCGCCCGATCTCACACCAAGTGACTTTTTCTTGTTCCCGGAAATGAAGAATGCGTTGTGTGGGCACCGATTTGACAACACAAATGACGTCATTAATGAACTGGAAGAGTGCTTTAAAGTGAATTCTGCAGATTTCTACAATCAAGGTATTAGGAAGGTCAAGAAACGCTGGGAAAAATGTGTAAAACTAGATGGTGACTACGTAGAGAAGAACTAACAATCACATATCAACACAAACTCTCTATCACATTTTTAAACGGTGGTAATTAGATCTCTAAGACACCCCCTTGTACATCTTTTGGCCAAAAATGAACAGATTCTAGAGGCGTATATTTTTCTATGTCCACATTGTTTCCACGGCCGGTTTATATTGGCGTGACATTAGCTACTTCGTCCTACTGAATTCCCTCGTAATAATAATAATAATAATAATAATAATAATAATAATAATAATAATAATAATAATAATAATAATAATAATAATAATAATAATAATAATAATAATAATAATAATAATAATAATAATAATAATAATAATAATAATAATAATAATAATAATAATAATAATAATAATAATAATAATAATAATAATAATAATAATAATAATAATAATAATAATAATAATAATAATAATAATAATAATAATAATCATAATCATAATCATAATCATAATCATAATCATAATCATAATCATAATCATAATCATAATCATAATCATAATAATAATAATCATAATAATAATAATAATCATAATAATAATAATAATCATAATAATAATAATAATAATCATAATAATAATAATAATCATAATAATAATAATAATCATAATAATAATAATAATAATAATAATAATAATAATAATAATAATAATAATAATAATAATAATAATAATAATAATAATAATAATAATAATAATAATAATAATAATAATAATAATAATAATAATAATAATAATAATAATAATAATAATAATAATAATAATAATAATAATAATAATAATAATAATAATAATAATAATAATAATAATAATAATAATAATAATAATAATAATAATAATAATAATAATAATAATAATAATAATAATAATAATAATAATAATAATAATAATAATAATAATAATAATAATAATAATAATAATAATAATAATAATAATAATAATAATAATAATAATAATAATAATAATAATAATAATAATAATAATAATAATAATAATAATAATAATAATAATAATAATAATAATAATAATAATAATAATAATAATAATAATAATAATAATAATAATAATAATCATAATAATAATCATAATCATAATCATAATCATAATAATAATCATAATAATAATAATAATCATAATCATAATCATAATCATAATAATAATCATAATAATAATAATAATAATAATAATAATAATAATAATAATAATAATAATAATAATAATAATAATAATAATAATAATAATAATAATAATAATAATAATAATAATAATAATAATAATAATAATAATAATAATAATAATAATAATAATAATAATAATAATAATAATAATAATAATAATAATAATAATAATAATAATAATAATAATAATAATAATAATAATAATAATAATAATAATAATAATAATAATAATAATAATAATAATAATAATAATAATAATAATAATAATAATAATAATAATAATAATAATAATAATAATAATAATAATAATAATAATAATAATAATAATAATAATAATAATAATAATAATAATAATAATAATGAAAAACATATAATGAAAGTAAATACAGTTGAAAGATGTCAATTGTATGGCATTGAAATTTTTCAGCCTGACTCTACGTTTCCACAATTTAGCCTACACACGGCTAGTGTGAAAGAACAATTAATTTCCACTAATTGACCTAATAGTGGTCCGAACTATAAAGCCCGGGACTTAAAGTACTTACAGCATAGTAAGTCGTCATTAAGGTAGTTGTCTCATGTGTTTATGAGAACTCCTAGTGGTTTACTATAAAGCCCGGGACTTAAAGTACTTACAGCATAGTAAGTCGTCATTAAGGTAGTTGTCTCATGTGTTTATGAGAACTCCTAGTGGTTTACTATAAAGCCCGAGCCCTAAAGTACTTACAGCATAGTAAGTCGTCATTAAGGTAGTTGTCTCATGTGTTTATGAGAACTCCTAGTGGTTTACTATAAAGCCCGAGCCCTAAAGTACTTACAGCATAGTAAGTCGCCATTAAGGTAGTTGTCTCATGTGTTTATGAGAACTCCTAGTGGTTAACTATAAAGCCCGGGTCTTAAAGTACTTACAGCATAGTCAGTCGCCATTAAGGTAGTTGTCTCATGTGTTTATGGGAACTCCTAGTGGTTTACTATAAAGCCCGGGTCTTAAAGTACTTACAGCATAGTAAGTCGTCATTAAGGTAGTTGTCTCATGTGTTTATGAGAACTCCTAGTGGTTAACTATAAAGCCCGGGTCTTAAAGTACTTACAGCATAGTCAGTCGCCATTAAGGTAGTTGTCTCATGTGTTTATGGGAACTCCTAGTGGTTTACTATAAAGCCCGGGTCTTAAAGTACTTACAGCATAGTAAGTCGTCATTAAGGTAGTTGTCTCATGTGTTTATGGGAACTCCTAGTGGTTTACTATAAAGCCCGGACCTTAAAGTACTTACAGCATAGTAAGTCGCCATTAAGGTAGCTGTCTCATGTGTTTATGAGAACTCCTAGTGGTTTACTATAAAGCCCGGGCCTTAAAGTACTTACAGCATAGTAACTCGTCATTAAGGTAGTTGTCTCATGTGTTTATGGGAACTCCTAGTGGTTTACTATAAAGCCCGGGTCTTAAAGTACTTACAGCATAGTAAGTCGCCATTAAGGTAGCTGTCTCATGTGTTTATGAGAACTCCTAGTGGTTTACTATAAAGCCCGGGCCTTAAAGTACTTACAGCATAGTAAGTCGCCATTAAGGTAGCTGTCTCATGTGTTTATGAGAACTCCTAGTGGTTTACTATAAAGCCCGGGTCTTAAAGTACTTACAGCATAGTAAGTCGTCATTAAGGTAGTTGTCTCATGTGTTTATGGGAACTCCTAGTGGTTTACTATAAAGCCCGGGTCTTAAAGTACTTACAGCATAGTAAGTCGTCATTAAGGTAGTTGTCTCATGTGTTTATGGGAACTCCTAGTGGTTTACTATAAAGCCCGGACCTTAAAGTACTTACAGCATAGTCAGTCGTCATTAAGGTAGCTGTCTCATGTGTTTATGAGAACTCCTAGTGGTTTACTATAAAGCCCGGGCCTTAAAGTACTTACAGCATAGTAAGTCGTCATTAAGGTAGTTGTCTCATGTGTTTATGAGAACTCCTAGTGGTTTACTATAAAGCCCGGGCCTTAAAGTACTTACAGCATAGTAAGTCGTCATTAAGGTAGTTATCTCGTGTGTTTATGAGAACTCCTAGTGGTTTACTATAAAGCCCGGGACTTAAAGTACTTACAGCATAGTAAGTCGCCATTAAGTAGTTGTCTCATGTGTTTATGAGAATTCCTAAGTGGTTTACCGGGAAAATACGAGTCAGTTGGAGAATTTAATGTCATATCGGCACGTTGGCCATAGTAGCACAATGGTAGAGCGGCTGGACGGAAACCAGAAGATCCGTGATTCAAATCCCGGCTATGGCATTGAATTTTTCAGTCTGACTCTACGTTTCCACAGTTGACAGATGTCGGAAATGTAATTTCCAGGGACAAACCATAGAGCACATAACATCTGCTTGTCAAGCTCTAGCAGATAACTCAGATCTAGTTAGACATAACCAGGTAGCGAAAATTCTCCACATACAAATAGCTCTCCAACACAAACTCGTTCAAAACCCACCATCGAATTACTAATATACTCCAGAACCAATTCTCGAATCTGAAGAATCACTCTTATATTGGGATAGAGTGATAACAGATAAAACAGTTGACTGTAACCGACCACACTTAATACTGATTGATAGAAAGAGCTCTAAGGCAAATATAATTGAAGTTAGCATCCCATCCACTCATAAATTAAGGAAAACAGAAATGCATAAAGTCAATAAATACCAGAACCTAACATTAGACATCAAAAATATCTAGAAATTACAAACTATAAAAATTATACCAATAGTTATATTGGTGGAAGGTGAGGTCTCAACATTCTTAGCAGAGAATTTTCAAGACATCGAAATTCCAGTGAAGATAATCAGCAATATACAACGAGCAACATGCCACATTGTGAGAAAGGTTTTGAGATGCTCAATAAGATGAAATTCTTCTCAGCAGTATCAATACCAACAAAAGTGAATTAGTGATAACTAGGGCCCGGATTTTTGATGAAATGTCATCTTTTCTCTGTGTAGTCACAGGCGATGCTTATCGAAAATTAACTGCATTATAGAACAAATAAGTTACATATGTATGGTTTTTACAGGTCATCAAAATGCATTTTTCCCACATTTTACAATAAAGTCATTCTTTTCAACATTTAGATGCACTTTCCGGTCATTTTTTTATTTTTCACGAATTTATTGGGCATTTTCATCTGTAGCCCGCATTCGGGAGGCCCGGGTTTGATTCCCGTGGCCGATCTGAACCTGAACCTTGGTTTTGTTTAAGGGGATGCAGCAATGAAAACTCCAAATCCAGCAATTTTCAACCAATCTTGCTTAAATTTTTACCACTTGGTTCTCATGCATAGGGGACACAGAATTCATAATTTGGTTTTTATATCTTCAATAGTTTTTGAGTAATCATTTGTGAATTTAAAAATTTGGGCAAAATTCAAACTGCTCCACGTGATGAAAATTTTCAAATTCTTATTTTTCTATTTCTAAAAATATTCAGATGGTTATGAAGAATAGATCTATCATATGAATTTCTTATACCACTTTTAGTTCCAGACTAAAAAAATAGGCATGGAGCAAACAAAAAAGCCAAAAAATAATTAAACCTCTGACTTTTTATATCAATAACTTATAAATATAATGAATATTAAAAATTCACATGATAGAAAGCTTTGTTTGCTTTCTAAGAACATGTGTTGAAAATTTTAGATGAACTGAATCAAAACTGCATCGTGTGGAACATTTTGAATGATAAAAAATATTGAAAAAGCTATAACTGAGTAAATCAAATTTTAAAATCCAAATCATTTTCCTTCTCAGCTGCATGCCTTGAAGCAGACCCTCCAGATAGATAAGTTGGACCCTCCTGCCTCTTCCTTCTCTCTTCTGCAGCAGTTTTCTTCAATTTTAGTTTCCTTCTGGATGTTTTAGAAGTTACCTTCGAAGAAATTGCTGAATGAAGTAAGCGTAATTGGTCCTTCCTTTGGCTAATTTTTAGAGATGCTGGTAAAATCTGTGTCAATTATGTCTGACTGCAGCTTGAGTGAGGCAGAACAACCAAAATTGAATTCACTGTTGGTTGATGTCACAGCAACCAGAAGTCTCTTTTTTGAAACAAATATTTCTTTTGGACAATTATGCCATGTCATGTTATGTAAACTTTCATTTGCATTTTGTGTCTTACCCAATGTACATCTCCTTAGGATTTCATCTGATGCCAGCCTTTGGTACACAGACATTAGTTTTCTTACTACATCAGGCCTCAAGTATGTTACCATTGTTGTGTTATGTTTAGGTGTTTCTTCCCATGTATTGTTTGGGCTATTCATGATCCTAACTATGTACACAGTCAACAGAATGTCAGTTGTTTCAAAGAATGTTTTACCTATAACCTATATAACAGTTATATGCACGTTTTGATGTATAAAAGACCTTTATAAATGTTAAATGGCAGACTAAAACTCATTAATTATATACAAACAGTATGTACTTTAACGAGAAACATAAGAAAATCCCGACCATTAGAAACTCACACAAAAGCAAAATATAAAATTTGCTATTTGCTGTCAATGTTTGTAGCTAGTGTTTTGTTTCCATGGTGCCACATATTGTAAGAAATAACCATCATACCAACACACAAAATTCTACCAGAAACTTTGCCCGCTAATTTCAAATGTATAAATTTAGTACATTCAATCGAACTCAAATGACAGAATTCTGTAAATCCAAGGCCCGCATGCACGTGAGGGTATTCAAATGCTTGAAACTCATAAATTTAGTTGGATTATGATACTATAAGGTTCAAAGTAATTTATTAGCTTAAAAACAAAAATATTTTTTTGCATTCTCTTAAATAATCTGTGATTAAAAGTTCATTTATATCATAATCTTTTATGAAATAGTAACTTTGTAAGTGTTGTAAACATGTAATTAACACAGGCCAGTGACCTAACAGTGCTGGTGAATTTATGACGCATCAGTTCGAAGAATCGCCGATAAATCATGCAATACGTGTAGATTGCGTCAGTCAGGACTTCATGAGCTAGAAGTGTCGTAGTAAGGAGAGTAGTTTGTGAGGTGTGTAAATTTGTTGTGTTAAGGAATTGAAATGCCGAAACAAAAACAGTCAACTGCGGTCCCGTTTGAAACAATGTGTTTCAGAGCTAGGCAGAAACATATATTTTATAAAATTGAAAATGACCTGATGAATTTTGAATTTATTATTATTTAGTAGCAATAATTGCATTATTTACTAAGAAAGTTAATTTTAAAATGTGATTATTCGAGCTATATATTCATTATTTGTCTGTGACAGTTATTAATTTATTATTATGAAATAAATTGTTTATTTTTGTTAGGTCATTTTTTTACATTTTATATGCATTTTTTTTTATATTTTAAGGACATTTTATAGCTCATTTTAGAGAATTTTTAGGTCAACAACTTTCGGGCCCTAGTGATAACCAAATAATAATAAAAGTTGCTACAGCATACCAGGCCATAGACCCTTTTAATCTTTTCAACACAACTGGAATTGTACAGCTACGAATTGGAAAGCGTGTATAAGTAACACGGAGCTAATAAAACATTTAGGAAGTCTTAGCAGTTTTAAAATAATCTCAAAATGCCAGTGCAAGTACTAACGTTGACATTTTGTTACAAAAGAACACTGTCCAAGTGTTTACACACCTTAAAAGATCGAGAACAGGATTACAATGTTTATATTTTCAAAGGAACTGGACCTTTCAACAAAATTGAATGGCGAGGGACCAATGCTGCCGAAAAGGCGTTTGACTAGTTACCAGGTAAGGGCAAAAAATAAGAAAAAAGATTTAATATTTATCTGCACACTTCAAAGAAACAGTCTTTGGGTCTTTCATAAAAAAAAGAAAGAGCACGTTTTATTAGCGAAAAGTTCACCCCGGAAGCTTGCTCACGTTACAACAGGATTATCCCAAATTACAGGGTGTGCCTTGTCAAAACCGGGCTCTACCGGCAGTAAGGTGACCTCCCTTCAGTTGCTACTACCCATCGTGATAAAACCGTCCTTTGTCACTGAAAGTATCCAGTATATTGCGATGTAACTGTTACGAGAAGTTCCTTTACAATGGAATAGAGAACAAGTTTGAAGCTTTTATTTTTGCAATATTTGATTTGTGAAAACGTATTTGGCAAAGTTTGCATTTCATTTGTCAATTAACATGGTAACAAGGATGAAACCGGCACGGTTCTATTTTACGGGTCATTAATAATTACGACACCAATAGGAAACAGCTTAATACACAACAGCCTAAAAAATGAATGCAAACATTACTTTTAGATACACCCACAAGAAAAACTCCGGTGAGGTTAGTTCAGGGGATCTGGGCGCCATAGAACTTTTGAGATTATTCGATTATCAAAGAAACTGCACAAGAGAGAATGAACAATAATATGCCACGGACAATTGATGTTCTCAAGGAATCCATTTGAACCGAAATAAGTAACATTGACGAGGATACTCTCCGTAAAACTTCAGAGAATATGGTGAGACGAGTACAAACATGTATAGATGCTGGTGGAGGACACTTCCAACATTTTCTGTGAGACGCAAATAGTGTAGTGTAATCTGCCAATTGTGTATTATATTCTCCCAAAGTTGTACGTGTGTACCATTACTGGTTCAAAGGTTATGGCGTATTGAAATGGTTCAGGTTTATATGGATCTCACTGTATTTTATTGATAATGTCTTACTTTTTAAAGTATAGAGTGTTTCACCTAATATATTAATATAGTTTACTCTTCCACCAGCAAGTTCCATAATAATTTCCTGTTTTAAAGGGAAATATCTTAGGTTAGTATTGTTTTTCAAGTTTAAAAACGCTCAGTGCCAGGTCGTCGAACAAAGAAACTGATGGACAGCGTGGCCATGCCATCACCGTTCATGTTTTTTTGTGTTAGGATTTGATTATCTGTAAAATAGTTGGGGCTCCGGCTTTTTAAAGCTTTAGCGCCAATATTAAGCCGTAAACAAAAGAACAGTGGTATCATTCAGTATTAAAATTCCCGCGGATTTGAATAGCGGACAAGGGAATGTTTTCCAATAATGATAGCGGACATAATCAACTCTTTCACAGTAGAGTCATTGTTAAGCGCTGTTTTATGAAATGACAATCGAACAGCTATAAAACACGCAGCGCTGTGCATTGCTAACTTGATAGACGCAGGTGCGTTTCTGGGAAGCTTTCCTTTACCCTTTCCGGAAACTTGGGGAAACTATTGCATTCCAGCAATAAAACTCCGTACAGGAAATACATGTTCTGAATCTACGAGGGTAGTCTGAAAAGTTTCCAACCCAATAAAGATACAAGACCTTTTTTATTCAATTCTTTTTCAACATAGTCTCCTTGTAACTCTACGCACTTCTCCCAGCGATGCTCTCATCCCTGTAACCCGTCCAAATAGTACTCGGCGTTTTTTAACATAGTCTCCTTGTAACTCTACACACTTCTCCCAGCGATGCTCCCATATCTATAACCCGTCCAAATAGTACTCGGCGTTTCTCAACATAGTCTCCTTGTAACTCTACACACTTCTCCCAGCGATGCTCCCATATCTGTAACCCGTCCAAGTAGTACTCGGCGTTTTTCAACATAGTCTCCTTGTAACTCTACGCACTTCTCCCAGCGATGCTCTCATCCCTGTAACCCCTCCAAACAGTACTCGGCGTTTTTTAACATAGTCTCCTTGTAACTCTACACACTTCTCCCAGCGATGCTCCCATATCTATAACCCGTCCAAATAGTACTCGGCGTTTCTCAACATAGTCTCCTTGTAACTCTACATACTTCTCCCAGCGATGCTCCCATATCTATAACCCGTCCAAATAGTACTCGGCGTTTTTCAACATAGTCTCCTTGTAACTCTACATACTTCTCCCAGCGATGCTCCCATATCTATAACCCGTCCAAATAGTACTCGGCGTTTCTCAACATAGTCTCCTTGTAACTCTACACACTTCTCCCAGCGATGCTCCCATATCTATAACCCGTCCAAATAGTACTCGGCGTTTCTCAACATAGTCTCCTTGTAACTCTACATACTTCTCCCAGCGATGCTCCCATATCTATAACCCGTCCAAATAGTACTCGGCGTTTCTCAACATAGTCTCCTTGTAACTCTACACACTTCTCCCAGCGATGCTCCCATATCTATAACCGTCCAAATAGTACTCGGCGTTTTTCAACATAGTCTCCTTGTAACTCTACACACTTCTCCCAGCGATGTTCCCATCTCTGTAACCCGTCCTAATAGTACTCGGCGATTTTCAACATAGTCTCCTTGTAACTCTACACACTTCTCCCAGCGATGTTCCCATCTCTGTAACCCGTCCAAATAGTACTCGGCGTTTCTCAACATAGTCTCCTTGTAACTCTACATACTTCTCCCAGCGATGCTCCCATATCTATAACCCGTCCAAATAGTACTCGGCGTTTCTCAACATAGTCTCCTTGTAACTCTACACACTTCTCCCAGCGATGCTCCCATATCTATAACCCGTCCAAATAGTACTCGGCGTTTTTCAACATAGTCTCCTTGTAACTCTACGCACTTCTCCCAGCGATGCTCTCATCCTTGTAACCCCTCCAAACAGTACTCGGCGTTTCTTAACATAGTCTCCTTGTAACTCTACACACTTCTCCCAGCGATGCTCCCATATCTATAACCCGTCCAAATAGTACTCGGCGTTTCTCAACATAGTCTCCTTGTAACTCTACACACTTCTCCCAGCGATGCTCCCATATCTATAACCCGTCCAAATAGTACTCGGCGTTTTTCAACATAGTCCCCTTGTAACTGTACACACTTCTCCCAGCGATGCTCCCATATCTATAACCCGTCCAAATAGTACTCGGCGTTTTTCAACATAGTCTCCTTGTAACTCTACACACTTCTCCCAGCGATGTTCCCATCTCTGTAACCCGTCCTAATGGTACTCGGCGTTTTTCAACATAGTCTACTTGTAACTCTACACACTTCTCCCAGCGATGTTCCCATCTCTGTAACCGTCCTAATAGTACTCGGCGTTTTTCAACATAGTCTCCTTGTAACTCTACACACTTCTCCCAGCGATGTTCCCAACACTGTAGCTCGTCCAAATAGTACTCGGCGTTTTTCAACATAGTCCCCTTGTAACTCTACGCACTTTCTCTAGCGATGTTCCCATCTCTGTAACCCGTCCAAATAGTACTCGTGGTTTTTCAACATAGTTTTCTTGTAATTCTACACATTTCTCCAAGCGATGCTCCCATCTATGTAACCCGTCCAAATAGTACTCGGCGTTTTTCTACATAGTCTCCTTGTAACTCTATACACTTCTCCCAGCGATGTTCCCAACTCTGTAGCCCGTCCAAATAGTACTCGGCGTTTTTCAACATAGTCTCCTTGTAACTCTATACACTTCTCCCAGCGATGTTCCCATCTCTGTAACCCATCTAAATGGTACTCGGCGTTTTTCAACATAATCTCTACACACTTCTCCTAGCGATGTTCCCATCTCTGTAACCCGTCCAAATAGTACTCGGCGTTTTTCAACATAGTCCCCTTGTAACTCTACACCCTTCTCCCAGCGATGTTCCCAACTCTGTAGCCCGTCCAAATAGTACTCGGCATTTTTCAACATAGTCCCCTTGTAACTCTACACACTTCTCCCAGCGATGTTCCCAACTCTGTAGCCCGTCCAAATAGTACTCGGCGTTTTTCAACATAGTCTCCTTGTAACTCTACACACTTCTCCCAGCAATGCTCCCATCTCTGTAACCCGTCCAAATAGTACTCGGCGTTTCTCAACATAGTCTCCTTGTAACTCTACACACTTCTCCCAGCGATGCTCCCATATCTATAACCCGTCCAAATAGTACTCGGCGTTTTTCAACATAGTCTCCTTGTAACTCTACACACTTCTCCCAGCGATGTTCCCATCTCTGTAACCCGTCCTAATAGTACTCGGCGATTTTCAACATAGTCTCCTTGTAACTCTACACACTTCTCCCAGCGATGTTCCCATCTCTGTAACCGTCCTAATAGTACTCGGCGTTTTTCAACATAGTCTCCTTGTAAGTCTACACACTTCTCCCAGAGATGCTCCCATCTCCGTAACCCGTCAAAGTAGTACTCGGCGTTTTTCAACATAGTCTTCTTGTAACTCTACACACTTCTCCCGGCGATGTTCCCATCTCTGTAACCCGTCCAAATAATACTAGACGCTTTCCAACATAGTCTCCTTGTAACTCTAGACACTTCTCCCAGCGATGCTCTCATCTCTGTAACCCGTCCAAATAATACTCGACGCTTTTCAACATAGTCTCCTTGTAACCCTACACACTTCTCCCAGCGATGCTCTTATCTCTGTAATCCGTCCAAATAGTACTCGACGCTTTTCAACATAGTGTCCTTGTAACTCTACACACTTCTCCCAGCGATGTTCCCAACACTGTAGCCCGTCCAAATAGTACTCGGCGTTTTTCAACATAGTCTCCTTGTAACTCTACACACTTCTCCCAGCGATGTTCCCAACACTGTAGCTCGTCCAAATAGTACTCGGCGTTTTTCAACATAGTCTCCTTGTAACTCTACGCACTTCCCATAGCGATGTTCCCATCTCTGTAACCCGTCCAAATAGTACTCGTGGTTTTTCAACATAGTTTTCTTGTAACTCTACACACTTCTCCCAGCGATGTTCCCAACTCTGTAGCCCGTCCAAATAGTACTCGGGATTTTTCAACATAGTCTCCTTGTAACTCTACACACTTCTCCCAGCGATGTTCCCAACTCTGTAGCCCGTCCAAATAGTACTCGAGGTTTTTCAACATAGTCCCCTTGTAACTCTACACACTTCTCCCAGCGATGTTCCCAACTCTGTAGCCCGTCCAAATAGTACTAGGGATTTTTCAACATAGTCTCCTTGTAACTCTACACACTTCTCCCAGCGATGTTCCCAACTCTGTAGCCCGTCCAAATAGTACTCGGCGTTTTTCAACATAGTCTCCTTGTAACTCTACGTACTTCTCCTAGCGGTGTTCCCATCTCTGTAACCCATCTAAATAGTACTCGGCGTTTTTCAACATAGTCTCTACACACTTCTCCTAGCGGTGTTCCCATCTCTGTAACCCGTCCGAATAGTACTCGGCGTTTTTCAACATAGTCTCCTGGTAACTCTACACACTTCTGCCAGCGATGTACCCATCTCTGTAACCCGTCCAAATAGTACTTGGCGTTTTTCAGCATAGTCTCCTGGTAACTCTACACACTTCTCCCAGCGATGCTCCCATCTCTGTATCCTGTCCAAATAGGACTCGACGTTTTTCTCTGCAAAATAATTGTTCACGAAGGTGATTGTCTCTTCATTTGACGGAAATCTCTGTCCTGCGAGCGCAATTTTAAATGAGGGAACAAAAGGAAGTCGCTTGAGACTAGATCTGGTGAGTCAAGCATTTCAAGCCGTAATTGGTGAATTTTCGTCATTGCAACCGCTGAGGTGTGAGACGGTGCACTGTCTTGGGAGAACAGGATTTTATTTTTCTGCAAATGCAGCCGTTTTTCCGCAAGTTCTGCCTTCAGATTCTCAAGTCATGATGCGTAGTATGCTCCTGCAATGATTTTTACTTTTTGAAGATTATAAATTAGAATAGCTCCATGATTATCCCAAAGAAACAGTCACCATCACCTTCCCAGCCGAAAAAGGACAGTTCATGCTATTTTTGGAGCCGCTTCCCCCTTTGCAGTCCACTTTTTGGACTGTCATTTTGTTTCCGGCGTATAATAGTGTATCCAAATTACATCTACAGTAATTAATCGGCGCCAAAATTCGGATTTATTGCCCTTAAACTGCACCAACAGAGCGTTGCAAATGTTCATTCGAACACATTTTTGGTCTAACGAGAGCAAAAACGGCACCCTACGCGCGGACAGCTTTCTCATGTCTAAATATTGATTTAATATGTGACAAGCACGTTCTTTTGACATGTTCATAGCCTCTGCTATCTCTCTCACTTTAATTCAGCGGTCGTCTGGCACCATTTGGTAAACTTTGGCGATGTTTTCGTCGGTAGTTGAAGTTTTTGATATCCTCGAATGTTGATCGTCTCCCAAGTTCTTACGGCTACATTTAAATTCAGCTGCCCAAAATTTTACTGTGGTAAATGATGGTGCAGGGTCTCCATACACAGAATCCAACCCATCTTAGTTTGCGTAGGCGCATTGCCTTTCAAAAACAAATATTTAATGACAGCTCGATACTCGATTTTGTCCATTTTCATAAAAACACTCGCATGAACTCACTCAAATGACTTATATAACAACTGAGCGTCCAAAATAACTGAAACTTTGGTGAGTAACTGAACAGATGGAAACGAAATTCACTAGCTTTTATTTACGAGTGCTGCCATCTTCATGTTATGGCCGGAAACTTATCAGATCGCCCTCGTAAAAATTCACAGGGGAGAGTTTGATTCTGTATTATATATATATATATATATATATATATATAGGAGTAAATCATAGAAATATTGTTTCCTTCAAATCCGAATTAGTGCTATGTATCCCTCTGCCATTGCAAGGGAATTATGAATTATTCCTGTCTTGTTTTTTATATTGCTTGTATATTTTAGATTTAGATTAGATTTTTACTGTGCATATTCCAAAATTTTACAATTTACAACTTTAGGCTACATTTAATTTACCTTGTTGCTACCTTGGCTTACATGGCACCCTGGTCTTCTGCTCTGCCAGGTAGCTCTTAACATCCATGCCTCCTTGTTACTTAATTAGCCCCTTTCCTCCCCCCATCTTCGTTTATTATATTCATTACATTTCTGGCCCATTTTTCTTTTACTTTCTGTAAGAACTCACCAATACTTCTTACCTTCTTTTCCTCCTTTCCCGTTAACATTTTTATAGCTACCATCCTCTTCTCTACTTTTACCCATTTTTCCTCCCAGACCTTTTTTTCTCCACATTACAACCTCCTCGCATTCTGTTACATAGTGTTCTATGTTTTATTTTTCCCCACAAAATTCACAAATTCCCTTTTCCCTACCTCTTATCCCTCTTAGAAATATTGTTCCTGCTGTCATCCAAGCTAACCCTTCTCTCTCTTGCCTATTGCAGTAATCTACATATGCTTCTCGTCCCCAATTTCTTTATATTTGCTTGTAAAATTGTAATGATTTCATATTTCCTAGACTTCCCCATATTTCCTGTCTTTCTATATCTTCTATTCTGCATTTTACTAATTTACCCACATCGCTTGTATTTCTTTCCTCTAATCTCCATATATCTCCTTTTCCTATTTTTTTTCCATAATTCCTCCTATCTCTTCCCACGAGCTATTTGAACTGTCTAATCTTTTTTGCTGTCTCATGCATAATTTCTTAATTTCCCCTTCTTTTTGGCCAAACACCTATAGCAAAATGTTATTATTCTTTCCATTATTATTCCATTTCTTCTACTTCCCTAGGTGCTGATCTTGGTAAGCTAGCAGCTCTTTCCAAAACCTTCTGTAGTTTTGGTCCACAGTTTTGTTCACATCTGTGCCCCCTATGTTCAATACTCACGTATATATGCTATTAAACTGTACACTTCAATGTTCACAGACCTTTGTGTCTACGATGAGCTCACTGAACACAAATCAATCTAAACTAATCTACGCATATTTAGAATAAGGTCAGCTGTGAGCGCGCACGCACTTTCTCTACTTTCTGTATGTAACAGTGAAAGTAAAAATTATATCATGATCCGCACCTCTCCATTCTGACAAATTACTGAGCAAATAATGCACCACTATTGTAGGTATTGGTTAGGAATACTTAAATCTCTTTAAGAAAGCACACAGGGAATTGGTGACGCGTATCAAATACTTCCCCTGTACATCTCAGATCATGTTTGCACCCCTGCCAGTAATTTTATTTGGGGTATTAAATCACAATGGCCTCTGCTCAGGGCGATGTTTTGACTTGAATAGGACGCATAATATTTGCAACAATTGGCGAGAGTAACACAAGAACTGAGTGACACCCATCGCCTCAAGGGTAGTAGTCCGTTTTGTACATCCAGTGAACCTTGCTCATGGAAGGGAAGTCTTCGTGACGAAGCCATCCACGAGGAAGCGACCAAAGGTTTGTCTACATCTACAAGGCAGTAAAGCTTATGGCAGGTCACAACAAAATAATGTTAAATTCATAACGTTTCATTCACAAAATATACAATCCACCAAATTTTATGAGGGCTGTTCAATAAATATTAATCATAATATTTTTACGGTCATCATTTTCCGCAATAAAATTCAATCTTATTGTATTCTGTTAGCTTAATGTGAAGCAAAGACGAAGTTTTAGTTTCATTGTTGGTACTCTTGGTTCCCGCCTGAGAGAACCAGGCAAGTTCAGACATGTTCAGTATCACCTACCGCTGCAATGGAGGTAACATAAGTTAAAGTTGATGTTAGAGGAAGATCCGGAGTTTCTTTCAAACGTAATCACTGCTGATGAAACTTGGCTACATCATGTTGATCCTGAGAGCAAACAGCAAAGCTCAGTGTGGAAACCTCCTTCATCAGCAACGCCCAAAATAGCAAAAGTAGTTGCTTCTGTTGGGAAGGTTATCGTCATCTCATTCTTTGATATTCATGGAATGGTTTATCAGCATGTTGTACCTGCACACACGTCAGTAACTGGACAATACTACAGGGAAGTCCTGAAAACATTGCAAATCCATATCAGGCGCAAAAGACCATATTTCCGTGAAGCAGGCTGGATGCTGCACCACGATAATGCGCGGCCGCATATTGCCAATGTTGTTGCTGAATATCTTGCAAAAATCAACGTGAAGGGCATCCCTCACCCTCCGTATAGTCCGGATTTAGCCCCACGTGACACTTTTCTATTCCCTAACTTGAAGAAACGCCTTCGTGGGAGGCATTATCCATCATCAGAAACAGTGGTGAAGGCTGCGGAGGCGATTTTGAAGGATCTCTCAAAAATGGTTTCCAGCATGTCTTTGAAGACTGACAGAAACTCTGGGACTCGCATTCAAGGGAGACTATTTTGAGAAGGACCATCAAAATTATGAGGATGAGTAAAGGTAAGTTGTCAAAAAAGTAATGATCATTTTTATTGCACAGCCCTCGTAAATACAGGTTACAATTATCATTATTATCATCATCATTATTACTATTATCATCATCATTATTATTAGCTACCAAGTGAAACAGAAACTAAATCAAACCTTCATATATTCAAAGATAAATCTAAACTACATGACAAAACAGTCCAGGGAGAGTCAAGGTCTTCCGCCCAACCGTCATAACTCGCACCTCGATCCACAACGGGCGCCATGAGTGGGGGAACAGTAGTGGAGCATGGGACTTGAGTTCCTCCCAACCAGAAAATATAGTCGTCGCAGCGAAATGAGAACAGCAATGGAATGGGAAGAGCTCAAAGCTTGGAGGAAGATGATATTATATGAAAGTAAATTGAAAGAGTTCATATTTATGGACGCTGTTTAGCTGTTGTGGGTTTCAGCGTCCTATTCTATATTGCGCATTAATTATGTCGCTTAATTTTGCTATAAGGGAGTTCTTTTATGTACGGTAAATCTACGAGGCAACCGGCTCTACTTCCCCTTCGGAGGAAGCCCTCCTAAGGATCTTAACATCACAGGATTTCAACCCGGACCTCGGAAGCAGATAATAGCAAATCACTTATATACTTGCTTTCAAGTGCATACAATTTGTCAGATAAATCGTGTACCAGTTCATAAAGACAAGCGAAAACTGATATTAACAAATGAAGACTTTCTGTGATCGTCACAGAATTAGAATTTCTTGATGTCTCTTACAATACTTTTACTTAGGGATACTTCCTTGAATATACAATAGCAATAAGAAAATAATAAAAGTGCTAGTCATATCATTTGAGACCTGGTCGCTATACTATTGCTTTTGAGTTCCTATTTCTTAGCATGATCAGATGGGAAAAGAGCGAACATCGGATTTTTGTTTGAGAAAAGTATATTTGAAAAGTGAAACCAATAACATGAAACATATTGAAAGTTAATAACTCCACAAAACAAATGACAAACTTTATACTTTCACAAAATCTACATTTTATGTGTAGTAATATCAATTACGTGTTTCCAATTCTGCAAAAGTAATTCAGAACAAAGACTTCAGAGGCTGTTCCCAGAAAATTCAAAATATGCATTTCATCTATACGAGAAATTCAAATTTTTCGAAAATGTGCAATATGTAGAAATTATGACGCGGAGGGATATTTCATTAAAATCATGATTCCGCATCTTTGGAAGATAGAATTTTCGCTCTTTTTAAAATTAATGACCTCCTACGCTGAGTCATATCGGACGATGAATGAAATTATGTTCAAATGAGTACAGAGTACATAGAGCTTAGACTTACCAGACACTCATCACTTAGGATCAGGGAAAACCACCAACGATAAGTCATATCGGACGATGAATGAAATGATGTTCAAATGAGTACAAGGTACATAGAGCTTAGAGTTACCATTCACCTTTCAGGGTAAGGGAAAACCTGCAAAGTTAAGTCATATTGGACGATGAATGAAATGATGTGCAAATGAGTACAGGGTACACAGAGCTTAGAGCTACCAGACATTCTTCTTTCAGGATAAGGGAAAACCTCCAACGTTAAGTCATATTGAACGACGAATGAGATGACGTTCAAATGAATACAGGGTACATAGAGCTTAGAGTTACCAGACATTCATCTTTTAGAATATTGGACGATATTGGACGATGAATGAAATGATGTTTAAATGAGTACAGGGTACATAGAGCTTAGAGTTACCAGACATTCATCTTTTAGGATAAGGGAAAACCTCCAACGTTAAGTCATACCGGACAATGAATGAAATGATGTTCAAATGAGTACAGGGTACGTAGAGCTTGGAGTTACCCGATATTCATTTTTCAGGATAAAGAAAAACCCCGTGGAAAACTTAACTAGATAACACATTGTGATCGAAACTCGGGACGTTTCGAACGTGATCCAGACACGCTACCACCTACCTGCTGTACAGAAGAGGGCATTTTTTCGTACTTGAAAGACGTTTTGCACATAAATCTAAATTTTCTGTTGAAAGTTCGATATGAAATATTTGAGAGGATATTTTCTCTACCTACTGTAACAGTAAAGGAAGTATAAAGGTGACAAATGAAGGTGTCTAAACGGGCGGTTATGAAAGTTCAGTGGTTGGTACTAGGTGTTGGAAGTGTAACCACTGTGGGTAAAGAAAGGAAACAGTAAAAAGAGACGTTGATGAACAGGATAATGCAACAAAGAAGACACGTGGTTATTTTGAAACCATTTCACTAGAGCCTTGTATTCTCTTCCTTTTATCGCTCTTGTGGATCGCTTTTCACGGTTAACAACAAAAAAACAAGCAGGGAACATGAATGAGTAATAGGCAGTCAATAGCGAACCCTGTCTTATGTTACTGCAGAAAAAACTGTGCCATTTTTGTGCTGGGGGCGACAGCGGGAACCAGTTCCCTTCCTCTATGTAACTACAAGCTTTACTAACCCTATATTTGCATTTAATATAGTTCTAACTTGCTTAGTGAACGCTTCCTTTAATTCAACTGTTCCTACTGCGAGGCATATCATCACACACTGTCTCTATCTTCACTTGTTTACAGATCGAAAAACACCATTTTGTACCCATTCTCGGTATAAAATGTTCTTAGAAACCTTTATTCTTCTATCTTGTTTATGTAAGTAAGATGAATGTTTTTTTTAGAAATGTTTCATTATATATTTCTTTGTAAGTACAGTTGGTATAGAAGAATAGGTAAGTCAGGCTACGATAGTCACTCTTTTAAAATATGGATTTGACATTTTGTTCCCTTTACACGTTCAGGACATAAAATGAATCACGATTTCCTATTTGATAAAAAGAATAAGCATTTCAAAATGTAAATCAATAATAAAGTTCATCTGGAATATAATTATGTCCATAAAAAATATTTGAGATTACAAGTTACGTTCAAGTTATACACCTATTTTTTTCAAGACTGGGAAACCAGATAGGAATTTCTATTTTTTTTAAATACACGTGGACTCTTTAAGAATGAGTGGCAAAGATAGCAGCACTGTACAGGGCATAGAACCCTAGTGGCAGCGAGGAGAGCTAGGACTGTTTTTGATACTTAAAATGGCGACAGTTTTCATTGCAAGAAAAGCGTGTAATCATCCTCCATACGATATAGTCGTTTCTACTTCGAGTTCCAATATAAAACAGAATGTTGACAGAACTCTGTAATGCCAATGAAACTAATTAGGTGCACATATTTAATGCGACAGAACTTAAAGCCATAAACATTAGACATTTGAAAGGAAAACAACCCATTTTTATAAGATTTGTTCAACATACTAGCATTTTCACTCTTACGAGGTCAAGTCTACTTTTTTTTCTGTCACATACCAGGGTGGTCTGAAAAATTTCCGACCTCAGCATGAAGATGGCAGTACTCGTAAATGAAAGCTGATGGATTTCGTTCTTCATCTGTTGACAGTCACTCATCAAAGTTTCAGCCATTTTAGACGCTCAGTTGTTATGTAACAGTTGTTTCAGTGAGCTGATGTGAGTGTTTTGTGAAAATCAACAAAATCGAGTATCGAGCTGTCATTAAATATTTGTTTTTGAAAGGCAATACGCCCATGCAAATCAAAGATGAGTTGGATTCTGTTTATGGGGACTCTGCACCATCATTTACCGCAGTGAAATTTTGAACAGCTGAATCTAAAGGTGGCCGTAAGAGCTTAGGAGACGATCAGATGAACGTTCGGGACGTCCAAAACCTGCAACTACCGACGAAAACATCACCAAATGCTGCTAGACGACCACCAAATTAAAGTGAGAGAGATAGCAGAGGTTATGAACATATCAAAAGAACGTTTTTGTCACATATTAAATCAATATTTAGACATGAGAAAGCTGTCCGCAGGTTGTGTGCCGCGTTTGCTCACGTTAGACCAAAAAAGTGTTTGAATAAATATTTCCAACGCTCTGTTGGTGCAGTTTAGGCGCAATAAATCCGGGTTGTAGCGCCGATTAATTACCGTAGATGAAACTTGGATAAAAAGAGGGAACCGGCTCACAAAAAAGCAAAAACTGTTTTATTGGGCTGGGAAAGTGATGGCGACTGATTTTTCTTTCTTTCTTTCTTTTTTTTTTTTTTTTTTTTTTTTGGAGGGTAGTTAGTAATAAAGTTATTTTAATCGATTTTCTTTATCACCAACCCCCAAAAAATCAAAAGTGGTTACTTCTGCTAGGAAAGTTATGGTCATCTCATTCTTTGATATTCATGGAAAGGTTTATCAGCATGTTGTACCTGCACACACATCAGTAACTGGACAATACTACAGGTATGTCTTGAAAATATCGCAAGTCCATATCAGGCGCAAAAGACCACATTTCCGTGAAGCAGGCTGGATGCTGCACCACGATAATGCGAGGCCGCATATTGCTAATGTTGTTGCTGAATATCTTGCAAAAATCAACGTGAAGTGCATCCTTCACCCTCCCTATAGTCCGGATTTAGCCCCATGTGACTTTTTTCTATTCCCTAACTTGAAGAAACGCCTTTGTGGGAGGCATTATCCATCATCAGAAGCAGTGGTGAAGGCTGCGGAGGCAATTTTGAAGGATCTCTCAAAAATGGTTTCGAGCATGTCTCTGAAGACTGGCAGAAACCCTGGGACTAGTGCATTGCATTCAGGGGAGACTATTTTGAGAAGGACCATCAAAATTATGAGGATGATTAAAGGTACCTTGTCAAAAAAAGTTGTGATCATTTTTTATTGAACAGTTCTGGTAGGTTATCTCTATCAAGAGAAATGGAAAAATAACCTTTCACAAAGCTAGTAAGTGGAAGAGGTCATGAATGTTACACAACAGAGTTTTAGCATTGTTTCTAGAAATATTTATTGAATTCTATAACGCAGGGTTCAAATTGTTCCTTGTGCATTTTAAATATAACGCTAAATACCCGTAACAAACTTGTAGTTGATGTATTATGATCTAAGCGTTATTTTTCTTTGAGTAGACGCGACCCTCATTGAAGGAGTGACATCGTAACCTGTTGGAGATGAAGATGGTGTGGAATGTGATGAACGCATGCGCACTTTCTCTATGAAAGAGAATAATGCAAATGGTAATTTTCTTTCTGTTCGACTGCGCCTCTCAACGGGCGGGAAGAAATCGATAAGGGCCGCCGCAGAGAGAATAGTGTGCACCATCGGCCTTCTTTTATTCTCTATTTCTTTATTTTCGCTTCTATTCCCAATTTTATTAAGACTCTTCCACACCCTTCCCTTCTTCGACTTCACTCTCTCCTTTCCCTTGGCGGTCTACAGGGTGTTACAATCCCGGTTACCACGATCTCATACCAAAGAAACAAATAATATGAAAATACTGACTTCAAAGGATATTTTGTATAATACAGAGAGAATATGAACGTAACTTTTCTCATATTTATGCGAAAATTGTGAGGCTAAGTTTATCGGAAAGATCTGTGCCAGGTAGTCGCAACTGTAAACAGATAAGTCGCGCGCCAAATTTGGATTGTGAATATCATTGAAGTGAGAGTTTTAACAACTGTATGTCATCACAGCATACTAAAGTTAAAATAAGACCTGAAGATTTCCTGGCGACGAATACGCTCAAGTTCTTCTCGGGCAGCAAGCCAGGTGAAAAGACGATTAGAAATCGACGTTTCGGGAGTGTGCATCTCTCCCATCATCAGGATATTTATTAAATGTTATAACCAAAAATGAAATACTGGATATAACACAAATATAAACAAAGACAAAACACTATCAAAATTCGCATTACTGAACAAAAGACTCATTAAGGAAAGGCTACACTGAAAATTTTGAAAACCATGGAATTTTCTTTTTGGGCATTTTTGGTAGCTTAGGGTTTGTAGTAATAGATGGCATGCACCATTTTAGACCATCACGTGACAATTTAAAGATACTTTTAACAATCGCTAGAAGTAACAATCATTACTTTAAGGTTAATTTTCTGACAAACTTTTTATAACACTTTTGAGTATACAAAATGCCTCATGCGTCAAGTTTTTCCTTTAACTTGGTAAAACTTACAGGACAGGTCCGTCATATGTTAATTAGAAACTTCACATTCCTCTTTTCTGCTAATGCTCATGTTTTGAAAATTACATTGTGTTAAGAAATAAAAAAGTTATTGGATAGAGTCAACATGAAAAATTCAATGCCATGGCCGGGATTTGAACCACGGATCTCCTGGTTTCCGTCCAGTCGCTCTTAACCTTTGAGCTACCATGGTCAACGTGCCGTCCTCCCAGGGGCCTACTTCGGTAGGTACGGGTTTGGCGCACCCGGGGTCCCGAGCCAACAGTCTCCCTCGTGTGGGCTCCTCTTCGTGGTTGAGGGAGACGGTCAACAGGCCCACCCACGTGTAGGCCGTGCGTGGAGACCCGTGGAGAAGGTTTTTAGATTCTTAGTTTAGAGTTTAGGATTTAGTGAACGAAATGTTTAGTAGGTTTTGATTGATGATTTTTATGTACGTGCATTTTAATAGGTTTTGTTACACTTGTATAGTTTTTAGAAAGTTTTATATCTGGCTTTTGCCATGACTGGTTTTTTAAAGGGCGCTGATGACCGCCGTATTTGAGCACCCTGACATTAAATTCTCCATTTGACTAATATATTTCCCCGGTAGACCACTAGGGGCTCTCGCTTAAGAGCGACTGGACGGAAACCAGGAGATCCTTGGTTCAAATCCCGGCCATGGCATTGGATTTTTCATGTTGACTCTATCCATCAAAAATCTTAGCCTATGTACGGCTAGTGTGGAGAAATGATTAATTTCCATCAATTAACTAAAAAAAGTTAATATTGTCAAAATTTTGAGAGCTAACATATGAAACATTTTAAAACAAATAATACGAGAATATACGAAAAATAAAAATGTGGGCCTTTTTAGATTGCTCTGTTCTAGCCGAAAACAAAAATTCAACTTAAAAACTGAAATTTTTTGAAGCGTGGAACATTTTTAATTTTTACAATATTTTTACAACAAATAATTAATAATAAATTAACTATATGTTGTAGCAACATTAACATTTCCGTGCTAGTTTAAAATGATACTCTAATTATGTGGCTAAATTTTCATAATGACGGGCTTATAGAAGTTGGAATTGTAGCCTTGCCTTAACAAACGTAGGCTTTCACGGTCGGCGTCTTGTTCAGTAGAAGATTCCGGGCTGTAAGGCTGTGGTCCAATGGGTTTCTTCATCTATCTCCTCTTAATCTTGGGAGAGAGATGAAGAAACCCAGTGGACCACGGACTTACAGCCCGGAATCTTCTACTGAACAGAACAAAAGACTGTTTCAGCTAATTAAATGCCAAGTCAGGAGATGGCAAGAGTATAAAAAATTAATTGTGTCAAAGACACGAAACTACTTAATTTGATTATCAAGCTGTATTTTGTTTTTCTGTAATTTACGTCCTCCAACGTTGTCATATCGGACTATGAATGGAATGAGTGAAATGATGCTCAAATGTGTTCAGGGTCCATAGAGCTTAGGGTTACCCGACATTCGTCTTTCAAGGTAAGGGAAAACCCCGGAAAAACCTTATCCAGGTAACTCTCCCTGACCGAGATTCGAACTCGGGACCTCTTGAGCGTGAGGCAGACATACTACCACCACGCTGCCGAGGCAGGATAAGCTGTATTGAACTTGCCTCGGTAGCGTAGATGGTATCATGTCTTCCTCACGTTCTGGAGCTCCTGAGTTCGAATCTCGGTCAGGGTGAGTTACCTGGATAAGGTTTTTCCGAGGGTTTCTCTTATCCTTACAGACGAATGTCGGGTAGCTTTAAGCTCCATGGACCCTGGACATATTTGAGCATCATTTCACCCACTTCATTCACCCTCCGATATGACTTAATGTTGGAGGACGTAAATTTTTTTTAAAAAAAATAGCTGTATTAATCTGTGCTTGTTAAGTCGACGGATTTCCATTTTCAAGGGCGTTTTCCAAGAGGAGCTGAACTGAAATACAGCATCACGATTAAGCGTGCTCCTCTCGGGGGAAATGGCCAAAGCCTCTTTAACTCTCTCCGCTCCCAGTAACTGTTGCATTTTGCCAAGTTGCTCGTCTCCCGGAATTGGCTCTATGGTCGTTATCAAAACAATGCTCTGCCAGACTTCTCAAGTTGCATTAAACGAATGCTCCATCATGCTACCTCCTGACCTGGCATTTATTTAATTTACTGAAAACAGTCTTTTGTTCAATAATGCGTATTTTGATAGTGTTTTGTCTTTGTTTATATTTGTTTTATACCCAGCGTTTCATTAGCTTGCTTCCGGAGAACAAATTGAACATATGAAACTTACTCATAATTTTATGACACTAACTTTATTAAATGACACTAACTTTATTTATTTCCGAAAACTTTCCTTGCATTTTTTATTTACTTTATTGATTTTGTTTTAACTTTTACTGCATATGATTTAATGTACATAGGTCTTAATTGTATAGTTGCTTTCGTCTTCTGTATGAGAATTCTATTACTAGTTGACTTCAGCTACCTGCTGTCATAGTTTTGTGTTGCTGATGTAATTTGGAGTTGAAGCCAAAACTAACAATATTTCAGTGTATTATCTTGAATATAATTATAAATTCTGTGTGACAACATTTGAAATATCTCAAGTCTGAAGTGAGTTTCAGTTCAATGCTTCCTTTCGTAGAAACACGTTGTACAGCCCTGCCAGTAGCAGAATCACGTAACATACGCAAATACAACCTTGAAGGTCGTCGACCACAAAGAGTTAACTTTCAAGCCACAGCTGCACCCACACGATTATCAGTTCCGATTACGACTGCCCCCTGACATTGATTTGACAGTTGGCGGCTGATTGAGGGTCAGCGTCTTGTGTGTCATATATGTACCTGTCCTAGACGGACTTAACCACTTAATGACAGGATGTGTGGAGTTTTGTAGAGTGGCGGGTTTAGTTTAGGTAGACGAAAGATGGGAGGTAGCCGTAGCTCCTGTGACCGTTCCCCTTGGTCAGGAACATAGGATAATGAATTATGTAGGATGTCAGACGTATAGTAAGAAGTGTGATCGTAATTGGGAGTAGTTTTATATTGCAATGATATAAACGTTTATCTGAAAGAACATATCGACAGAGTATAGCTAGATTTTGCAAGTTGGGAAACACATCTGGCTAAGGTATGCCGCCTCCTTTGTCTGGTAACAAAAGCGAACTGAGGCAAATGTGCCCTAAGGCTAGCATAGGTGCCGCTCTGTCGCGTCTAGGTTTCATTGAATCTTTAAAAGTACGTGTCTTGTACTGATTTCTGAGGGATTATATGCATTCCTGAGTGCTCCCTTCGGAACGTGCTTGCGCATAAATTAGACTGCAACCTTGGAAAGTTTGTAGCATTTCTCCGCCATGCGCACACCTAATATTTCAAAAATATAGGGAAGCAAAATTATGAACTATCCAATCACTCACTAGTAATGCATCCACGTGACGTCCCCAAAATTGAAAACCTTGCGATAGTGGGGGTAGTTTTAGCTATGGCAGAACTTAGAAGTTCCTGATCAGATCACTCAGTTACTAGACACCGATGGAGTAAACCACGTATCACTCAGTTACTAGACACCGATGGAGTAAACCACGTGGCACTCAGTTACTAGACACCAATGGAGTAAACCACGTATCGCTCAGTTACTAGACACCGATGGAGTAAACCACGTAGCACTCAGTTACTAGACACCGATGGAGTAAACCACGTATCACTCAGTTACTAGACACCGATGGAGTAAACCACGTATCACTCAGTTACTAGACACCGATGGAGTAAACCACGTAGCACTCAGTTACTAGACACCGATGGAGTAAACCACGTATCACTCAGTTACTAGACACCGATGGAGTAAACCACGTATCACTCAGTTACTAGACACCGATGGAGTAAACCACGTATCACTCAGTTGCTAGACATCGATGGAGTAAACCACGTATCACTCAGTTACTAGACACCGATGGAGTAAACCACGTATCACTCAGTTACTAGACACCGATGGAGTAAACCACGTATCACTCAGTTACTAGACACCGATGGAGTAAACCACGTATCACTCAGTTACTAGACACCGATGGAGTAAATCACGTATCACTCAGTTACTAGACACCGATGGAGTAAACCACGTATCACTCAGTTACTAGACATCGATGGAGTAAACCACGTATCACTCAGTTACTAGACACCGATGGAGTAAACCACGTATCACTCAGTTACTAGACACCGATGGAGTAAACCACGTATCACTCAGTTACTAGACACCGATGGAGTAAACCACGTAGCACTCAGTTACTAGACACCGATGGAGTAAACCACGTATCGCGCAGTTACTAGACACCGATGGAGTAAACCACGTAACACTCAGTTACTAGACACCGATGGAATAAACCACGTAACACTCAGTTACTAGACACCGATGGAATAAACCACGTATCACTCAGTTACTGGACACCGGGGGAGAGACCCACGTAACACTCAGTTACTAGACACCGATGGAGTAAACCACGTATCACGCAGTTACTAGACACCGATGGAGTAAACCACGTATCACTCAGTTACTAGACACCGATGGAATAAACCACGTATCACTCAGTTACTAGACACCGGGGGAGAGACCCACGTAACACTCAGTAACTAGACACCGCGGAGTAAACCACGTATCACGCAGTTACTAGACACCGATGGAGTAAACCACGTATCACTCAGTTACTGGACACCGGGGGAGAGACCCACGTAACACTCAGTAACTAGACACCGCGGAGTAAACCACGTATCACGCAGTTACTAGACACCGATGGAGTAAACCACGTAACACTCAGTTACTAGACACCGCGGAGTAAACCACGTAACACTCAGTTACTAGACATCGATGGAGTAAACCACGTATCACGCAGTTACTAGACACCGATGGAGTAAACCACGTAACACTCAGTTACTAGACACCGATGGAGTAAACCACGTAGCACTCAGTTACTAGACACCGATGGAGTAAACCACGTATCGCTCAGTTACTAGACACCGATGGAGTAAACCACGTATCACTCAGTTACTAGACACCGATGGAGTAAACCACGTAGCACTCAGTTACTAGACACCAATGGAGTAAACCACGTATCGCTCAGTTACTAGACACCGATGGAGTAAACCACGTAGCACTCAGTTACTAGACACCGATGGAGTAAACCACGTATCACGCAGTTACTAGACACCGATGGAGTAAACCACGTAACACTCAGTTACTGGACACCGGAGGAGATACCCACGTAACACTCAGTTACTGGACACCGCGGAGTGACCCGCGGTTACTCAGTTGCAAGGCTCGAAGGAGTGAACCACGCGTATATTAAGTTATACGATACCGCGGATAAACCGCGTGCATTAAGTTACGAGACACCGCGGAGTGAACCAGCCAGCGTCGTGAACGCGAACCTGCAACCACACGTAGACGCGCGCAGTAAGAGAAACAACCAGATAGCGGCTTACAATTGGTGGCGAGTCGAGCTAGTGTTGCAGGTGATAATAAATTGAGAATGGACAAATGTGGATAGTTTTTCTACAATACCACAACCACGCCAGGAAGTACCCACGCCCTGAACCCTGAACCCTGAGCACCTACAAGAGTCCTCATGCCGAGCGTCCGGAGAAAAACCCTGACTGTACCAAAAATCTCCCCACCTGTGACCCCGCTTCATCACCGCTGAGATAAGGGAGATCTCAGGCTGGTTACATCAGAGCCTGAACCGCCTCACTCTTCAACGGTTGCCGACTCGGGTGCAACGCCTGTGTGCACCGCTGGTGTGAGAATATTTAAGAAGAGTTTAATTTAGAATAATTGCCAGTCTAATTCTCAGGTAGGTATAATTTTGAAGTTGTAATATCAACTTTAGTGTTACCGGTTGTGCCCGCATGCCATACGGGAAAGCTGGTGGAGCTTGAAGCGGCGTTCTGTTGGTGGCAGTTCCCAAGAGACCTAACCAGGGCTCTCTGATGTTGAGGCAAACTCGCGTAGAATTTTGTGGCCCGGCGTCTAATGACATCTTCCACATACTGGAGAGATGAAGCTTCAAGAAGTTATCTGACGGGATAGCATCGGTATACAGAATAGGTAGCCCTAAGACATCTATTTTGTACACGTTGAAGCTGTAGCAGTTTGGATCCTGCGGCCATGCCCCAGATCTCGCACGCATAAAGCATGATGTGAAGTATCAAAGCCTGAAAAAGACTCAACTTTACGGGTGTCGGCATTCGTGACCGCATCATGGGGTATAACGAAGCCGAAGCCCCGTATGCCCGATGTGCTGACTCCTGGATGTGACACCCGAAAGTCAGGCCCTTGTCCAGCTTTACCCCCAAGTAAGTGAGAGAATTTGTCCACTCTATCCTTCGACTAGAATGATTAAAAGAGGGTAGGCTGGCGGGAAAGCGGTGCTTGGTGAAAAGTATGGCTTGGCTTTTCTCCGGATTGATGGACAATCGCCAAGTCGGCACAAATCTTGAATGAGGCTTAGGTGTCGCAGTATTGGGTTGAAGGCACTGCGCGAGTGTCTGTGTTATACAGCAGCACGTCATCAGCATACTGAGCTATGTTGACGTGCGGCTCCGTGGGAAAGTTGACTACATATACGCTGAAAAGCATACGCAGAGCCATGATTCACTTAACCCGGATTTATAACGCATGCCTGTTCATGCGCCACTTTCCAGCTGTCTGGAAGGAGGCGCGCGTGGTGTGCGTTTTAAAACCGGGGAAAAATCCGGTCTTCCCGTCCAGTTACCGCTCCATCAGCCTTCTACCAGTTTTGTCGAAGGTATTCGAAAAACTGCTCCTCTCCCGGCTTCTTCCTCATCTAGAGGAAAGGGGCCTAATCCCGGAACACGAGTTTGGCTTCCGTTCTGGTCATTCCACGACCGAGCAGCTACTGCGGGTTGCCGAGAAGGCCACCCTGGGATTCCAGGAAAGGTCTAAAACGGTAGCAGTGCTGCTCGACGTGGAGAAGGCATTCGCCACAACCTGGCACGAGGGTCTCATTTACAAGCTCCTAGAGCATCAGATCCCCCTTCCATACATTTCCTTGGTAGTCGGTTTCCTCGGAAACCGAAGCTCCCGAGTAAAGGTGGAGGGGGCGTTGTCCATAGAACGGCCCATTGGCGCTGGAGTGCCGGAAGGCAGCGTGCTGTCACCACCACTCTTTGCAGCTTACATGGCCGACATTCCAACGCACCACAACACACAAACCTGTCAGTATGCGGACGATCTCATGATCCCAGTCAATAGGAATACACGGTACAGCTTCCGGCAAATCCAAACCCAGCTCCGGGCCATTGGCGAATGAAGCGCAAAATGGCGAATGGCAATTAACCCGGAGAAGAGCTCTGCAAATCTCCTGACGAAAAACAGAGCCAACCGGTTGCAGCAGAACTTCGTTTTATGGCGCCGTCGAATCCCATGGGTGCAAACAGCGAAGTATCTCGGAGTGACGCTGGACCGTAAGCTAACTTACGTTCCGCACGTCAAGGGCAAGGTCCAGCTGGGGCACGTCGCACTCCGGAGCCTATACCCTATTTTCAGATCAACCATGCCGATCCGACTCAAACTCCAGATATATCGGGCGATCATTCCGCCTATGATTCTGTACGGCTGTGAGATCTGGGGAACAGTGACAAATACCACTTTCGTCAGGCTTCAAACGCTGCAGAACAAGGCACTCCGCATCGTTTACGATACAGGCTGGAGATTTCCTGCTCATATCCTACATGAGCACACCCAGATCCCGTACATTGTCGATGTCATTCTCGAGAGGGCACGATCAATGTACGACAAAATCCAAATTCACCCAAACCCTTTAGTGAACTCCCTGGGAAGGTATGACCCGAGAGATCAAAGACGCTTGCCGTCCTTCAGACTGCCGAGAGACGTCTTGGGACCCCTTGGTTAACCCAAGGAAAACCCCAGACGTCTCTGGGACCTATTTTTACGCCTGATGGATCAAGCGCTACACAACCCGTAGCTAAAACGAAGCAAGAAATTAAATCGTGTCTCCCAAAACGGGGAAACCATTAACTGCAGATGCCCAGGAGATTTAACTCAAAAGGGGCAACCATTCCAAATTCCAAATACTTTCAGACACCCCAGCAGAACATGGAACCGAATACTAGCTCATTTCGCAGGTTAAGCCGCAAAGCGGCTAGGTACTGCGGCATAAGACACCCGGACGGGGAAAAAGAAAAATAGCCTCGCCCGACTAGGACTACCTCCGGACCTCTGGGATAAGATAGAACCTTCGGGGACTCCGGCTCTAATAGGTCTTCTGGTGGATAACGTATTCGCCAGATCTAGCACCCAATGATAACCACCTGTTCCCGAACCACAAAAAATGGGTTGGAGGACGAAGATTTCACAGCAACGAGGAGGTCATTGATACATTAATGTGAATGTGTAGTGTTTAACGCTCGCTTTTACTACATACGGCACCGCAGGCGATGACACTGATGATACATGAGATGAAGATGGAGCACCGGTGAAATGAGATGGTGGGGGAAACCGGAGACCCCGGAGAAAACCCGCCCCAGCGCCGTGTTGTCCACCACAAATCTCACTTTGTGTTCGCCTGGGATCGAACCCGGGCCGCCTTGGTGAGAGCCAAACGGTCTAACCACTGAGCCACGGCGCGGCCCTATTGATACGTTGAACACCTATTTCGAGGATCATAGATGGTTTAACTAAATTAGAACAGCGATATGACAAATGGATTAGCTTTTCTGGAGATTATGTTTAGAAGTAAAGAAAAATACTCTTTGAGTGCTTTTTTTATTTTTATTGTGAGGTACTGGACTTATCAGCCGACCTAGTAGTTAAAGCATGCAATTGTCAATACAATACTTTTTGTACATAACAAGAATATAACCTTCACAAATTCCGAAACAAGGGGAAAGAATAACTATATAGTTAAAGGTCACAGGCTAAAACTTTTTGAACATAAGCCCCAATACTTTGGTCCAAAACTACTTAATAAGCTTTCGGAAAGCCTAAAAATTACTGTGTCAGCTGCTAAGTTTAAATCTAAACTGACTAAATTCTTGCTAAGCAGAGCCTATTACAGTATAGATGAATATTTTTATTACAACTTCGATGATTTTGAATAATTATGTTTTGTATATACGAGGCATGTTTTTTAAGTCAGTACCGTTTTGCGATTCCGCCGCCGCAGCGCTACGGCAGGCGTTCCGCGCATGCGCGCTGGTTATACCTACATCTCTTGTCTACGCACTGACGCCATTACAGTCTGATTCTTCATTGTATACATTGGTTACTGAGTGTCTAAGGTGCCTCCGACAATCGTGAGTAACGCCGACTGTAAAGTACGGGCTGTTATACGATTTCTTAGTGCTAAAGGCGTAAAACCGATCGATATTCATCGTGAGATCTGTGAAGTTTACGGACAAAACATTATGAGTGATGGAATGGTAAAGAAATGGGTGAGAGCATTTAAAGATGGCCGCACAAATGTACATGATGAAGAACGGAGTGGGCGTCCTTCGCTCGTTACTGATGATTTGGTGCAGAAAGTGGACGAAAAGGTGAGAGAAAACAGACGCTTTACAATTTCATCATTGTGCGACTATTTTCCTCAACATTCTCGTAGTGTTTTGTATCGCATTGTGACCGAGAATTTGAAGTACAGGAAATTGTGTTCACGTTGGGTTCCGAAAATGTTGACGGATTTGCACAAAACCCAACGTTTAGCCAGCGCATTGACTTTCCTTGAGCGGTACTACAATGAAGGTGAAGATTTTTTAGACCAAATTATTACTGGTGACGAATCATGGGTGGCCTACGTCACATCAGAATCGAAACAACTATCCATGGAATGGCGACATTCATCATCACCCACAAAAGTGAAGTTTAAGCAAACAATTTCTGCCCGGAAAATCATGTGCACAGTTTTTTGGGACAGAAAAGGAGTATTGCTAGTGGAGTTTCTGCCTCGTAATGAGACAATCAATGCAGCGTCTTAGTGTGAGACATTGAAAAATCTGCGCCGTGCAATCTAGGACAAAATACGTGGCAAGTTGAGTAAGGGTATCGTTTTGCTACATGACAATCCCCGTCCACATGTGACTAATCGGACCAAAGCTCTCATCAAATCTTTTCAATGGGAAACTCTAGATCATCCTCCATACAGCCCTGATCTGGCGCCTTGCGACTACCATTTGTTCCTGCACTTGAAGAAACATCTGGGCGGTCAGCGTCTTCAAGACGATAACGAAGTCAAAACAGTTGTGATACAGTGGTTAACACGTCAGGCGGCAGCATTTTATGAGGAGGGTATTCAAAAACTTGTGCCACGTTATGACAAGTGCCTCAATATTCACGGTAATTATGTAGAAAAGTAGATTAAGGTACAGGGTTTCATGTAAAAATAAAATTATTGCCATATCTATGCACGTCTTTTTTTAATTCCAAAACGGTACTGACTTAAAAAACATGCCTCGTATTTATGTGTGTGAGAGAGAGAGAAGATGAATGACAGTTTTTTTTTTGACATTTCTAATAATTTACTTTTAAGAGAGAGTGTGTATTACAAACCACATGGCTTAATTGTTTTTAAACATTGTATTATGTTGCAATAAATATGAATATGAAATATGCTTTTTAGTGGAGTTAACAGTTTCTGAGATAGTTGGTATGTTTTTGTGGGTAGAACAACTCATATTACACTTTTGGAGTATCTGAATCTAAACATGAGCATTGGCGGGTAAAGAAATGACATCATTATGGTTGCCATCATAGCCAGGCAATATACTGGTGCCGTTTTTATATTTTAGCTACAAATTTTATCAATCAGGAGCGATTCTAAGTCTCTAGCAAATATATTGAATATGTTTATTTAGATCGATTGGAAAGCTGATACACAGGGAGGTAACAATAATGATATGGGGGTGTTTTCAGGAGCGTTGGAATAATTTATTATTGTTGTAATTGAAATTGAGTTTTTGTGTATAGACCGTCTTTAACTGCTGTGGTTCTCAGAGTCCCATTGTAAATTGGGAATGAAAAACCATTTCAACTTGCTCAGAAGCCACCACGTAGCAGCGCCACACTCTTCCTTGGACGACACTTCCGAGCGGGAAAGATCCAAATGAAATGGAGGAACGAGAAGTCGCGGAAAAAGAAAGTAATCAATTCAATGTTTGCCGTGTGACCAAGGGGAAAGAAAACTTTATTCTGATTTGTCGGTCATAGGAAATGATTTTAAATCTTAAAATGCTTACTTCAGTCTACATTTCCAGTCTACAATTTTCTATTGTTTTTCGTATAGATTATTTTGTTTGAAAGGTTGCTCTAATTCATAATGTTGAATCATGCATTCTACTTGCTAACTTCTAATTATGGATACTTTGTGGTTTACGATAACCATCTCCTTAATAACAATGAGAGGCGTGCGATTCAGTCGCTGTGACATCTAAGCTGGCATAACCGGAGCGCGGTCTTTAAGGGGAATATAAAAGATCAATTGGGTTAAAAAAATGACATTTTTCTGTTTTTAGAGTTATATTATTTGACATTTTCTCACCATTTTAATATATTGTTTAATGTTAGAAACACGTTACAAATATTTTAACTATGTTTTTTAAACTTATGCTGTACCAGATAAACTTATGCTGTTTCAGAAAGAAACAATCATAACTTTGGAACAAATTGGGTTAAATATATGAAATTTGCGCTGCAGCACTACTGCTAAGATGGACGATGCCTCTGCAAGGGAAAAATATTAAACATTGGAGCTTTAATAGTGAGTTCTTTAATTGTTATTTTCATTTTAATATTCCTTTTTTTTTTTTTTTTTTGTAATTTACGTCCTCCAACGTTAAGTCATATCGTACGATGAATGGAATGGGTGAAATGATGCTCAGATGAGCCCGGAGACCATAGAGCTTAGAGGTATCCGACATTCATCTTTCAGGATAAGGGAAAACCCCAGAAAACCCCTTATCCAGGTAACTCACCCTGACGAGATTCGAACTCGGGATGTCTTGAACAGGCCATGCCGTGGCTCAGTGGTTAGACCGCTTGGCTCTCACCAAGGCGGCCCGGGTTCGATCCCAGGTGACCGCAAAGTGAGATTTGTGGTGGACAACACGGCATTGGGGCGGGTTTTCTCCGGGACCTCCGGTTTACCCCGCCATCTCATTCCACCGGTGCTCCATCTTCATCTCATGCATCATCAGTGTCACCGCCTGCGGTGCCGTATGTAGTAAAAGTGGGCGTTAAACACTACACATGTCTTGAACGTGAGGCAGACACACCACCGAGGCGGGCAAAGCACAAGAGTTTCCGCCCAGGATCGAACCGCGGACCTTCCACGTGCCAGGCGGTTAATATTCCCGTAAAATATATTTTCTGTTACAAGGGTACAGTTTTCTCAAAAACTATGAAAGATAAATATCTCAAATTTTCAACAAATATCAAGCACATTATGACAGAGTTGTGGATCTACTTTGTGTTGATCAGTGAAATATTTTTTAAATAATTGCTTTTTGTATAGTGAATTAAACAAAAACAAAATGTTGTTGTAGAAATAAATTCTAACATTTACAAATATACACTTTATGTAAAATACTGGATGCACATGCTTAAAAGCATTGTGTGAAACAGGTGTAAAAGTCTCACAATGATATCTGTAGTAGTCCCAGAGAAAATTGCACCGTAAGTTAACAAGTTTAACATTGGCGGGATATGGCTTTTAATCTCGTCTTAGGGGCTACGGTCTCCCGAAACCGATCACAGTAAAACAGTTTCGCAAAACTGTAAAACAGGAATTTTAGAAACACGTCATTTTATTAAGTCACGCCTACTGACTCTCCAGCAACGTTCCTGCTTATATATTGCACAAATTGTAAGCTCTAACTCACATCTGAAACGCTAATCTGAGAATTGTTAATGTCTAAGAATACCTTTCTCCTTGTAACTTTCAGAACTGAAGTAGGCACATTTCTGCTCGTCCTACTATAGCTGAACAAACTGGCATTTTAGGAACATCGTGAGCTCATGGCTTTCTGATCTACTTAATTTCTCCGTAGCCTGATTGCCTTAGTTGCAATGGATAGGATATGATAGATTATGGAGGAGATTTGGCATTGCAACTACTCTTGATCTATTACGCCTATGCCATAAAGGGAGCATTACCGGGAGGAAGGATGAAGTGAGAGGGCGGCCGACCAAGGAGTCACGATAATGCAGAGGGCTGGGTTCCAATTATTGATCACTTGGAAACTCCCCGGCAGGCCAGTAGAGTCGGCATGCCACCCACCTCCCGTAGGGGGGCGGTACGTCCCCTTAAGCAGCCGTGGGCGGTGATGATTATATATATAAGGGTGCTCAACTACGGCGGTCATCAGCGCCCTTTAAAAAACTAGTCATGGCAAAAGCCAGATATAAAACTTTCTAAAAACTATACAAGTGTAACAAAACCTATTAAAAATACACGTACATAAAAGACATCAATCAAAACCTACTAAAAATTTCGTTCACTAAATCCTAAACTCTAAACTAGACAAGAATCTAAAATCCTTCTCCACGGGTCTCCACGCACGACCTACACTTGGGTGGGCCAGTTGACCGTCTCCCTCAACCACGAAGAGGAGCCCACACGAGAGAGACTGTTGGCTCGGGACCCCGGGTGCGCACAAATCCGTACCTACTGAAGTAGGCCCCTGGGGGAAGCCGTGGGCGGGCGCTGCGTACCCCTAGCACTCGTGGTATCTCTGACGTTACTAGATGAACCCCGGGCCGAACATTCGCGCCCCTCCCTGAACGGGAATTGTTCGGATTGGGGTAGACTCGAGGGGCAGTGGTTCCCGATACCCGTGGAAGAGCGGGTACGTCTCCGGACGGGGTTGAGGGAAGCCATATATTCCCGCGTACTAGCCTGCATAGCTAGTAGAAGGTGTGCTAGATCACCAAGTGGCCCCACCAAGGTTAATCGGTAGCCTTCCGCTTTGGGGTTGACGCGCGTAAGTGGGGTATCCACTTCCATTCCGTCTTGTGTTTTCGGACCAGATGGGGGGGAGGGCTTGTTAATCTTTAGGTCTTGCCCTACTGGAAAGCCCCAAGGAGGTGCCGGGTGCCCGTCGGAGACAGCTCGGTAACTCCCTGGTACAAGATGGAGGTCAGCGACGGCTGCTTGTGTACATCCTACTCATAATCCCACCCACCGTGGTACTGAAACAGCGCACTAGACCGGCCAGAAGAGGGAACACCGTCCTCCGCAGGAGGAAGTTTTTATAATAGCTCTCAGATAACGCACTGATTACTCCACGTGGAGTGAACATCTATCTGTCATTTGCGATTCCTGCGAGTTCCACTAGCTGAAGTGATGCATTCATTGGTGCTTAGCACAGATCTGAGAACTGCGGCAGTTACTCTCTCACTCTTACAAGAATAAACAGTGCGTTACACGAGAGGTTTCTATTAACAAAGATAAAGCCATGGTAACGCTTTGAGAAGCAGGATTACAGCAGGAGCATAGATTAGATTGGATTTTTACTGTGCATATTCCAAAATTCTACAATTTACAACTTTAAGCTACATTTATTTGTCTTTACCTTTTTGCTACCTTGGTTTACATGACACCCTGGTCTTCTGCTCTGCCAGGTAGCTCTTAACCTCCATGCCTCCTTGTTAATTAATTAGTCCCTTTCTTCCCCCTCATCTTCCTTTCTTATATTCTTTACATTTTTGGCCCATTTTTCTTTTACTTTCTGTAAGAACTCACCAATACTTCTTACCTTCTTTTCCTTCCTGCCCGTTAACAGTTGTATAGCTACTATCCTCTTCTCTACTTTCTCCCAGTTTTCTTCCCAAACCTTTTTTCTCCACATTGTAACCTCCTCGCATTCTGTTACATAGTGTTCTATGCTTTCTCTTCCCACACACAATTCACAAATTCCCTTTTCCCTACCCCTTATCCTTCTTAGAAATATTGTTCCTGTTCTCATCCAAGCTAACCCTTCTCTCTCTTGCCTGTTGCAGTAATCTACATATGCTTCTCGTCCCCAATTTCTTTTTATTTGCCTGTAAAATTGTAATCATTTCATATTTTCTAGACTTCCCCATATTTCCTGCCTTTCTATATCTTCTATTCCGCATTTTACCAATTTACCCACATCGCTTGTATTCCTTTCCTCTAATCTCCATATATCTCCCATTCCTATTTTTTCCATGATTCCTCCTATCTCTGCCCACCAACTATTTGAGTTCTCTAATCTTTTTGTTGTCTCATGCATAATTTCATAATTTCCCCTTCTTCTTTGATCAAACACCTATACTAAAATTTTATTATTCTTTCTATTATTATTCCATTTCTTCTTGTCTTATCCTAATTCTACTAAAGCTTCTTCCCTAGGTGCTGCTCTTGGTAAGCCTAGTAGCTCTTTACAAAACCTTCTGTGTATCATCCTGCCATACAGCGCCGAGAAAGAGGTGGGAAATGATAGTGGATATGAAATGGAGAGACAAAAATTTTGGAGAGGTGCAATTAACCTACTGAGCATTCATGTAGCGAGTGCCCGCCGCGGTAGCGTAGATGGTAGCGTGTCTGCCTCACGTTCAAGAGGTCCCGAGTTCGAGTCTCGGTCAGAGTGAGTTACCTGGATAGGTTTTCTTTTCGGGGGAGGGGTTTCCCTTATCCTTAAAAGACAAATGTCGGGTAGCTCTAAGCTCCATGGACCCTGGACTTATTTGAGCATCATTTCACCCATTTCATTCACCGTCCGATATGACAAAGTTGGAGAATGCACATAACAAAAAAAAATCCCGCTCGATTCTTACAATTAAATAGTTCTCTTAAACTTCCTGGCTAATGACTACCTCATATTTCTTACACTTTTGTTTAATATTTATCTATTTGGATATAATTTACTTATATTACGTATCAATAATTCCGGTATCAGTTGTGTAGTCGAGTTTCTGTACCACCCATTTTGTATCTGTTTCTTTTACTGTGAAAGTAGATGGTGTTTTGTCGGGGTTTGAAACGTGGAAGGCCACACTTGCAGCATTTAGCACGAAGCACACTCCATAGACGTGCCTTGCATCCTTGCGGCACCCTCCGCATTGACTTTGAAATTTCCTTATTCTCTGGAGGCAGTCTTTTTCTTATAGGATATGTTTTTTTCTATTATATTATCCTTTGGCTGGCGGAATGCGTGATAGGGTGGAGGTTTCCATTCAGGCTGTGTGAAGATGGGGGTGAGAATGCTATGTGGCACACAACACTTTATTAAACCTTGTGCCGCATGCAGACGCCCGGGTGAACAATGGGAACCGATCCCACAACTACTTCCCTCACAACCTGTAATGGAATTTTCTGTTGATGAACATCGCATCCCGGCCTTTTCTTAAAGAGTTACAGCTAATGGCTCCGAACCCTTTCCCCCAGCGAGCGCGTTTAATTGCTCTGACTGATGCGAATGCCTTACTCTAACTTTAAGACTTATTCAACTATTTCTTAAAGATATTTTCAGTAACTCTTTATTATCATTTTATCATATAAGACAATGGGGTAACTTTTCATTTCTATTATAATAGGGCTGTTCAATAAAGAAAGATCATAATTTTTTTACGGTCATAATTTTTCGCACTAAAATTCAAAATTATTATATTCTCTTAGCTTAATGTGAAACAAACACGCTGTAGTAGTTTCATTGTTGGTACTCCTGGTTCCCGTCTGTGAGAACCAGGCAAGTTCAGACATGTTCAGTATCGCCTACCGCTGTAATGGAGGTAACACTCGAGGAACAATATACGGCTTTGAAGTTCTGTTTCGTCTCAACAAATCTTCAGTTGAGGCTTATACATTGTTACAGAAGGCCTATGGAGAGTCTGTTCTTCCCTACAGCACAGCTATAAGGTGGTTTTGGTAGGGGAACTTCCGTTGTACTGGCTTACGGCGAGGTTTCCACCTAAGTAAAATGTAGACACTGCACTGTCATGGCTCCTCGAGAGGGCTACCCTCTGTGTGCTCTCACCTCATCCTTTCTCCTGTGGATGCCCCACTTGGGGGCATAGGTACAATAAATCAAGACTGCTCGCAATGCCTCCTAATCCTAATTTATTTAAGTTGAGAAGTGCTGCAGTTAACAAAAATTCAAAACTGTTTCAAAGACCTCGACGCCCAAAAAAGAAGCTTTTGGGAAAATAAGTGTCGGTTTTACGACTCATATTTAAAATACAAAGGAAGTAGACACTACAACCTCCATACAGACCTACTACAGCTATACCCCCAGGTGGGGCTTAACAAAGAGTTCACAGAGACCCCCGGCGTCACGACCCGGGTGCACGTCGAAAAAGGATCGTCCTCCAATGTGAGGATAGCCAACAGCATTTACAAGGCGCAAGCTTCCACACCATCTGCCGTATACAACGAATCTAAGAGCACACACCTGAAATACATTAAGGAAATTATTGAAAAGAATTCGTCGTATAAGGATTTAGGATTAGGAAGGGATTTGGCATCGAAACTTAAGGTCTACTGTACCTAATAGGAAGGATGAGGCGAGAGGAGACAGAGAGCGGCCGTCTCGAGGAGCCACGATAGTGCAGTGTCTACATTTTACGATTAAGCGAGGAAATGGTCAAAGCCTCCTTAATTCTTGTGATGCTAGATTTCACTTCAGCTCCTCTTGGAAACCGGCCTTAAAATGGAAATCCGTCGACTTAAGAAGCCCAGATTGATACAGCTTGATAATCAAGTTAAGTAGTTACGTTTCTTTGACTCAATTAATTTTCTATACCAACGACATCTCCTGACCTGGCATTTAATTTACTGAAAACAGTCTTTTGTTCAGTAATGCGAATTCCGATAGTGTTTTGTCTTTGTTTATATTTGTGTTATATCCAGTGATTCATTTGTGGTTATAAGATTTTATAAATATCCTGATGATGAGAGTTATGCACACTCCCAAAACGTCGATTTATAATCGTCTTTTCGCCTGGCTTGTTGCCCGAGAAGAAATTGAGCATCAACAAATCTGATCGAACAACCATAGAATATTGGTGCGGGCGCTGCGGAGCCCTTAGTGGTACCTCTAACGTTACTAGAGGAACCTCGGGCCGAACATTCGAGCCCCTCCCTCTGGGACTTGTTCGGATTGGGTTGGTCTCGAGGGGGCAGTATTTCCCGATACCCGTGGGAATCGGTACGTCTCCGGACGGGGTTGAGGGAAGCCATTAATTCTCCCGCATACTAGTCAGCATAGCTAGCACGAGGTGTGCTAGATCACCAGGCGGTCCCACCGAGGTCATATCGGTAGCCTTACCCTTTGGTGTTGGCGCGCGTAAGTGGCGTATCCACTTCCATCCCGTCTTGAGTCCTTGGACCAGATGGAGCGGGGGCTTGTTAGTAACCCAGGTCTTGCCCTATGGAAAGCCCCACCGAGGACGCCGGGCGCTCTTTGGGACAGCTCGGATACTCCCTTGTTTTAAGAGGCCCGGGTCTTGGTCCTACGCGTCCAGGACTGATGGGAGTAGACCCTCTGGACTCAACTGACTCAAAAACCATAGTATTCATCTGACCTCACTCCGCACGACATTTTTCTGTTTCCAAAACCGAAGTTACTACTTGGAGACACCCGTTTTCAGTCGATAGAAGACATAAAGGAGATCCCGGCGACAATTGACTGTCTAAATAAAATGCCTCCAAAAATATTTTGATAGATTATTCTTTGGCATAGACGTATTGTTTCGAAAAGGGCCTTCTTTGAAGTCGATAAAAAAATTGGAAGGATATTTTGTATTTTATTGACCAATTTCCGTAACTTTCTTGACTATAACTTACCACCGAGTTCTTTAACTTCTATCATCTCTCCTGTCCATACGTAGAATATTTTACTTCCGTCTTCTGCGACTGTACAACTTGGAATGACCCTCTTCTTTTTGCACAACCAAGATTACTGATTTTGCCGTCACTATGGTAACTATATATTTCCTAATTCACCACGTCATACGTGACGAACAATACAATTATTCTATTTATTATTAATTTTATAGTTTATTTTTGAAAACTTAGTTTAGACAATTTAACATTCAAATATTATTCCAAATAATTATAAACTTCCAATGACGGCGTTAAAATAATTTAACATTATTGATTCTTTTCCATTCCTAACTCACTCTATCATACGTCTTCCTTTTTCACTCACTTAATCACAAGTAATTCCAACAATTCATAATGATTTCTTCTTTAATATTTTTAAAATAAATTTAGAAGGACAAATATAGAAATAATAATATTTTGGGGGTGAAATTAAAACAAATGTTTCAGATACAACGTTATGCAGGAATTTTAGTGAGGTGGATGGAACTTAATAAAATAATGTATACTTCTAAACTTAGAGACCTTCAACTGTGATCGACGGTCCATAGAGCCTAAAGACCGCGACCGGGCTTCACGTGCTTGGCGACTTCTGCAAGAGGATATCCCATTTCACCATCCGCGACGCACGGTAACTTACAGAAACACTTATAAACCATAAACGTATAAAATGTTAAATCGTTACAGCGTCTCGTGATAGGATTTAGAAACGTTTAATTCTACATCCTCGGACTTTCAGCAACTCGCTTCAAATATCTCTGAGAAAAACCTGGTAGCTCACCACTTAAGCAGTTGGCAGAAGATCCATCTAAGATCGAGGTGCTGGAGAAACATCGACTCAGGAAATCGATACCAGTGCTATACCAAAATATGTAAATTGGATTTGAAAGTCTTTCTCATTGTTTAAAAGATAGAATAGCACCATACTACCTGAACTATCTAGTTCGATCTACATAATTAACAACGACTCTCCATTACAGAAAACGATAAATATTTAATCACTCGAACCAATAACAAGGAATATCAAGAAATTGCTAACTATATTAAAAATTTCATGGTATACATTGAGAATTTTAACGATATTTTCTATACAGTAGGTATAGATATAAGTATTTCTATTCAGTAGTGTACCTCTTACGGTTTCCAGTTATGTAAAGTAATTCAGAATAAACAGGAACTAGGGGTACCTCTAAAAAATGCAAAATATGTACCTAATTCATCAAGAAAATCGCTTAAGCATCTGGTGTTTTATTCAAAATTATAGGACCCATCTTATTTAATATATGATAAACACGTTCTTATGACATGCTCATAGCCTCTGCTATCTCCCTCACTTTAATTTGTTGGTCGTCTAGCACCATTTGGTGAACTTTGGCGTTGTTTTAGTCGATAGTTGCAGTTTTTGGATGTTCCGAACGTTTATCGTCTTCCAAGCTCTTACGGCCACGTTTAAATTCAGCTGCCCAAAATCTCACTGTGGTAAATGATGGTGCAGAGTCCCCATACACAGAATCCAACTCATTTTTGATTTGCGTAGGCGTATTGTCTTTCAAAATGAAATAGTTATGACAGTTCGATACTCGATTTTGTCCATTTTCATAAAAACACTCACATCATCTCACTCAAACGTCTGCTAAATAACAAATGAGTGTCCAAAATGGCTGGAACTTTGGTGAGTAACTGTCAACATATGTACAACTAAATTCACTAGCTTTTATTTACGAGTGCTGGCATCTTCATGTTGAGGTCGGAAACTTTTCAGACTACCCTTGTATATTATTAACAACATGACAATCTTTTATGCTTTAGGAGCGATATTAGCTCAAAACAATTTGCGATGAAGCATAGGTGTCAAAATTAATTATTCTTTCACACTGGCCGTGTGTAGGCTAAATTGTGGAAACGTAGAGTCAAACTGAAAAATTCAATGCCATAGCCGGGATTTGAACCACGGATCTTCTGGTTTCCGTCCAGCCGCACTACCATTGTGCTACTATGGCCAACGTGCCGATATGACATTAAATTCTCCAACTGACTCGTGTTTTTCCTGGTAAACCACTTAGGAGTTCTCATAAACACGTGAGACAACTACCTAATAGTGGTCTGAACTATAAAGCCCGGACCTTGAAGTACTTACAGCATAGTAAGTCGTCATTAAGGTAGTTGTCTCATGTGTTTATGAGAACTCCTAGTGGTTAACTATAAAGCCCGGGCCTTAAAGTACTTACAGCATAGTAAGTCGTCATTAAGGTAGTTGTCTCATGTGTTTATGAGAACTCCTAGTGGTTAACTATAAAGCCCGGGTCTTAAAGTACTTACAACATAGTAAGTCGTCATTAAGGTAGTTGTCTCATGTGTTTATGAGAACTCCTAGTGGTTTACTATAAAGCCCGGACCTTAAAATACTTACAGCATAGTAAGTCGTCATTAAGGTAGTTGTCTCATGTGTTTATGAGAACTCCTAGTGGTTAACTATAAAGCCCGGGTCTTAAAGTACTTACAGCATAGTAAGTCGTCATTAAGGTAGTTGTCTCATGTGTTTATGAGAACTCCTAGTGGTTTACTATAAAGCCCGGGCCTTAAAGTACTTACAGCATAGTAAGTCGTCATTAAGGTAGTTGTCTCATGCGTTTATGAGAACTCCTAGTGGTTTACTATAAAGCCCGGGCCTTAAAGTACTTACAGCATAGTAAGTCGTCATTAAGGTAGTTGTCTCATGTGTTTATGAGAACTCCTAGTGGTTTACTATAAAGCCCGGGCCTTAAAGTACTTACAGCATAGTAAGTCGTCATTAAGGTAGTTGTCTCATGTGTTTATGAGAACTCCTAGTGGTTTACTATAAAGCCCGGGCCTTAAAGTACTTACAGCATAGTAAGTCGCCATTAAGATAGTTGTCTCATGTGTTTATGAGAACTCCTAGTGGTTAACTATAAAGCCCGGGCCTTAAAGTACTTACAGCATAGTAAGTCGTCATTAAGATAGTTGTCTCATGTGTTTATGAGAACTCCTAGTGGTTTACTATAAAGCCCGGGCCTTAAAGTACTTACAGCATAGTAAGTCGTCATTAAGGTAGTTGTCTCATGTGTTTATGAGAACTCCTAGTGGTTTACTATAAAGCCCGGACCTTAAAGTACTTACAGCATAGAAAGTCGCTATTAAGGTAGTTGTCTCATGTGTTTATGAGAACTCCTAGTGGTTTACTATAAAGCCCGGGCCTTAAAGTACTTACAGCATAGAAAGTCGCTATTAAGGTAGTTGTCTCATGTGTTTATGAGAACTCCTAGTGGTTTACTATAAAACCCGGGCCTTAAAGTACTTACAGCATAGTAAGTCGCCATTAAGGTAGTTGTCTCATGTGTTTATGAGAACTCCTAGTGGTTTACTATAAAGCCCGGGTCTTAAAGTACTTACAGCATAGTAAGTCGTCATTAAGGTAGTTGTCTCATGTGTTTATGAGAACTCCTAGTGGTTTACTATAAAGCCCGGGTCTTAAAGTACTTACAGCATAGTAAGTCGCCATTAAGGTAGTTGTCTCATGTGTTTATGAGAACTCCTAGTGGTTTACTATAAAGCCCGGGTCTTAAAGTATTTACAGCATAGTAAGTCGTCATTAAGGTAGTTGTCTCATGCGTTTATGAGAACTCCTAGTGGTTTACTATAAAGCCCGGGCCTTAAAGTACTTACAGCATAGTAAGTCGTCATTAAGATAGTTGTCTCATGTGTTTATGAGAACTCCTAATGGTTTACTATAAAGCCCGGGCCTTAAAGTACTTACAGCATAGTAAGTCGCCATTAAGGTAGTTGTCTCATGTGTTTATGAGAACTCCTAGTGGTTTACTATAAAGCCCGGGTCTTAAAGTACTTACAGCATAGTAAGTCGTCATTAAGGTAGTTGTCTCATGTGTTTATGAGAACTCCTAGTGGTTTACTATAAAGCCCGGGTCTTAAAGTACTTACAGCATAGTAAGTCGCCATTAAGGTAGTTGTCTCATGTGTTTATGAGAACTCCTAGTGGTTTACTATAAAGCCCGGGTCTTAAAGTATTTACAGCATAGTAAGTCGTCATTAAGGTAGTTGTCTCATGCGTTTATGAGAACTCCTAGTGGTTTACTATAAAGCCCGGGCCTTAAAGTACTTAGAGCATAGTAAGTCGCCATTAAGGTAGTTGTCTCATGTGTTTATGAGAACTGCTAGTGGTTTACTATAAAGCCCGGACCTTAAAGTACTTACAGCATAGTAAGTCGCCATTAAGGTAGTTGTCTCATGTGTTTATGAGAACTCCTAGTGGTTTACTATAAAGCCCGAGCCTTAAAGTACTTACAGCATAGTAAGTCGCCATTAAGGTAGTTGTCTCATGTGTTTATGAGAACTCCTAGTGGTTTACTACAAAGCCCGGGCCTTAATGTACTTACAGCATAGTAAGTCGTCATTAAGGTAGTTGTCTCATGTGTTTATGAGAACTCCTAGTGGTTTACTATAAAGCCCGGGCCTTAAAGTACTTACAGCATAGTAAGTCGTCATTAAGGTAGTTGCCTCATGTGTTTATGAGAACTCCTAGTGGTTTACTATAAAGCCCGGGCCTTAAAGTACTTACAGCATAGTAAGTCGTCATTAAGGTAGTTGTCTCATGTGTTTATGAGAACTCCTAGTGGTTTACTATAAAGCCCGGGCCTTAAAGTACTTACAGCATAGTAAGTCGTCATTAAGGTAGTTGCCTCATGTGTTTATGAGAACTCCTAGTGGTTTACTATAAAGCCCGGGCCTTAAAGTACTTACAGCATAGTAAGTCGCCATTAAGGTAGTTATCTCATGTGTTTATGAGAACTCCTAGTGGTTTACTATAAAGTCCGGTCCTTAAAGTACTTACAGCATAGTAAGTCGCCATTAAGGTAGTTGCCTCATGTGTTTATGAGAACTCCTAGTGGTTTACTATAAAGCCCGGGCCTTAAAGTACTTACAGCATAGTAAGTCGCCATTAAGGTAGTTGTCTCATGTGTTTATGAGAACTCCTAGTGGTTTACTATAAAGTCCGGTCCTTAAAGTACTTACAGCATAGTAAGTCGTCATTAAGGTAGTTGCCTCATGTGTTTATGAGAACTCCTAGTGGTTTACTATAAAGCCCGGGCCTTAAAGTACTTACAGCATAGTAAGTCGCCATTAAGGTAGTTATCTCATGTGTTTATGAGAACTCCTAGTGGTTTACTATAAAGTCCGGTCCTTAAAGTACTTACAGCATAGTAAGTCGTCATTAAGGTAGTTATCTCATGTGTTTATGAGAACTCCTAGTGGTTTACTATAAAGCCCGGTCCTTAAAGTACTTACAGCATAGTAAGTCGTCATTAAGGTAGTTGCCTCATGTGTTTATGAGAACTCCTAGTGGTTTACTATAAAGCCCGGGCCTTAAAGTACTTACAGCATAGTAAGTCGTCATTAAGGTAGTTGCCTCATGTGTTTATGAGAACTCCTAGTGGTTTACTATAAAGCCCGGGCCTTAAAGTACTTACAGCATAGTAAGTCGCCATTAAGGTAGTTGTCTCATGTGTTTATGAGAACTCCTAGTGGTTTACTATAAAGCCCGGGCCTTAAAGTACTTACAGCATAGTAAGTCGCCATTAAGGTAGTTGTCTCATGTGTTTATGAGAACTCCTAGTGGTTTACTATAAAGCCCGGGCCTTAAAGTACTTACAGCATAGTAAGTCGCCATTAAGGTAGTTGTCTCATGTGTTTATGAGAACTCCTAGTGGTTTACTATAAAGCCCGGGCCTTAAAGTACTTACAGCATAGTAAGTCGCCATTAAGGTAGTTGCCTCATGTGTTTATGAGAACTCCTAGTGGTTTACTATAAAGCCCGGGCCTTAAAGTACTTACAGCATAGTAAGTCGTCATTAAGGTAGTTGTCTCATGTGTTTATGAGAACTCCTAGTGGTTTACTATAAAGCCCGGGCCTTAAAGTACTTACAGCATAGTAAGTCGTCATTAAGGTAGTTGTCTCATGTGTTTGTGAGAACTCCTAGTGGTTTACTATAAAGCCCGGGTCTTAAAGTACTTACAGCATAGTAAGTCGTCATTAAGGTAGTTGTCTCATGTGTTTATGAGAACTCCTAGTGGTTTACTATAAAGCCCGGGCCTTGAAGTACTTACAGCATAGTAAGTCGTCATTAAGGTAGTTGTCTCATGTGTTTATGAGAACTCCTAGTGGTTTACTATAAAGCCCGGGTCTTAAAGTACTTACAGCATAGTAAGTCGTCATTAAGGTAGTTGTCTCATGTGTTTATGAGAACTCCTAGTGGTTTACTATAAAGCCCGGGCCTTGAAGTACTTACAGCATAGTAAGTCGTCATTAAGGTAGTTGTCTCATGTGTTTATGAGAACTCCTAGTGGTTTACTATAAAGCCCGGGCCTTAAAGTACTTACAGCATAGTAAGTCGTCATTAAGGTAGTTGTCTCATGTGTTTGTGAGAACTCCTAGTGGTTTACTATAAAGCCCGGGTCTTAAAGTACTTACAGCATAGTAAGTCGTCATTAAGGTAGTTGTCTCATGTGTTTATGAGAACTCCTAGTGGTTTACTATAAAGCCCGGGCCTTGAAGTACTTACAGCATAGTAAGTCGTCATTAAGGTAGTTGTCTCATGTGTTTATGAGAACTCCTAGTGGTTAACTATAAAGTCCGGGCCTTAAAGTACTTACAGCATAGTAAGTCGTCATTAAGGTAGTTGTCTCGTGTGTTTATGAGAACTCCTAGTGGTTTACTATAAAGCCCGGGTCTTAAAGTACTTACAGCATAGTAAGTCGTCATTAAGGTAGCTGTCTCATGTGTTTATGAGAACTCCTAGTGGTTTACTATAAAGCCCGGGTCTTAAAGTACTTACAGCATAGTAAGTCGCCATTAAGGTAGTTGTCTCATGTGTTTATGAGAACTCCTAGTGGTTTACCGGGAAAATACGAGTCAGTTGGAGAATTTAATGTTATATCGGCACGTTGGCCATAGTAGCACAATGGTAGTACGGCTGGACGGAAACCAGAAGATCCGTGGTTCAAATCCCGGCTATGGCATTGAATTTTTCAGTTTGACTCTATGTTTCCACATAGGTGTCAAAATTCTGCATATTCTGCGATTATTAAAAATATTCAAGTATTAGAAATAGTACTTATTTATTCGCGTAGTTTTATCTCTGTGCGTTGAAGTTTTAGAACATTTATATAAAATCCTTCTCCCCGAGGTTTAGAACGGGTATCTTTAACTTTATTAAAACATAAATGTCGCACACCTTTCTTCACTAGTTTTAAATATTTTTACAAAATTACGTAAATATGAAGCTAGCTACAGTGAAGCAATAAATATTACACAAGTCTAATTATTCGTAAAAAAAATTCACTTCTCTTAAGAAGATGACGTCAATTTTTTCTAATTAATTGAGATCCATTTAAGGAACAGTTGCCCGCATCTGCAGTCAACACACTTCGTCGTCAAGGATACAGGTTACTACGTTTTATCAGTATTACCAAAATCTGAAAACGAGACAAACCTAAGAACAAAATCAACTGCTGAATTTCAAAATTCATTACGCAATGTTTGTTTTTAAAATAAATGTATTTTCTCAAACCATTAAATCTATCGGACTATTTAATTGTTTTAATAATTTAACTTCTGGATTTATTTAATGGTTAAATGTCCAAAAATGATCTGTTACGGCCGATTTATCAATTTGTTTATACTTAATGTTACGAAAATGCTCCTTCGTTCTGCTTTCTAAACTTTATCACAATCTAAACAAATAAATTTATAACTACCAGACTGTTTATTATTAAAATTATTATTTTTTAGGGAAATGTAGTAAAACTTTAATACTGTATTTATTTTGAGGAACTAAAGTTACACCAAGCTCTCTAAAAAGTTTTGAAAATGTTTATTAACCCAAGGAGGGTAAGAAAATTCTTTTAAATTGTAATCTTCTTTTATTTTTTAAGGTTAGAAATATCATTAACAGTCTTCTTATATTTAAATTATTCAATCTTTTTGTATAAAGTATTTATTCAGTCCATTAATTAAAGCAGTATGTTTATATTCTTTATTAAATTCCTCTTTATTCATTTATATATTTATTAATCTATAAATAAAACTATTAAAACAGCAAATTTATGTGAAAAAGGGTTAAAACTTATTATATGTAATTATCGATATGAGTAGACTTCCTATGAATACCAAACTCTAATTTATTATTATTTCTTATTATCTTCAAATCCACAAAAGGAAGAAATCCATTAATTTCAGTTTCTAATGTAAATTTTATAGCTTTATCTTGTAAATTTAGTAATTCTAAAGCATCATTTGTTTGTTTATCAGGAACAATAGCAAAAATACGAGGGCTGTTCAATAAAGAATAATCACAACTTTTTTTGACAACGTACCTTTACCCATCCTCATAATTTTGATGGTCCTTCTCAAAATAGTCTCCCCTGAATGCGATGCACTTGTCCCAGGGTTTCTGTCAGTCTTCAAAGACATGCTGGAAACCATTTTTGTGAGATCTTTCAAAATCGCCTCTGCAGCCTTCACCACTGCTTCTGATGATGGATAATGGATCCCACGAAGACGTTTCTTCAAGTTAGGGAATAGAAAAAAGTCACATGGAGCTATATCCGGACTATAGGGAGGGTGAGGAATGCACTTCACATTGATTTTTTCAAGATATTCAGCAACAACATTGGTAATATGCGGCCGCGCATTATCGTGGTGCAGCATCCAGCCTGCTTCACGGAAATGTGGTCTTTTGTGTCTGATATGGACTTGCAATGTTTTCAGGACATCCCTGTAGTATTGTCCAGTTACTGATGTGTGTGCAGGTACAACATGCTGATAAACCATTCCATGAATATCAAAGAATGAGATGACCATAACTTTCCCAGCAGAAGCAACCACTTTTGCTTTATGGGGGTTGGTGATGAAGGATATTTCCACACTGAGCTTTGCTGTTTGCTCTCAGGATCAAAATGATGTATCCAAGTTTCATCGGCAGTGATTACGTTTGAAAGAAACTCTGGATCTTCCTCTAACATCACCTTTAACTGCATGCAGACCTACATGCGAATGTCCTTTTGTTCGGAAATCAACAGTCTTGGAACCCATCGCGCACAAACACGTCTCATGTGTAATGTTTCTGTCACCAACATGTGGATGGCACCCAATGAAATGTTCAGTATTTCAGAAAGTGATCTTAAGGTAATTCGTCGATCCTCTCTCACAATGGCAGCAGCAGTGTTGATGTTTTCTTAAGTAAAAGCAGTAACTGGAGCACCGGGTCCACCTTCCTTTGAAATTGATTGTCTCCCCTCTTTAAACATTTTAAAGCACCTTCGAGCTGTGCTGTAGGGAAGAACAGACTCTCCATAGGCCTCATGTAACATTGTATAGGCCTCAACTGAAGATTTGTTGAGACAAAAGCAGTATTTCAAAGCCGTAAATTGTTCCTCGCGTGTTACCTCCATTGCAGCGGTAGGTGATACTGATCATTTCAGAAGTTGCCTGGTTCCCACAGGCGGGAACCAGGAGTACCAACAATGAAACTAGAACACCGTGTTTGTTTCACATTAAGCTAACAGAATATAATAAGATTGAATTTTAGTGCGAAAAATTATGACCGTAAAAAATATGATCATTCTTTATTGACTTTCTATAAATACCAAATTCTAATTTATTATTATTTCTTATTATCTTCAAGTTCAGAAAAGGAAGAAATCCATTAATTTCAGTTTCTAATGTGAATTTTATAGCTTTATCTTGTAAATTTAGTAATTTTAAAGCATCATTTATTGTTTATCAGGCACAATAGCAAAACTATCAACAAATCAATACATATAATAACATATCTTAAGTGTGTTAACTGAAAATGCGGGCAAATGTTCGTGAAATCGATCTCAGTAGGAAAAACTGACAGCATTTTCTTAAGATAAGTTTTGTTACAAATAGTTTTATTTGTGTGGCTTTTACTTGGGTTTAAATGTACACTTATACTCACTTTGATATAGAATTGTTGAACTGTGAAAGCTAAAATGTTTGATCAATTAATTCTGACATAAAATAAACATTTCCCCTCACACTTCTATGTAAGTTTGCATGTAAACTTTTAAAAGAAAAACACTCGTTATAAAGATTATCTGTAATGTCTGGTATTACAGCAGGACAAGACAAAACATAGGTACGCAATGGAACGCTGCGAATTGTGGGTACTGCTGATACACAACTATTTCCCTAGATATAAATCGATAGGTCGATTGCAGCGAGAGTGATGAAGAGATGGCGACGGTGCACAACTATGTGAAACTAATTCAATCGAGCAGCGTCTTCTTGTACCAGAATTTGCCAATAGAGGGCCACGCATTCTTATCGTGCCAGCCTGTTCCTCCGACCTGACGTCTTCCACACCGAGATTTTTCATTTCTCATTCCCGATCGACCTAATTAATATCTCGTGCACAGACTTTTGTTCTGCGGCTTCTTTTGTTTCTTTCAGAGAATCAGAAGAAATGTTACAACACTTTCATAGAAGTTGAAAGGCAATCCTTAAAACAGAGATAAAATACCACGATATTTGCACGTTTAATCCTAACCTAGCTAAGTTTTAAAGCTCTTATCACCTGCAAAGGTAATATTTATAAAAAAGTTAAACTTCTGGTGTGTTTTGCAGATTGAAGTTTATTGAATACACGCTTTTAGGGAATGTGCACAGAATGTCTCAATGTCAAAGAACTTAGTCCAAAGTTAGAAGTGTTATGCGTTGTTTAAATTAATTGGTATCTGTTTATACTTTTTAATATAAATTTTCATACAAAATTGAAATGCTTTACTAAAAAGCACACGAATTTGTGTGTTAAATTATAGAATCGATTTCAAATCTTTCTCTTCAAAATCAATCATATTTTTACGCATTCTTTGTCGTTTTTAAGAAGTAATCAATATGATGCTATTAAACTTTTAAACAAAAACTACCATATTTTATTAAATAAAAGTGATTTTCTTACTTTAGATTTATAATTAAACTTATGTTAACTATTTTCAGAACAGTGACCGCTTAAATCAGCCTAAAATACATTTAAATATGAACATATAAAATACACGTAAATTATGAATTTAAAACTTGTATAACTTTCATGATAACAGAAATGAATAGTGATTTTGTCAAGACTTCTGTATGATTTACCTCTGTCGTATGGCGGTAGCTTATTCTATCTGATATTCAAGTGTCCTAAGCATGCATCTTGGTTAGAGTGAATCCGAAGTAATCGTAAAATTTACTAGCAGATAAAAAATAAAATACAAACAGTAATTTTTTAGTATTTTTATGTACTGTGTGACAAAGCCAAATTAAGGATATGCTTAAACCTCAAAATGATACTATGAAAAGTGAGCAGTAGCGCACAAACAAATCCTTAGTGGAACCGGTTTTCCCTTTGGTTATCCTGGGTTTTCTATTGATTCTGTGTATGGGTGTGGTTTTCCTTGTGTTTTTATTGTGTTGAACAGCTGTATTTATTCCATGCGGCACCACAGACTGTATTATAGGTGATGAATGAAATGATACAACTACTGGGAAAGAATACCTTCCCGGTATTTGAACATCATTTCATTCATCGTCCGATATGACTTAACGTTGAAGGGTTTCCCTTATTCTGAAAGATGAATGTCTGGTAACTCTAAGCTCTAAGTACCCTGTACTCATTTGAACATCATTTCATTCATCGTCCGATATGACTTGGAGGTTTTCTCTTATCCTGAAAGATGAATGTCTGGTAACTCTAAGCTCTATGTACCTTGTACTCATTTGAACATCATTTCATTCATCGTCCGATATGACTTAACGTTGGAGGTTTTCTCTTATCCTGATAGACGAATGTTTGGTAACTCTAAGCTCCATGTACCCTGTACTAATTTGAACATCATTTCATTCATCGTCCGATATGACTTGGAGGTTTTCTCTTATATTGAAAGATGAATGTCTGGTAACTCTAAGCTCTATGTACCCTGGACTCATTTGAACTTCATTTCATTCATGGTCCGATATGACTTAACGTTGAAGGTTTTCTCTTATCCTGAAATATGAGTGTCTAATAACTCTAAGCTCTATGTACTCTGTACTCATTTGAACATCATTTCGTTCATCGTCCGATATGACTTAACGTTGGAGGTTTTCTCTTATACTGAAAGATTAATGTCTGGTAACTATAAGCTCTATGTAGCCTGTACTCATTTGAACATCATTTCATTCATCGTCCGATATGACTTAACGTTGGAGGTTTTCTCTTATTCTGAAAGATTAATGTCTGGTAACTCTAAGCTCTATGTACCTTGTACTCATTTGAACATCATTTCATTCATCGTCCGATATGACTTAACGTTGGAGGTATTCCCTTATTCTGAAAGATGAATGTCTGATAACTCTAAGCTCTATGTACCCTGTACTCATTTGAACATCATTTCCTTCATCGTCCGATATGACTTAACGTTGGAGTTTTTCCCTTATTCTGAAAGATGAATGTCTGATAACTCTAAGCTCTATGTACTCTATACTTATTTGAACATCATTTCATTCATCGTCCGATATGACTTAACGTTGGAGGTTTTCTCTTATCCTGAAAGATGAATGTCTGTTAACTCTAAGCTCCATGTACCCTGGACTCATTTGAACATCATTTCCTTCATCGTCCAATATGACTTGGAGGTTTTCCCTTATCCTAAAAGATGAATGTCTGATAACTCTAAGCTCTATGTACCCTGTACTCATTTGAATATCATTTCATTCATCGTCCGATATGACTTAACGTTGGAGGTTTTCTCTTATCCTGAAAGATGAATGTCTGGTAACTCTTAACTCTATGTACCCTGGACTCATTTGAACATCATTTCCTTCATCGTCCGATATGACTTAACGTTGGAGGTTTTCTCTTATCCTGAAAGACGAATGTCTGGTAACTCTAAGCTCTATGTATCCTGTACTCATTTGAACCTCATTTCATTCATCGTCCGATATGACTTAACGTTGGAGGTTTTCTCTTATCCTGAAAGATAAATGTCTGGTAACTCTAAGCTCTATGTACCCTGTACTCACTTGAATATTATTTCAGTCATCGTCTGATATGACTTAACGTTGGAGGTTTTCCCTTATCCTGAAAGTTGAATGTCTGGTAACTCTAAGCTCTATGTCCCCTGTACTCATTTCATAATCGTAGGATATGACCTAACGTTGGAGGATGTTGGATGTAAATTAAAAAAAAAATGTACAAAGTGTTTGTGCGTGTCCAATGCTCAGAAGTTACTAATAAATTTATTCTCCTTTTTGTTTACTAATATTTTGAAGCAAGACTTTAAAAAATCACAAGAAATGCATAATTTTTAAGGCTTTCCAAGTTCAGTTCTTCTCTCTTGAAGCACTGTTTTGAGATGATATTCCAATTTTGTATATATGTTTATTCAATATGAACTATTATTAAGGCTATTATGATCTGTAATAAGTCAAAGTGTTGCAACAGAAGAGTTTTTTGATAAATCAGAACTATTTACCGATCGGTCATTCAAAATGTGTTGCATTTTTATTGTTCATTTGAAAGAGTTTCTCTTGCTAAAAATTAAAATATTAAATAATTAACAAAGTATATAAAAGAATAAACTTCAGCGGCAATATTCGTTGAATAATTGGTAGAAAATGCAAGTTAGTGTAATACATACTACTTTTCTTGTGTTTTGGATACACAGTAAACTTAAAGTATTTAATTTGGAGCGTTGCAGGTGACGAGTGGTAAATTCCTGGTTTTCGAACCGATGTCTCGTTGTTGACTTTGGTTATCTTCCTCACATCCAAGTTTGGAATGAATATTTTTACTGGCAACTCCTCAGACTGCCTCTTAATATTCCCTAACAAGGCGTTTCAATATACAAGACATGCATTGAGATGAGTAGAATACTTGTTCAACTCTCCCATCCTCTTGATCCTGAAACTTGGAGGTTTGCGCTGGAGCGGTTCAGCTTCTTGTCTCTTCCTCTACAGCAAACCTAACCTTACTACGTAAGAAACTGTTGATCTGTTAAAAATACATCATTGATTTCAATTACACCTTTTTATGAACCTAAATACTGTCGATTATGTTTTACTTGAGTTTTTAAATACTTAGTCTTTTCTCAAAAACGAAGTACTACATGGCAAAGCGAGAAAGCGTATCGGGAAAAATTCCTAACACAGAAACGTTTACCTCAACTTATCGCACATACACGGCGAGTCCAGTGTATGTGTACTCTGTTCAGAAAAAATCATGTCTTCTGGACAGCAACGTGTCATACATCTGCAAGCGCGAGAAAACATCATATAGACACACGCAGCTTCCAATTGCTCTATTTGTGTTTCGTAACTTACTGTACATCAATTTACTACAAGGGCTGTTCAATAAATAATGATCATAATTTATTTACGGTCATAACTTTTCGCATTAAAATTCAATATTACTATATTCTGTTACCTTAATGTAAAACAAACACGTCGTAGTAGTTTCATTGTTGGTACTCCAGGTTCCCACCTATGAGAACCAAGCAAGTTCAGATATGTTCAGTATCGCTTACCACTGCAATGGAGGGAACATGCAGTTAGAGTTGATGTTAGAGGAAGATCCGGAGTTTCTTTTTTCAAACATAATCACTGCTGATGAAACCTGTTTACATCATTTTGATGCTGAGAGCAAACAGCAAAGCTCAGTGTGGAAATCTCCTTCATCACCAACCCCCCAAACAGCAAAAGTGGTTGCTGACTGCTGGGAAAGTTATGGTCATCTCATTCTTTGATATTCATGGAATGGTTTATCAGCATGTTGTACCTGCACACACATCAGTAACTGGACAGTACTACAGGGATGTCCTGAAAACATTGCAAGTCCATATCAGGCGCAAAAGACCATATTTCCGTGAAGCAGACTGGATGCTGCACCACGATAATGCGAGGCCACATATTGTCATTGTTGTTACTGAATATCTTGCAAAATTCAACGTGAAGTGCATCCCTCACCCTCCCTATAGTCCGGATTTAGCCCCATGTGACTTTTTTCTATTCCCTAACTTGAAGAAACGCCTTCGTGGGAGACATTATGCATCATCAGAAGCGGAGGCGGTTTTAAAGGATCTCTCAAAAAATGGTTCACACCATATCTTTGAAAACTGGCAGAAACGGTGGGAAAAGTGCTTCGCATTCAGGGGAGACTATTTTGAGAAGGACCATCAAAATTATGAGCATGAGTAAAGGTACGTTGTCAAACAAATTGTGATTATTCTTTATTGAACAGCCCTCAAATATACCTCATTGATAATTCGAGACTGTTCTGTAACAAACAAGAAAAAGAATGTTCTGTCACTACACGAACACGAACGTTCCAGACGTCTAACTTTATCTGTGCCGGCAAGCCTTTTATTGCTGTTCTATCTTTATCTGCAGGTTCTTTATCTCTACCTTGCACTATTGCTTGTGCACGTCGCCGCGCTATCGTAAATAATGGGTCTGCGACAGTATAGCCTGTTCAGATATAATCATGTCTTCTGGACAACAATGTGTCATACATCGGCAGGCGCGAGAAAACATATCATATAGACACACGCAGCTTCCAATCGCTGTATTTGTGTTTCGTAACTTACTGTACGTCAACTTACTAATATTTCACTCTTTTAATCGACCAGATAAGGTCCGATAAGAGACGATCACAGCGCTGGTCACCTGAAGGTCGATACGCCTCAACGCTCTGTCGAGTAATATTTATTCGTATTTCCTATTCTGTAACTATGTAAACAGAACGTAATTTCGAAGCGATCCCATAGTGACCAGCACTTTAAGTATTTCTACTGTATTCCCTTAGGATGAGATAGAATAGAATCCAATGGAGTGGATTCGACATTTTCATTTCACAGCGAGGTCTACCCGAAAGTGCGGAGAACCTGGCCTCTATCTTCCGGGAGCGATGGAAAACTCCGGCGTGCTTTCCACGAGTTTAAAAATCCCCCCCCCCCCGCATCGACAGTTTAGCCCAGAGGTTCTACTCCCATTAGTCCTGAACCCTTAGGAACTGGACCCGGGCCTCCTTCGACCAGGGAGTATCCGAGCTGTCCCAAAGGGCGCTCGGCGTCCTCCGTGGGGCTTTCCATGGGACAAGGCCTAGAGACTAACAAGCCCCCCCATCTGGTCCTATGGACTCAAGACGGGATGGAGGTGAATACCCCACTTACGCGCGTCAGCACTCAAGGTGAAGACTACCGAAAAATCTCGGTGGGCCGCCTGGTGATCTAGCACACCTTCTGCTAGCTATGCAGGCTAGTACCCGGGAGACTTAATGGCTTCCCTCAACCCCGTCCGAAGACGTACCCGATTCCCACGGGTTTCGCCCCCCGCATCGACAACAACGTCAAGGCGAATGGAGGTGAATACGCCACTTACGCGCGTCAACCCCGCAGGGAAGACTACTCATTCACCTCGGTGGGACCGCCGGTGATCTAGCACACCTAGTAGCTCTGCAGGCTAGTACCCGGGAATTCTTAGGCAACCATCTGTCCCCTCCGGGCGGCGAAAGCCGGGCCGGAGGTACCCGATCTCCCATGGGTATTGGGAACACACTCCCCCTCGAGTTGAACCCAATCCGAATAACTCCCAACAGGGAGCGGCTCGAATGTTGTACCCGAGATTCCTCTGGTAACGTCAGAGGTAAGTACATTCGACTCTACGACCAGTTTGATCTGTTGTACCTATGCATTAAGTGGCACATCCTCGGGAGAAAGGAAAGAGTGGCCGACTCAAGGAGCCACGACAGTGCACAGGACAGTGACTATAATTTACCAGCTGGAAACTTTCCGGCAGGCCAGTATAACCTGTATTACAGCCACCGTGGTCCGGAAACGGCCCGCCAGATCGGTCCGGAGACCGTCCTACCGAAGGAGGAACTGTTGACAAAGAACATATCACCCTGCCATGCAGCGCCGAGACAAGCGCCGACACTATGTGAAAGAGAACACGAGATTCATTCATTCGCGTGAGACTACCTACGTGGGTAGAAAGCCACTGTCTCTCCTTACCCGAGAGTTACCAAAGCTGTCTCCAAAGAGGGCGCCAAGCGCCCTCCGGGCCCTTTCCAGTGGGACAAGTCCCAGAAGTTATCAAGGCCCCCCCCCATTACAGGGTGGAAGTGGATACGCCACTTATGCGCGTCAACCCCGCAGGCAAGACTACCGAATAACCTCGGTGGGGCCTCCTAGTGATCTAACACACCTACTACTAGCTCTGCAGGTTAGTACCCGGGAACTTGGGAACTTAAGGCTTCCCTCAACCCCGTCTAAACAGATGTACCAGATCTCCCACGGGTGTCAGGAAGACACTGCCCCCTCGAGTCCAACCTAACCCGAACGACTCCCACCCGGGAGGGGCTCGAATGTTCGGCCAGAAGTTCCTGTAGTAACGACACAGGTACCAGAAGTGCTAGGGACCACGACGCCCACACCGCCGCACCTGAAGGGGACAGATCCCCTTCCCTACGGGGAGACAACCAGATGAGAGATGATGTGAAATGATAATGGAGGTGGAATGGAGGGACAGGAAATTTGGGGAATATACTTAACTTACCCAGCATTCGTCTCGCTACCCGGGAAACCCACAAAAAAGCCCATTGGTGAGATAGCTCAACCACGGGAATCGAACCCGGATCTTCCAAATGCGAGTCACAGACCAACTAAGCCATCCCCCTCGGTGTCGAAGGAGAAGAACAGTAAAACTTATTTGGTTTGGTGCTTTGATGGAAATCCAACTCTTAACAACACATGAAAATATAATATTTTCCAAGTCAACCTTATTTACAATCTAATCTGCAGACTTTTCATTCCAATTATTTTAAAATATAAGGACTGTAAGAAACAGAGACATATGAAAAGCAAAGATACTCGAATTTAAAGCTTGTAAGTCGTAAAGTGTTACGTGTTAACTGATTAACTAACTCTGAGTTCCAGCAAAGATGGAGAAATCAGCAACTATAGTGTGATCCATATAAACCTGAACAATTTCAATTGGCCATAACTCTTGAAGCAATAATAGGACACATGTGTAACTTTGGGAGAATATAATACACAATTAGGAGATTACATTACACTATTTACATCTCAGAGAAAATGTTGGAAGTGTCCTCCACCAGCATCTATACATGTTTGTACTCGTCTCACCATATTCTCTGAAGTTTTACGGAGAGTATCCTCGCCAATGTCACTTATTTCGGTTCGAATGGATTCCTTGAGAACATCAATTGCCCGTGGTCTATTCTTGTACACTCTATTTTTTAGATACACCCACAAGACAAAATCCGACGAGGTTAGGTCAGGGGATCTGGGGGGCCACGGACTTTTGAGATCAACACATTTCTGGAGCAGCTGGATGATATCGAATTGAGAGAAGATTATTTCAATTAAAATGGAGCAACGCGCCGTATATCTAATGACACCGTAGAACTTGTAACCAGTTTCTTTGATAATCGAATAATATCAAAAAGTGCACAAGAATAGGCCCTGACAATTGATGTCCTCAAGGAATCCATTCGAACCGAAATAAGTAACATTGGCGAGGATACTCTCCGTAAAACTTGAGAGAATATGGTGAGACGAGTACAAACATGTATAGATGCTGGTGGAGGACACTTCCAAAATTTTCTCTGAGATGTAAATAGTGTAATGTAATCTCCCAATTGTGTATTATATTCTCCCAAAGTTATACGTGTATCCTATTATTGGTTCAAAAGTTATGGCCTATTGAAATGGTTCAGGTTTATGTGGATCGCAGTGTACATAAATAAAAGTAGCTTATAAATTCTATTCAAAGCATTTTCTCCACGTAGTTATGAGTTATTTTTATTTTTTAATCTTCCGGTGATATTGTTGTAATGTTTTTGAATTGTTCATGCTCCGGTTTGCATGATATCTAATTCGGTCGTGGTATCGGATAGATTAAGTGTGGAAACTTAAGATGAAGAAAATCAAAGGTTGAAAGTCTTTCATTAATTTAATCTCGAAACTCATTTTAAATATTATGTGTATTTTGAATCAATATATTCACACAATTTACAATAATAATTTCACTACGTTGAGGAATAATTCGAACACAGCTCAAAATCTCTGGTTTGCAACCAGACTGTTGCAAAAATCCAGCACTTCCACACACGTATACTCACGATGAAGTCCAGATGCAAAAGACCTAAGCTTCTCTTTTTCAATTATTGATTTTTATATTATCACCATGGTCACCAAACACTTCTAGTCTACGTCACTTTCCCTGTGGCAAATACATTAATTTTGAATTACATAATTTTCTAATTTTTCAAATATAAAGTCCTAAAATAATTTTCTATTATCATTTTGTCTTTCTATTTAATTTAAGATTTTCTATTTAATTTAAGATATTTACCATTTATTTAGATTGAAACATTAATATTTATCTTCAACTGTTTGTGACCTACTCTGTTCAGTCATGGCCATCTATATCTCATACTAATTCACAACACAACTTTCATCATTTTAAAGATATTAAAATTTAATAAATTAAAAAATGCTTTGGTACTTGGTACATCAACAACTGTTTCACCATTTACCTGTGAGGTCATGCCCACTCTATGTCGCGCCTCTTGGGGGGGGGGGGATAAACACTTATGTGTGTTCGAAGCTAATAAGTAACCTGAAAACGTGCCACTTTAAATAAAAAGTATACAAATGAAACAAATATTGAACTAATAATTACAATGTTCTGAATTGCAAATATCTAAAATGTGTTAAAATATCATATTCATCATATAGAAATTATGTAAATAATGAAACTAATATAGAAGACAGACCTACTGGCTATTCAATATATTGATGTCACCTAATAAACCAATTAATATATAAAATTATGGGCGCCGGGGTAGCGCGGTGGTTTCGTTCGCGGCTCCCGTTCTAAGGGTCCCGAGTTCGATTCCCGGCTCTGGGGTTGGCGATTTTAAGTCGGCCCTATCCACGCCTTCACCTCTGTCTAGCACACGTGAAGTATCCCCTATGCCCAACGTGGTTCGGAGTCCACGGTAAAAACTGTAGGTCCTCTCACCTCACCGCCATCTTCACTATCACCCTATCATCGGAGGTAATGGACACCGCCTTCTGGGTGCCTCCACCTGAGAAATGGGTCCGGTCATCACTTGGTGGGGTGAGGTTACCCCGAAGGCCAAGGTTGCCATGTGGGGAGTGTTAGTAACTAACTAACTATATATAAAAATATTTGGTTATCAAATAAACAGAGCCATAGTTCATTTAAAACTTTTTGAATATTCCTTAAAAAAATATGGTTATATGACTTTCTATACCCAGAACGGCTATTTTTATACAACTTCTACAAACTACTCATATTAAATATTATTTATCCATCTCATTAATGCTAAGCGAGATAAAACTTTGAGGAAATAACTTCATTACAAATTTTGTTTTCGGTACAAGGGGGATAGAGAAAGTGAATCGCTTATCGGATGTTTAAAGATAGGTCGTCATATGGTATCATTGAAATTCTGCTTGCTTTACACGACTTTGGAAGAAACAACCGAATAACGATAGTACTTCAAAAACATGACAAAGTATTGATTTTTCGAGTTATTAGGGTATTCCTTGAACATTCTAAATATCATATTAGTCCGTTATGTGGTTCTTTATATTTATGGTTTTTTAATCAAAATGCTTATAAATGAGTTTGAGAAATTAAAACATGGGGTAAAGTTTTCCATGTAAACTGTTGGGTTGAAGGGAATTTTATGTAATTTACGTTTGTCTTTTCTTTAAAGTATAGGCACGTCAATGTCTTATTGCGGGTTTTTTCTTGAAGTAGTCTTAATAAATGCTGCTAGTAATTTTAAATTCCTCTAGATAGCACTGAATCATTTATGACAGTCATAATAAACTCTTATTATAGAACTTCTTTTTTAGAATTGGGAGGGAAAAAATGATTCTAATTTCGAAAAGGACATCCAATCGTAGACACAAATCGATATTTTAGCATTTCCCTAGAAAGAAATAATTCTCATCTGCTTATATGAAACAACCTAAGAAGGCATATATTCTGGTATGTACTCTAATTAATGAAGAAAACATCATTGTTTTTAAATACAAAAAATAAGTTACACCTTGGATACACCGTGGTTTTCTCTATTCTTCATTTTATCAAATTTACATTTTACCATTTTTTTCCTTTTCATAAGTAGTGTTTAAAAAATTATGTTTTCTATATTTAGTGGCAAATAGTTTCTCTTTTATACTTTACGAAGACAGTGATATTGTTTAAGAATAGAAAGAAGAAAGAAAGAAAGAAAGAAAGAAAGAAAGAAAGAAAGAAAGAAAGAAAGAAAGAAAGAAAGAAAGAAAGAAAGAAAGAAAGAAAGAAGAAAGAAAGAAAGAAAGAAAGAAAGAAAGAAAGAAAGAAAGAAAGAAAGAAAGAAAGAAAGAAAGAAAGAAAGAAAGAAAGAAAGAAAGAAAGAAAGAAAGAAAGAAAGAAAGAAAGAAAGAAAGAAAGAAAGAAAGAAAGAAAGAAAGAAAGAAAGAAAGAAAGAAAGAAAGAAAGAAAGAAAGAAAGAAAGAAAGAAAGAAAGAAAGAAAGAAAGAAAGAAAGAAAGAAAGAAAGAAAGAAAGAAAGAAAGAAAGAAAGAAAGAAAGAAAGAAAGAAAGAAAGAAAGAAAGAAAGAAAGAAATTAATTTGTGAGTTTATGAAAATGTAGACGTTAATGAGGAAGTAAAAGTTGATAATTCCTCACTTTTGACATTACCCTGTTGTACGCTGAAAATCCATTTGAGGTAATATTTCAAACCTTTCCTCTATTAAATTTACGTAAAATGTTGTCCAACATTATACGTGAAAAGATTGATCAAATTAGGCATCTAAAACCACTATATGTAAATTCTAATATTTTATTCTTTCTGTAAGTTTAAAATAGAAGTTTTTCTCTATTAATTTGGTTGCCAAAATATGTTTAAAGTGAGGAGGAATAATTTCCATAGTTAAAGTAGTTGCTGTAAACAAGGGTCTTAGAATGACTGTCGCTGCCATTAATTCAGAAATCTTTGAGAATGTCGGTTAAATATAGAGAATATAACCCGTAGATTTTTAAGAAAATCCCCCATTCTAAACTACACTTTTCATAGAACAGACTTCGAAAATTTATCAAAAATAGTTCTAATTTAAGATATTTTCATGATAAATGTATATTTTGAATTTTCTGGTAACAGCCTCTTAAATTTTCTTCATCACGAATGACTTTTCTATAACTGGTAAACCATAAAAGATAAACAAAATACTTCTTCACAAAGAATGAATATATTGTTAAAGCACACAATTTTTGTCACTAATTCCTTTCTGAAGTTAACCATTTTCCTAGATTTTTTTTATTGAATTTCCTTTTAAAACACTTCTACCTTTCTCTGCTTGGCAGATCTCATGTGCACTGACAGATCACGTGATTTAGAGCAATGTACTACGCAACCCACACCCAGCCGATATCTTAGTGCCCCCAACACTTTGCTCACTTGCAAAACTCCCTATTCCAACTGAAAACAAAGCTGCTACGTTTCTAAAATACTCTGAACAAGTGGTTGCCTTCTTGCTGGAATAAAATACTTAGTACACATAAAGCAATCCAACCGCCTATCCAATTGACCAGCATTTTAGAACATTTCTTTGTGCTTCTGATCTAGAAGTTTCAACCCATTCCGGCTATTGGCCACAACAGGCAAACCGACCAATGGCCTCAGCGGTGGCTCGAAGGATACTGCGGCTCATTTAATATCAAACCAAATTAGTACGAGGGTGGTCTGAAAATTTTCCGACCTAATAAAGATACAAGACTTTTTTTTCATATATTTTTTAAATCTTTCAATATAGTCTCCTTGTAACTCTACAGACTTCTCCCAGCGATGTTCCCATCTCTATAACCCGTCCAAATAGTACTCGGCGTTTTTCAACATAGTCTCCTTGTAACTCTACACACATCTCCCAGCGATACTCCCATCTCTGTAATCCGCCCAAATAGTACTCGGCGTTTTTCAACATAATCTCCTTGTAACTCTACATACTTCTCCCAGCGATACTCCCATCTCTATAACCCGTCCAAATAGTACTCGGCGTTTTTCAACATAATCTCCTTGTAACTCTACACACTTCTCCCAGCGATACTCCCATCTCTGTAATCCGCCCAAATAGTACTCGGCGTTTTTCAACATAGTCTCCTTGTAACTCTACATACTTCTCCCAGCGATGTTCCCATCTCTATAATCCGTCCAAATAGTACTCGGCGTTTTTCAACATAGTCTCCTTGTAACTCTACATACTTCTCCCAGCGATGCCCCCATCTCTGTAACCCGTCCAAATAGTACTCGGCGTTTTTCAACATAGTCTCCTTGTAACTCTACACACTTCTCCCAGCGATGCCCCCCATCTCTGTATCCCGTCCAAATAGCACTCGGCGTTTTTCAACATAGTCTCCCTGTAACTCTACACACTTCTCGCAGCGATGCTCCCATCTCTGTAAGCCGTCCAAATAGCACTCGGCGTTTTTCAACATAGTCTCCCAGTAACTCTACACACTTCTCGCAGCGATGCTCCCATCTCTGTAAGCCGTCCAAATAGTACTCGGCGTTTTTCAACATAGTCTCCTTGTAACACTACACACTTCTCCCAGCGATGTTCCCATCTCTGTAAGCCGTCCAAATAGCACTCGGCGTTTTTCTCTGCAAATCACGAAGGAACAAAAAGAAGTCGCTTGGGGCTAGAACTGATAAGTAAGTTAGCTAATCAAGCAGTTCAAAGCGCATTTCGTGTATTTTCCCATTGCAACCGATAAGGTGTGAGACGGTGTGTTGTCTTGGTGAAACAGGATTTTCCTTCTGTGCAAATGTGGCCGTTTTTCCATAAGCTCTGCCTTCAGCTTCAAGTAATGATGCGTAGTATGCTCATGTATTTTTTTTTTTTTTTTCCTTTTTAAAGATAATCGCTTAAACTAACTCCATGACTATCCCAAAAAACAGTCAACACTTTCCCAGCCGAAAAAAAAAAAACAGTTTTTGATTTTTGTGGAGCCGGTTCCCCTTTTGCAGTGCACTGTTTGAACTATATTTTTATTTCGGGCGTATAATGGTGTATCCAAGTTTCATCTACAGTAATTAATCGGCGCCAAACCCCGGATTTATTGCGCCTAAACTGCGCAAACAGAGCGTTGGAAATGTTCATTCGAACACGTTTTTGGTCTAACGTGAAGAAACGCGGCACTCAACACGCGGACAGCTTTCTCATGTCTAAATGTTGACTTAATATGTGACAAACACGTTCTTTTAACATGTTCATAGCCTCTGCTATCTCTCTCACTTTAATTCAGCGGTCGTCTAGTACCATTTGGTGAACTTTGGCGATGTTTTCGTCGGTAGTTGAAGTTTTTGATATCCCCGAACGTTGATCGTCTCCCAAGCTCTTACGACTACATTTAAATTGAGCTGACCAAAATTTCACTGTTGTAAATGATGGTGCAGAGTCCCCATACACAGAATCCAACTCATCTTTGATTTACGTAGGCATATTGCCTTTCAAAGACAAATATTTAATGACAGCTCGATACTCGATTTTGTGAATTTTCATAAAAACACTCACATTAACTCACTCAAACGACTGTTACATAAGAAATGAGTGACCAAAGTGGCTGAAACTTTGGTAACTGTCAACAGATGAACAGGGAAATTCACTGAGTGTTACCATCTTCATGTTGAGGTCAAAAACTTTTCAGACAACCCTCGTGAATCACTGGTAAGGTTTTAATATGAAAAAGTATTTTAAACTAAGGTTTTCAAAGTATATTTTGGAGGGAGAATTCTTATATCCAAAAATTCAAAGTAATTTCACATAGAACTGTAAAAAGTGGCACATCATAACACTTGTCTTTCAGAGCTTAATAGACAGGCCGCTCAAAACAAAACACTAAAATAAACCATTTAGTCTGAGAGGAATAAAATCCCATTGTACCTGTCTCTTCTGAGAAAGTTCCATGATGCGTTTAACACATTTCGTTGTGGATATAACAATCCACTTGAATAATGTTTAAGTATTTGAAAATTCGAACCAATAAATGATTGACGCTGCGACAAAAAATTGTTTGAATAAACTTTGAAAGATTTGTTTGTCTCTTAGAATTTACCACTTACACAAATGTCATTCAAAATTAAGAGGACTTAGCATTATGTACCTATACATTTTGTTTTTCCTGTAATTAACAATATGTAATTTCAATAAAATTTTTACATGAATTCTTAGAAAATCGAAGACAAGAAATGTGTCCATGTAAAGGTTTAGGGCAATTGAAAATCCTGTTACGTTTTTGTAAAACTCCCTGAGTACAAAAAAGCATATATAGAAATACGAGGGCTGTTTTTTTTCAACCTCCGATCGCTCCATGCCGACGCTACGCGGGCAGCAGAAAGCGGGTATGCGCTGTCGGCGACTGCGCAGCTCTCGCACTACACACTCCGCCATTGTTGACATTCAGTCGTCAGTCGGCGTTGTGCTACAGCTACGTAAACATGGCCGCCATTATTGATGCTCCCGCCAAGTGCAGCCCGGAACCACAATAACTTCAGCTGTTTATTGTGAAACTTTACGACGTTTACGTAGAGCCATTCAGAACAAACGAAGAGGATGGCTGACTGCTGGAGTTGTTCTGATCCACGATAATGCCCGTCCACACACTGCGGCAGCAACTCAACGGCTTCTCGACCAATTTGGATGGGACATTTTCGATCATCCGCCATACAGTCCTGACTTAGCACCCAGTGACTTTCACCTTTTTCCTCAACTGAAGACGTGGCTTGGTGGGAAGCGATTTCAAACCAATGAGGACCTTCAAACGAACGTCAAGGACTACTTGAATTCACTGGCGGCAACTTTCTTTGAAGAGGGAATTGAAAAGCTTGTCCACAGATATGACAAATGTCTCAAAATCTCGGTGATTATGTCGAAAAGTAACCATAAGTGTACTATTCTTTTGGTAATAAAATTATTGTTATATATGAACTTGTGTTTTATTTATAGTCTATCGGAGGTTAAAAAAAACGGCCCTCGTATATCTTTACGTTTGCATATCTGTATCTATAAACAGAAATTGAAAGTCCAGGTGAGCAACTTCCAAGGTTTTAAATAAAATTTCCGATGAAATTATCCCATTGCAAACTATGCTCTACGTACATGAAAAACTTTGGTTATCCTTAATCTTCCCAAAAATGCCTACAAAGATTTTTATTAAAACACTAAATGTTTAAGATATTTGCATGAGGTATTAAATGCTAAGCTCAGCCTGTTAAATCTTCTTCATTCTTAATTATTTTTGTAAGTATAGTTGCTAAACAGGTAGAAATACATCTTACTTCACAAACTTTTTGTAGCATTTAGCGTTTCCGAGATATTGTTTCTTATTGACTTGAATGTTCAAATACTTATGCTTTTTCAACTGGAAAATTACTAATCTTTTTCTTCTTCTTCTGCTCTGTAAAGAACACGGAATTCGAAAGACGATTATCACCATTTGAGGACAATCAGCTCTTGTCTGGATTAAAGACGGAGCTCAGCTTTTACTGCTGTTGGTGAATCTCCCTTAATACCCAGAAAACTGAAGCCAAGATTTTTACTTTACGCCGCTATAATCACCCTCCGCCTATACGCCTTCTGACCGATCATGTGCCGTGGCTCCGTTCACCTACACCAGTCGGCTTCCGTGGAAGCCTCATATTGACCGCACCATTACCCTGGCATCCGCTCGTCTTCCATAACTATCTCCATTATTTCACAAACATACTTCACTTGTTTTAGAATCTTCACTGCTCCTGTACAAATCTCTGGTTCGACCTCTTATTACTTATGCCTGCCAGGTCTGGGGGGCTGCCAGTACTTGTCACTTGAGGCGTCTACAGGTCATCCAGAGTCGATTCTTGCGAATCGCCACCAATGCTCCTTGGTTTGTCCGCAACCAGCAGCTGCACCACGAGCTGGGACTTCTGCTTCTCCACCATTTCATCCGACAGACTGCTCGACGCTTCTTCTACAATCTACGCCACGTCCCAGGAGCTGTGACGTATAACATCGGCGTCCGAAGTCGCCGGCCAACGCGACTGAAGCGACGACAACCACAGGACCTGCTTTACAGTGATGACACTTCTACTTCTGAATATTCTATTGTTTCAATTTATCTTTGCTATTCTTCTGTTCTACTATGTAAATTCTCACTATTGAAGTATGTATACCATTTTATTAGTTCAGTGCCATATTTATATTAGTGCAATAACTCATTTGTTTTAGTTCAGAGGAGGCACATTGTCATACCTCTACAATGTTATTACGCTGTGATTATTTTGTATCTGTTCTCTCAGATCTGTAAAGCATATATTATTGCTGACCGATCTAATAAATATATGTAAAAAAAGCTTGTACTGCTGTAAGAAATTGCTCCGGCGTGACCTTGTATGCCCGCACGCCATTTGGTGTACTCAAATATACTAAACCGGTATCTTGTTGACTCGGCGTTTTCCAGCAGACCAGCAGAAGAATCGAGTCGTCCAGGTTTACCTGGGCGGAGTGTTTGCTGCCCAGCACCTAGCCGCTTAGTGCGGCTTTATCTGGGCAGTATAATAGAATAGTCAATTGTCGCAGACGATTGTCTTGGGTAGTGTTATGCCTAGCCTTAAATGAGCGCTATTGCCCCGTGGGGGTTGTGCGCCCAGTGCTGGCTGCGCTTTTCCGCCTGCCTGGAAGGCATCTGAGCACAGTCCGCTTGACAGGCTAGAGGGAAAGGAACAGTGTTTAGGTATTGGACTTACCAAGTCCACGGTATGGAGTCAGGGGAAAGTGGCCCTGCTTAGTTCTGGTAACCCAAAGAGTCTTTGGGCAACCAGTAGCTCAGTCGGCGGCGAGGAACCCTGTGGTCGTAACGGCAAAGGGTGTTCACCAGGTTATTAGGATGGGAGTCTAGTTTACTGTATATGATGCGGGATCTCTCCCGCACTACGTCCACAATGTACGGGACTCCGGAGTAGGTGTGAAGGATGTGGGACGGGAATCTACGCCCGGTATCATAGATCATTCACAGTGCCCTGTTCTGGACGTACTGTAGTCTACGGATAGTGGTCGGAGCCGCTGATCCCCAGACTTTGCAGCCGTACAGAATCAGGGGCGGTATAATCGCCCGATACAGGCGTAGCCTGGATTTTAGTATAGTTGAGTCCAGAGGTTCTACTCCCATTAGCCTTGAACCCGTAGGAACAAGACCCGGGCCTCTTTCAACCAGGGAGTTATCCGAGCTGTTCCAAAGGGCGCTCGGCATCCTCCGTAGGGCTTTCCGTAGGGCAAGACCTAGTTACCTAACAAGCCCCCCCCCCATCTGGTCCTAGGGACACAAGACGGGATGGAAGTGCATACGCCACTTACGCGCGTCAACACTCAAGGTGAAGACTACCGATATGACCTCGGTGGGGCCGCCTGGTGATCTAGCACAGCTTCTACTAGCTAAGCAGGCTAGTACCCGGAAACTTAATGGCTTCCCTCAACCCCGTCCGAAGACGTACCCAATCTCCCACGGGTATCGGGAACACACTGCCCCCTCGAGACCATCCCAATCCGAACAACTCCCGAAGGAGGGGCTCGGCTGTTCGGCCCGAGGTTCCTCTAGTAACGTCAGAGGTACCACGAGTGCTAAGGGTCCGCAGCGCCCGCACTTTGGCAGCTGAGGGGATTTTAGTATAGGGTACAACTGCCTGAGTGCTGCATGTCCTTGTCCGGCTTTGACCTGGACGTGAGGGGCGTAGGTGAGGCCGCGATCGAGGAGGACACCAAGGTATTTGGCAGAGGGAACCCAGAGGATTTGCCTCTGCCTCAACCTCAGTAACCAATCCGGTCGCCTACCTCGGACATTAGCCAGGAGAGGAGCGGAGCTCTTCTCGAGGCTAATGGCCATCCTCCACTTCTCACTCCAACGGCCAATGGCTCGGAGCTGGCGCTGCAGAGGAGGATGACAATATCTTAGGTTCTCGTTACGCGCCATTATGAGGACGTCGTCGGCATATTGGCACGTAACAGTCTGTGGTTCTAGGGGGAAATCAGATATGTAGGCCGCAAAGAGTAACGGTGACAGAACACTGTCTTCGGGGACTCCCGCGGGTGTGATAGATGACAGCCGTCCTTCCACTCTCACCCTGAACGTGCGGTCTCTGAGGAAACTGATAATCAGGACGAGATAGGGAGGAGGTACGTTGACCTCCCTGAGTTTGTACAGAAGGCCTTGGTGCCAGGTTGTGGCAAAGGCTTTCTTTACGTCTAGCAGCACCGCGACTGTCTTGAGGTTTTCCTGGAATCCCAGAGCCGTCCTCTCGGCCAGACGCAGTAGCTGCAGGGTCGTGGAGTGTCCATGACGAAATCCAAACTGGTGATCGGGTAGGAGCTGCCTTTCCTCGAAAAGAGGGGTCAGGCGGGATAGGAGAAACCGCTCAAATAGTTTTGAGACTGTTGGGAGAAGACTTATGGATCGGTAGCTAGAGGGAAAGACCGGATCCTTGCCGGGCTTCAGGATGCACACCAATCTCGCCTCTTCCCAGCAAGCCGGAAAATGGCGGAGGTGGAGGCACGCATTGAAGAGCCAAGAGCCAAGAGAAGATGCAGGTCGCCCGGGTTCTCCCGGGCGGAGGGTTACACGCAACGGTACCTATCCGCTGTGCGGATTTACCCGTGCGGTATGATAGATATATGTTTCTGCGCAAGCTTGCGTGTCACTTAGTAAGACGGCGCAGTTGGCCTCTACTGATGCTTCTGGTGCCGAGATATTCCCCCTTGGGGGGGGACAGTGCCCGTTCCACCTTGCTTTGTGCGGCCGCTAGTGATCCGTCAAGCAGTGGTGGAACCAGTAGCGAGAGACCAGATGGGCATTAGGGTGTTGAGGGTTTAATAAGTCAAGGTCGTCCGCGCGTCCCAGGGCACGGCTGCAGGTGTTAACCTGCCAGCCGCGGCCAATGCGCGAGGTGACCTGGCGGTGATTGGTAAGGGCAGGAGGAGAGGCAGACTCTATCACCCAAGGGCGTCCATGGGTAGGAGATAGCTCCTCCGTCTCCTGGGGAGACGGTGGTTGTATAGACCCAGTGAATTTACCAGCTGGTTGGGGTGGGGAGTGATCTTGGCATACAACGTGCGTGTTCGTTCACGCACGACGTCTTCGACGTATGGTATGCCAGACTGGATGTGCAGGAAGTGAGATGGGAACCTGCGGTCGGTACCGTAGATCATCCTTAAGGCTCTGTTCTGCACGCCTTGCAGTCTGCGGAGGGTGGTATGAGCCACCGAACCCCAGACCTCGCATCCATACAGGATCAGAGGCGGGAGGATGGCACGGTACGTCCGTAGTTTGAGGCAGATGGGCATGGTTGATCGAAAGATAGGGTAGAGTTGCCTGAATGCAGCGTGGCCGAGGCCGGCCTCTGCCCTGACATGCGGAGTGAAAGTGAGGCCGCGGTCCAGTTGTATTCCCAGGTATTTGGAGGTTCGAACAGATAGATTTCGCACAGCCTTTTATACCTGCTGGGCAGGATGAGAAGGTTCTGGAGGTTCAATGTTCTGGAGTTCCGTTATTGGAACGCTCTAGAACAACACGACTCGCTTCGGGTTTCGTGACATCGGGTAGTGACTGTCATTGAATATTATAGTTTTTTCTTCTCGTGCCGGCAGCAAAAAAAGACGGTGCACTGGTGTGACTTACGCTTAATTTCTCCATGGTAGGAATCCGCCGTTGCCGTGACAAGATATCCTGAAATGTGTGAGAACAGCTTGTGAAGCCTAAATGGCTTACTACAAAATGAAGATACATTTGAAGCACCTTATTTATAGTGGCTTTGTTTATTTCACAGATATTGTTTATCAGCAGGTTGTATGTTCATATACAAGGGCTGTCCAGAAAGTAGATTACGTTTTGGAATAAAAAGTAAACAAAGTATAGGAAACAAATTTTATTATATACAGATGAAAGCCACACTCAAATACTACTTTTCGACATAGTCACCATTCAAATTAAGGCATTTATCGTAGCGATGTACGAGCTTGGAAATTCCTTCGTCGAAAAATTCGGCCGCCTGCGCCTTCAACCACTTCGTTACCTCTTCTTGCAGCTGTGCGTCGTCATCATGTATAGCCAGCCACTTCTTCATTGCTGGGAATAGGTGGAAGTCGCTCGGTGCCAGGTCGGGACTGTACGGCGGATGAGGAAACAACTCCCACTTAAAAGATTCAAGAACTTCACGAGTGACATTTGCCGTGTGGGGCCGGGCGTTGTCGTGAATCAACAAGATCTTAGAGCTCAACATTCCTCTGCGCTTGTTTTGAATGGCTCTTCTGAGTTTTTGGAGAGTTTGGCAATACCTTTGAGAGTTTATTGTAGTGCCTCTTTCCAGGAAGTCCACCAAAATCACACCTTTTCTGTCCCAAAAAACAGTCGCCATCATCTTCCTTGCCGACATTGTTTGCATGCATTTCTTGGGTTTTTGGGGAGAACTTGTGTGACCCCACTGCATTGATTGCAATTTCGTTTCACAGTTCACGTGTTTCACCCATGTTTCGTCACCAGTAACGATGCGATCGACTAAAGAGTCGCCATCCTTATGGTAAACGTCCAAAAAGTTCAACGCTGCAGCCATTCGTTGATTTTTGTGGTCCTCTGTCAAGATTTTTGGAATCCATCTTGCACAAAACTTGTGGTAACCAAGCTTTTCGCTGATGATTTCGTGCAACAAACTTCGCGAAATTTGTGGAAAACTCAAAGAAAGTTCCGTTATTGTGAACCTTCGATTTTCACGGTCTTTAGCATCGACTTTTTCGACAAGTTCGGCAGTCACTATGCTGGGTCTCCCACTTCGATCTTCGTCGTGAACATTGGTTCGGCCATTTTTAAATCTGATGACCCACTGACGCACTCCACCTTCAGTGATAATGTTGTCCCCATACACTTCACAAAGCTGCCGATAGATTTCTATCGGTTTACAGTTTTTTGCAGTCAGAAACCTTATTACTGCACGCACCTCGCGGGATTTTCAAATAACGCAGACATTTCAAACCGTCACAGTATCTGAACGGAGCACAGCACGAACCTCTCACTAGCACGGCTAGATGCCGACTGAGCTGCGCAACGCTCTGACCCCAAGATGGCCGCGCTAGCCCCGCCCCTAGCGGAAACAGACGAAAACGTAATCTACTTTCTGAATAGCCCTCGTATTTATAAACTTTTTAAGACTTCCCAAACAGAGAGCACAAATTGAGAAGAAATTTACTGGAGGAAAATTATGTCGCCGAGGCATTGTATCGCTAGCGCAATCCACAGCCGGCGCGTGGATGAGCGCTGAACGCTTGCCGAGAGAGAGAGAGAGAGAGAGAGAGAGAGAGAGAGAGAGAGAGAGAGAGAGAGAGAGAGAGAGAGAGAGAGAGAGAGAGAGAGAGAGAGAGAGAGAGAGAAAGAGAGCGAAAGTTATAGAGACAGTCTGGAATTTCTCGCTGCATCGTGATTGTTATCGAACGATCGACGAATTCTAGAACAATGGCTGGAGGTATAAAAACCCGCAAAGGGCCAGTTGCTAGTCAGTTTGCTAGTGAGTTGTTAATTGTATGTGCAGCTATTTGAAGTGTACCGCCAGTGATTTCTTTTGTTTGTTTACGAGGAGTGAAGCCACGAGAGACCTTGAAGACTGTGCGTACGTTTCGTCATTCTACTGCTGTCAGGGTTGTACAAAGCGTGATTTTACTTGTAATAAAGAACATTTTAAATTTCTGCAAACAAGACTTTTAATTCCACAAACCTACGAAATTACAATAATATACTAAAACAATGTAAGGTTATGCAGGAGGAAATTAGAGGAAAAAGAAACAAATAACATAGGAAGAAATAGAAATGGCGAAAACATCGACAAGAAAAAGCAATAAAGGTAAGGATTTCTGGAATAAAATTATAACAAGCCTCGCGAAAGCTTTTTTTCTTATAGCTATCCAAAGCGCATAGGATTTCTAAGCTACATTATATTTACAACGGATTAAGTAAATACAACATGAAATTTTATTTCGTTATGCTTTTATAAGAAAGGTTTGTGGAGGAGTCATGTGACAGCACAAAGGAATGCTTCACTTTCACTGTGAGAGGACCACTCCAGCCTATCCTGCATGAGTCTTCGTCTTATTGACTCTTGGTGCAGTAATTAATGCACATACCATCAAAGGCACACCAGTCCTGTAGTAACTACTAAATAAAACAAGCGTACCAACTGCAGCGTTCGTCAGTACGCGCGGCATTTCGTTATTTTGTAATGACTGCTATCATAGGTCCCTGCTTCGACTCAGGGCTATTCTCTGACCTGCCTAGAGAAAGTGAGTTACAAAAATGTGAGGTGTCAGGTTCTCTACAAATTATCTATGCTTATAAAGACTTTTCCTTCAGGGGTGAAACTCAATAGCACAGGGGGCTGGAGTAAACAGAATGGAAAACGTATTAGTATATAGGGAACATTCAATACTGATGACCAGAGCATGTGAAAGTAAAATACCAGAAATGAAAATTACGTGGTCAAGAAAGGATTCACAACACGATGGAACAAGCCAAAATATGTGGGCTGGAAAAAGTTGGGAAAATACAGACGCAATTCACAGAATGTTTTTGTTTAAATAACCCTGTGGTTACCACAAACCTCACCAAATAAAGTAGTAAAAACACAGAAAAAAATAGTATAGAAAAATAATATACAACAGTGCGTGGTTACAGAGGAGGAAATAGTGGCAAAAGAATATATAATATAGGAAGAAATCGAAACAGTGAAACATCGAAAGGAAAAAGCAATAAAATTAAATTTCTGAAATGAAATTAGAACTAGAGTCGACCATATTGAAAAGCAAGAAATTCTAAACAATTTTAATGAAAGAGGTTCAATCATAGACAATAGATATTTAAACATAGAATAAAAATATAACAATAGAAGGAGATGTAAAACAAAGAAACTAGAATGGGGGATACATGGGCAAGGACAGGTGTGATGAAATTACGAGAAACAAAAGAAGACACCAAATGTAATAAGTTTTGTTATAATTGGCATTTAATTCTAGAAGTACTGAAAAAGGTACAGAAGACTGTGTGTGTGTGTGTGTGTGTGTGTGTGTGTGTGTGTGTGTGTGTGTGTGTGTGTGTGTGTTTTCCAACACTCCCCACATGGTACCCTCACCCCACCCCGTGATGTTTGGACCCATTCCTCAGGTGGAGGCACCCAGAGGGCGGTGTCCATTACCTCCAATGACACGGTGAGTGAAGATGACGGTGAGGCGAGTGGACCTACAGCTTACACCATAAACTCCAAACCACGTTGGGCATAGGGAACACTTCACATGTGCTAAAGAAAGGTGAAGGCCTGGATAGGGTCGACTTAAAATCACCACCCCGGAATCGAACTCGGGACCCTTAGCACGGGAGCCGCGAACGAAACCACTGCGCTACCCCGGCGCCCCGAAAGAGCAGGCTTAATAATGGAGATATGGAAGGATTCTCAGTAAAGCTCAAACTCGGGAAGATTTTTAACTTAAGATCAGGCGTTTAGATACACAAAACTGGAAACTATGTACGAAACATAAAATTAAAATTATTACAGGCAGAGAAAATACAGAAAAAGAGTAAACAGCAGAAAAACAAATAAGACTGTGTTTGCAACTAAAATTAAAAATATAAGAGGAGGAAACAGCAATTAGCAAATCCAAGAGTTAGTAGCAAATTGTATATAACGTTCCCAGAAAAATAAATTATTCTATTCTACTTTAGAATCTACTTCATTTAACCAAGGTAAAGGTGGACATTCATCTCTCAGGGTAAGGGAAAGCCTCCAACGTTAAGTCATATCGGACGATGAATGAAATGATGTTGAAATGAATACAGGGTACATAGAGCTTAGAGTTAGCACACATTCATCTTTCAGGATAAGAGAAAGCCTCCAACGTTAAGTCAATCGGACGTTGAATGAAATGATGTTGAAATGAATACAGGGTACATAGAGCTTAGAGTTACCAGACATTCATCTTTCAGGATAAGAGAAAGCCTCCAACGTTAAGTCATATCGGACGATGAATGAAATGATGTTAAAATAGTACAAGGTCTATAGAGCTTAGAGTTACCAGACATTCATCTTTCAGGATAAGGGAAAACCTCCAACGTTAAGTCATAACGCACGATGTATGAAATGATGTTGAAATGAGTACAGGGTACATAGAGCTTAGAATTACCAGAAATTCATATTTCAGGATAAGGAAAAACCTCCAACGTTAAGTCATATCGGACGATGAACCAAGTGATGTTCAAATGAGTACAAGGTCCATAGAGCTTAGAGTTACCAGAAATTCATCTTTCAGGATAGGGGAAACCTCCAACGTTAAGTCATATCGGACGATGAATGAAATGATGTTCAATTGAGTAAAGGGTACATAGAACTTAGTTATCAGACTTTCATCTTTTAGGATAAGGGAAAACCTCCAACGTTAAGTCATATTGGGCGATGAATGAAATGATGTTCAATTGAGTACAGGGTACATAGAGCTTAGAGTTACCAGACATTCATATTTCAGGATATGGGAAAACCTCCAACGTTAAGTCATATCGGACGATGAATGAAATGATGTTCAAATGAGTACAGGGTACATAGAGCTTAGAGTACCCAGACATTCATCATTCAGGATAAGGTAAAACCTCCAACGTTAAGTCATATCGGACGATGAATGAAATGATGTTCAAATGAGTTCAGGATACATAGAGCTTAGAGTTACCAGACACTCTTCTTTAAAGATAAGGGAAACCTCCAACGTTAAGTCATATCGGACGATGAATGAAATGATGTTCAAATGAGTACAAGGTCCATAGAGCTTAGAGTTACCTGACATTCATCTTTCAGGATAAGAGAAAACCTCCAGCGTTAAGTCATATTCGTCGATTAATGAAATGATGTTCAATTGAGTCCAGGGTACATAGAGCTTAGAGCTACCAGACATTCATCTATCAGGATAAGAGAAAACCTCCAACGTTAAGTCATATCAGACGATGAATGAAATGATGTTCAAAGGAGTCCAGGGTACATAGAGCTTAGAGTTACCAGACATTCATCTTTCAGGATAAGAGAAAACCTCCAACGTTAAGTTATATAGGACGATGAAAGAAATGATGTTCAAATGAGTACAGGATACATAGAGCTTAGAGTTACCATACATTTGTCTCTCAGGATAAGGGAAAACCTCCAACGTTAACTCATATCGGACGATGAATGAAATGATGTTCAAATGAGTACAGGGTACACAGAGCTTAGAGTTACCGGACATTCATCTTTCAGGATAAGGGAAATACTCCAACGTTAAGTCACATCGGACGATGAATGAAGTGATGTTCAAATGAGTACAGGGTACATAGAGCTTAGAGTTACCAGACATTCTGCTTTCAGGATAACGGAAAACCTCCAACGTTAAGTCATATCAGGCAATGAATGAAATCATGTTCAAATAGTACAGGGTTCATAGAGCTCAGAGTTACCAGACATTCATCTTTCAGGATAAGGGAAAACCTCCAACGTTAAGTCAAGCGGACGTTGAATGAAATGATGTTGAAATGAGTACAGGGTGCATAGAGCTTATAATTACCAGAAATTCATCTTTCAGGATAAGGGAAATACTCCAACGTTAACTCATATCGGACGATGAATGAAATGATGTTCAAATGAGTACAGGGTACATAGAGCTTAGAGTTTCCGGACATTCATCTTTCAGGATAAGAGAAAACCTCCAACGTTAAGTCATATCGGACGATGAATGAAATCATGTTCAAATGAGTACAGTGTACATAGAGCTCAGAGTTACCAGACATTCATCTTTCAGGATAATGGAAATACTCCAACGTTAAGTCACATCGGACGATGAATGAAATCATGTTCAAATAGTACAGGGTACATAGAGCTTAGAGTTTCCGGACATTCATCTTTCAGGATAAGGGAAATACTCCAACGTTAACTCATATCGGACGATGAATGAAATGATGTTCAAATGAGTACAGGATACATAGAGCTTAGAGTTCCCAGACATTCATCTTTCAGGATAAGAGAAACCCTCCAACGTTAAGTCATATCGGACAATGAATGAAATGATGTTCAAATGAGTACAGGGTACATAGAGCTTAGAGTTTCCGGACATTCATCTTTCAGGATAAGGGAAATACTCCAACGTTAAGTCACATCGGACAATGAATGAAATGATGTTCAAATGAGTACAGGGTACATAGAGCTCAGAGTTACCAGACATTCATCTTTCAGGATAATGGAAATACTCCAACGTTAAGTCACATCGGACAATGAATGAAATGATGTTCAAATGAGTACAGGGTACATAGAGCTTAGAGTTTCCGGACATTCATCTTTCAGGATAAGGGAAATACTCCAACGTTAACTCATATCGGACGATGAATGAAATGATGTTCAAATGAGTACAGGATACATAGAGCTTAGAGTTCCCAGACATTCATCTTTCAGGATAAGAGAAACCCTCCAACGTTAAGTCATATCGGACAATGAATGAAATGATGTTCAAATGAGTACAGGGTACATAGAGCTTAGAGTTACCAGACATTCATCTTTCAGGATAAGGTAAAATCCCTGAAGAAATCCAGATAACTCACTCTGGCCGAGGTTCGAACTTGGGACCTCTTGGACGTGATGCAGCCTGCGTTACTGATGCGGCCTTCACTTTTTTTTAACTTCTTGGCGAGCCATGCAAGGAGAACTAGCGGCTAGCTCTATAACATTTGACAATCGCAGAGAGCCTATTCCATATATTCCTTTGCACTTACTATAAAGTTACCAGTTAGATAATTGTATGTCAATTAACATTTAGTAATATAGGAATAAATGTTTGTTAGTACAATTTCACAGGAGGATGTCTTTAAAATTTTGGATTTAAGTAAAATATGAATATATTTCTTCGTCCCATAATTCAAGAATTACACAATAGTTACGTAAAGAAAAGGCGTTGCTTCATTTTCAGTTCTGGCAGCTGTATAGACAGACTGACAAAAACGTACAGTTTGATTTTTCTTATTAAAGTTGAGTGATTATATTCTCATGCTACAGGTCTCGCGATCCGGATGCTATTATAGCACCCCCTGCAGTATTTAACTCACATAACACTTGACGCCTAGTGATTGATCCCTCCTGACGACGGTTGTTATACTATTTTTAATTGCTTCCACGGTGTCCTTATCTTCGCTCGATCAACGTTTTGCCAGACACAGTGATCCAAAGTGCAATTTTTTCCCCCTTTCAATGTGGGGTGAAGCTGGGGCGAATGATCTGGAGGGAGAAAGAAAATGAATTGTTGTTCCTGCTGCCGTTAAGATGAGAGGACAAAACGTTTTATTCGGGGAGACGCACGTTAAAATCTTGTTCTGAATATTCTAATTTCTACACCAATTTATCTTTCTTCAGCTCTGTTCTTTACATCCAACACCAAGTAACGATAACTGAGGAGTTGGTTGAATTTACTCGTTTGTATAAGAGTATTCCAGCTGCATTTCACATCTTAGAGGAAACCAATCATCCTGATGGAATCATTCTTTATCTTTCTAGATGCTTACTAAACTGGAGCACATAGTAACATTTACTATTTATTACAAATCCTTCTTACAGTTACAATCATTATTTTACAGACATATTTCAACAAACTACTACAAAAAAGGATAGAGCCAGACTGAAAAATTCAATGTTATAGCCGGGATTTGTACCACGGATCTTCTGGCCACCGTCCAGCTGCTCAAAACCATTTAATTACTATGGCAAACATTCCAACATAACCTTAAATTCTCCAACTGATTCGTGTCATCCTGCAAGATGAATGTCTGGTAAGTCTAAACTCTATGTACACTGTACTCATTTGAACATAATTTCATTCATCGTCCAATGCGACATAACGTTGGAGGTTTCTCTTATCCTGAAAGATGAATGTCTGGTAACTCTAAGCTTTATGTACCCTGTACTCATTTAAACATAATTTTATTCATCGTCCGATATGACTTAACGGTGGAGGTTTTATCTTATCCTGAAAGATGAATGTCTGGTAATTCTAAACTCTATGTACCCTGTACTCATTTGAACATCATTTCACTCATCGTCCGATATGAGTTACCGTTGCAGGTTATCCCTTATCCTGAATGATAAATGTCCGGTAACTCTAAGCTCTATGTAATCTGTACTCATTTGAACATCATTTCACTCATCGTCCGATAGGACTTAACGTTGGGGGTTTTCCCTTATCCTGAAAGATGAATGTCTGGTAACTCTAAGCTCTATGTATCCTGTACTCGTTTGAACATCATTTCATTCATCGTCCGATAGGACTTAACGTTGGAGGCTTTCCCTTATATTGAACGATGAATGTCTGCTAATTCTAAGCTCTATGTACTCTGTACTCATTTGAAAAGCATTTCATTCATCGTCCGATATGACTTAACGTTGGAGGTTTTCTCTTATCCTGAAAGATGAATGTCTGGTAACTCTAAGCTCTTTGTACCCTGTATTCATTTGAACAACATTTCATTCATCGTTCGATATGACTTAACGTTGGAGGTATTCTCTTATCCTGAAAGATGAATGTCTGGTAACTCTAAGCTCTATGTACCCTGTAGTTATTTGAACATCATTTCATTCATCGTCCGATATCACTTAACGTTGGAGGTTTCCTCTTATATTGAAAGATGAATGTCTGGTAACTCTAAGCTCTATGTACCCTGTAGTTATTTGAACATCATTTCATTCATCGTCCGATATCACTTAACGTTGGAGGTTTCCTCTTATATTGAAAGATGAATGTCTGGTAACTCTAAGCTCTATGTACACTGTACTCATTTGAACATCATTTCATTCATCGTCCGATATGACTTAACGTTGGAGGTTTTCTCTAATCCTGAAAGATGAATGTCTGGTAACTCTAAGTTCTATGTACTCTGTACTCATTTGAGCATCACCTCAAGTATGACTTAACGTTTGAGGAAAATAAATTGAAAAACTAATGATTTACAAAATTATGTAAGCTATAGTGTAAAATCTCGTAGATCTAAGCGTATGGTTCTAAGGGTACAAAAGCTGGATGATTGGCACAGCGTTGAAAGATGTCCTAATAATCTTAACGTTGTTGTAGGAAGTAGGCATTTCAAAAACTTCGGTCCAAACAATTGAGTATTACCACCGCGAAGGCCAGTACAAAGGTCAACGAAGGTCAGTAATTTGTTAATTAGATGTTGTAGACCATCAGTGATGTCATTGTTGATCCCCATTTAATAATATTCATAATAAGCGTGGTTTCAATTATGTGGTTATGGATATTCACAGGACAATAGATTCTAGAACACAGGAGATCCACAAACGATTCACAAACTACCTTTGCGGTGCGTTATAGCCCATCCAATATTGCGGTCTACATTTTTTTTTTACCATACCGTAAATTTGTATAGCTGTTTAAGCAATTATTCACAATTAACTCATCATTAGAGGTTCTGGCACAGCGCATAATGCTAGTGATTCTTTGAAATCTACTAGTGCTATTCAATAAAGAAAGATCATAATTTTTTACGGTCATTATTTGTTGCACTAAAATTCGATCTTATTATATTCTGTTAGCTTAATGTGAAACAAACACGCCGTAGTAGTTTCATTGTTGGTACTCCTGGTTCCCGCCTGTGAGATCCAGGCAAGTTCAGACATGTTCAGTATCGCCTACCGCTGCAATGGAGGTAACATGCAGTTTAAGTTGATGTTAGAGAAAGATAAAGATCAAACCTAAGCACTGCTGATGAAACTTGGCTACAACATTTTGATCCTGAGAGTAAACAGCAAAGCTCAGTGTGGAAATCTCCTTCCTCAGCAACCTCCAAAAAATTGTCACCTGAATGTTCTGTATTCCATTCGGAGCTCTTAGCAATTAAAGAAGCTATAAAATGGTGTACTGTTAATGGGAACAGTGCCCGTATTCTTAGTGATTCACAATCAGCTCTACTCGCTGTTAATGATAAATACAATTTAAATTCATTAGCACATGAAATCAGAACCTTGCTTCAAAACCATCCAGGACATATTTGCATGGGATGGGTCAAAGGACACAGTGGAATTTTAGGTAACGAGAGAGCTGATTGCTTGGCTAAGAAGGCTGCAGAATCCAATCTTCCTGTGACATACTCTTTATGTCGTATTTCTACTTTAAGGAGAATACATCAACATATTCTTGAAGAATGGAACCAGCAATGGCTAACAACTCCAAATGGAAGTTTAACAAAAACATTATTTTTCCCTAGAGTATATGACAGAGGAAAATATAAAAGTCTTGTACCAAATTTTGTTTTGACACAATTTTTATGTGGACATGGTAAATTTGGTGAATACTTATAACGCTTTAACTTAACATCCAACTCCGAGTGCACGTGTGGTGAAGAATTTCAAACTGTGGTTCATCTCCTATACTGTTGTCCGATTTTCTGGAGAGAAAGACAAGAATTAATATTCAAGCTAGACTCTCTAGGAACTGAATTTTCTGCTCCGCTCACTTCTTTGCTAATGAAGCCACAACAGTATAAGTACTTCATGATGTTTATAAACTCAGTGTTTAAACGTCTGAAATAGTCTAAATTAATATACATTAGATTAAAACATAATTTCTTCCTTCTAGTATTTAAAATATTTTTGTATTTAAAATAGGGTTCAATAAATCTGGATAAAAAAGAAATCAAAAACACTGCTGGGAAAGTTATGGTCATCTCATTCTTTGATATTCATGGAATAGTTTATCAGCATATTGTACCTGCACACACATCAGTAACTGGACAATACTACAGGGATGTCCTGAAAACATTGCAAGTCCATACCAGGGGCAAAATGCCACATTTCCGTGAAGCAGGCTGGATGCTGCCCCACGATAATGCGCGGCCGCATATTGCCAATGTTGTTGCTGAATATCTTGCAAAAATCAACGTGAAGTGCATCCCTCACCCTCAATATAGTCCGGATTTAGCCCCATGTGACCTTTTTCTATTCCCTAACTTGAGGAAACGCATTCGTGGGAGGCATTATCCATCATCAAAAGCAGTGGTGAAGGCTGCGGAGGGGATTTGGAAGGATCTCTCAAAAACTGGTTTCCAGCATGTCTTTGAAGACTGGCAGAAACGCTGTGACAAGTGCATCGCATTCAGGGGAGACTATTTTGAGAAGGACCATCAAAATTATGAGGATGAGTAAAGGTATGTTTAAAAAAAGAAATTGTGATCATTCTTTATGGAACAGCCCTCGTATAAGGGAGATTTTTGAAGGAAACATTATTTTTATAGGTTATGTATGACCTGCATATTTTTAAGATTTTACTAAATGTGATTATTAACTATGGAGAATGATAAAAATAGAGTCTATGGAGATCCCATACAGTGCAGCTGAACTGAAAGACAAAAAAGAAAGAAAAAAACAGCAGAAATTAGAAGGAGTAGAAAAGAGGCACTTTAATATGTGCATAGGGCTGGCCCCGTAGCTCAGGGTCCCGGGTTCGATTCCCGGCAGTGGGGGTGGGGATTTTTCTCCGACCAAGATAATTCCCCATCTTCCCCAGAGTCTGGAAGTATGAATGAGAGTGTGAATGTGTGCGTGTTGTAATGATAAAAAAAACAAAGATAACGAGTTAACACCTTCAGTATGTTCTAAAGGAGAACGGCCGCCGATATGACGGAACAAGCAAAAAAAAAAAAAAAAAAAAAAAAAATATGTGCATTCAAACTACATCCAAAGATGTAAGGAACCCGTAAATTATGAAGGACATCACTTTGAATAGCTAATGTAATAAGTTGCTAAAATAAATGGTTTTGTGCCTGTCATAGAGTAATTGACATTTTTAATAAAATACTCGAAATTGTATACTCTCTCCCAAATTAAGACGATCCTATGGTAAAAGTAGATGACGTAAGTAGAAGTTAATTTACGTGACTAGTGTGCTGTATGTTATTTATATTTATATGGAGTAAATATGTCCTTTAAATGGTGAAAAATATTAATTAAAAATAAGGGATAACTGTGTTGCGTCACGTAGTCGCGGAGTGATACAAACCTGTGATTGGTTTCTGTCTACTTTATTCTCTAGTGAACGAACTGTAGGAACTTTCTCTCAGGGAATGCGTGGGGGAGTGTAAAAACACACAACACCATTTAGAGATGCTGTTAAGTTTAATGAAGGATGAAATGTTAAGCAGAAGATTCACTTGCGGATCCCGCCACGTAGGTACGGACGCAGCCGACATGTTACACTATTAATAACTCTACAATCCCCAAACTGTGCATCATTATCCCATCGTAAATTTAATTTACGGAAAGAAGAGACACGTTTCTCCCATGTTTACCCTGTGAAGGAACAACACAGAGGAAAAAAGAGGGAAACTTGATGCAGCTACCCATGTATTGCTGTTGTTGTTCATTATATTTCTGTGTAGATGAATGCAGTCGATATTCCGTGATCGTCTGCTAAAAGGTTTCTGGAGCGACAACGGCGTAAGTGCAAACTTTACCACAAGGTTTGTAAAATCCGCAGAATCAAAGCTGAGTGAGGTTAAATATGTGATAGAGCGCATTTAAGGGACATTGATTCACGGTACCCTATTGTGGGAGACAAAAACATGTTTGCCCGCCTCTGTGATGTGGGTGTAGCGTGTCCGCCTCACATTAAAAGGTCACGAGTTCGAATCTTGGCCAGGGTGAGTTACGTGGATAAAGATTTTTATCCAACACTTGTAAAGTTGTGTTTTAATAATACAAATTAATCTACCGAAGTAATATTTTCATATTAAGTATGGATACAATTTCACGTTAACCATTGTATGAATAAAATACAACTACTGGGCCTACATTTCGAGTATAACATTGTGACCTTGTGGGTTCGTGAAATTAAAGGTCCAAGTTGCAGAAATTCAAAATGCTCTTTATTTCCGTAGAAACACACAATTACAATCTTCCAAGGTCGCCGTCCACAAACATAAGCGCAGTGGCGGCTGGTGGGTTAAATTATTGGTGGTGCACAAACGAAAAATAAAATACAGAGTAGTAATAACTCACCTATTTATACAGATTCTCTGCTCTACTCTCCTTAGACCTGGCGAATCTATCGATAACTTTTGCGTTGAAGTCGTTGATCTTCATAACAAACTCTCTCTCAATTGAAAGCATTGCTAATGCTGACAATCGGTCCTGTGACATTGTGTTCCTAAGGAAAGTTTTTATTCTTTTTAAAGTTGAGAAACAGCATTCTGCTTCAGCGGTAGACATTGGCATAGTTAACAGTACTCGCAGGAGTTTGACATATTCGCTGAATGTAGTACATAAATTGTTTTCCTTATTGAAGTCCATCAAGCACAAAGCGCCGGACATTCCACGAAATTCCTCTCGACTGTAAATTACAGTCAGTTCTCTACGAATTTTTGTTCCAATGATAAAAGGATAGAACCTTATTGTTTCTCAAAGGGAGTACTCTGGAAATGTCTTAGAAATTTTCTTGATGAAACAAAGTTGAGGCTACCAGATGCCCCGTGAAGCTAAATCTGTCCTTTGCTTCTCTAAGAATGTCACATACTTCAAGAACTTCTCTTCTTTTCACATAATGATCTTCTATTCTTCTCCTCTTAATTGCAGTTTCTTCGTGTTCCTCGATATCCACGCTATTTCTTACCTTTTGCATTTCCCTTTTAAATGCGTTTAGCTGGGCGATGGCAAACGTTGCATTGCAGTCTCGTTTCTGCAGCTGATTGTACAAAATGTCCACATGGGGCATGATCTTGTAGAAGAAAGACAGCCAGAATACAAAATTATAATCTTTCAAAGTGGCCATAAACCCAGAAGCCTGAACAAGTGTGGCGTTGTTGTTTAACAGAGCTCTCTTCTGAATAACCTCCATGAATTTAATTAAATTCTCCCTGTGTTCGAAAAGCAGAGCACACAGAAGCTAAGCCTGAAGGTCACGCTATAGCCGTTGCTAAGAGTAGGAGGAGCTAGGTTTATAAACCTCCATTTAACCAATGTATAAGAAGCCACTCCCATCTCTTCACCTTCCCGCAACCCCCTCAGAGAGCCAACATTTGGGTGAAATCTTAGGTTAACTCTTCGCTGCATACCGGCGGCTCCTACAGCTAATCACTGTTTATTTCGACTGCTGCGGTCATGGGCAGCTACAGACGATAAGCGTAATTGAAACATGTTTGTATATAAAACAATGCAAACAAGTACAGCTTTAATGTGCAAAATGCACCTGTTCTATATTCAGAATCAGTGGGTGTAGCGCAAACCTGCAACCTTATGGAGGAACCGCTCCTGCATAAGCGTTCACTTTCAGTACACTACTGCAGGCACACGATACTCAGTTCCGATTACACTTTGTCTACGACTGTCCTCCAACTAACCGCTGCTTCCTTTGATACGACCATTCATGATTCCAGACGGTTGTGGAATGTTCTTTGTCAATAAAGAGGTCACTAGAAGTTTCCAATTATCTATCTTTATCTGTTTCGGCAAGCCTTTTATCTCCGCGCTATCTTTACCTGTCCCTTATCTCTCCGCGGCGCACCATTTGTGCGTCCGGCCCCAACAATGTTCGCGACAGTAGTTATTGAAGTTTTAACATTTAGTAATCAGATGTAAATAGGTATACTGTAGACCCACAACAAGACGGCAAGCGAGAGGAATGGGTAACGTAATCGCTTTTTCTCTCCCAGCGGTGTTTATGCTCGCCTTCCCAGTATGACAAGGATGCTAGATACGTTTAAAATACGCAAGTGTTGTCACATAACTCACCCATACATAATACTTATAACAGTTACTGCTACAAATATTAGATCTGGCAGCTTGGTGACTCATATGCACTCTCACACACTCGTAGTAAACAGATCCGCTACCGGAGAAGATGGAGTTCAAACCGCTCTCCCCTTCACACGTCTGTTGCCTTCTTGTTGTGGGTATACAAGTTCTTTCAATAACGTTCTATTAAACATTTTTTAAACAGTATGAATCGATTGATTAAGTTATTATTCAAACTACAGTAACAATTAAAACAAACGACTAGCAACATCGATTCTTCCATATTAGATATTAGCCAGCCGGCCTTTGTCTAAATAACCTTATATTCCAGAACATAAAATTACAAATGATTTTCCTATTTTATTATAGTTTAATTAAAAAGGTAGTAAGCCCTTTTAATGACTAAGGTAAGTGTTGGATAAAACTAGTGAATCAAGATTTATACACTTACGTGTCAAACGTTCCACTCGTTGATACCGTCCCTGTTAGGCATAACATTGCCATAATAACCGCGAAAGTCATATTAAATGCATAATTACGGGCGGATGGATACCACACTATAAATTAGGCTAAATTATAACAAATATAGAGGATAATGATTTAATATACAGCTGCAAAAACTAAACAGGCAATCCCAATACATATATTTTATTGCAAGCACGTGAACCCAACGTGTAAAGAGAGCCGGGAAAATGAACACTTACCCTCACAGGAATTTTCCTTACGTTGAGCCGACAAAGGGGCATTGTTCAAGAATCACCCAAGGCTAGACCCTAGTCGCCAGCCGATGCATTGGCCTGCACATGATACGTGATGAGAGAATAGACACCGGGGATTTAAGCTACACATTTTCAAACGTGCTTCTGCATTAATTACCTAGACCGTGGGGAAGTGTAAGTTGCGTGGAATACCTGCCTCAGAAACTAGAAATTGCGATGAAATTTAAGAGTAGGGATGAAACGCAACCTATAAGGAACGAGTAACAGGTCACATGACCTCTAAAGTGTCCAAAATTCGGCGAAAGGAAGGGTACATTTGTGCAATGGCTACGTTTGATGTTTGCTAGGAAAAACACTCTATTCTGGCGAGTGAAAGGAGCAACACGTACTAAAAGTTCGTCAAAGTCTGTGTTCGCGAATGGACGGAACAACACATATTACTTGGTTATCAAACACACTCCGTAGTGGCGAATGAAGGGGGGCAACAAGTACCGACAGTTCATCAAAGTCCGTGTTCGCGAATAGACGGAGTAACAAACATTAGGTGGTTATCGAACACCCTGTGTTAGCTAGTGAGAAAAACAGCATATGTTACAACGCAATAAGATTTTACCAAACTCTGTTGTTGTATAATCCTCCGGAAATACTCTATTTCGCGAAGTAATGCTCTCGACGTCCAGGAACGACAACGCGTACACAACTACCTACACCACCCGGCGCGTCCTAGTTCACTCGCGACTGTGATTCAAACTAGCCGCCATGTCACTTGCACAGCAACGGGCAAACCTTAAGTCTCGCGCCTAACGTGCGAGTAACACCAACACAACGGTGACGAGTGGAGAGGGTGACTTGTATAAATAAACGTGACATTCAACGGTCGTGGTGTCTTCTATGTGATAATACCCCTACACTGTCAGGACTCACCCACTCCCTAAAACCCAAAAGAGAGAATCCATGAAGATCTACCCTGAGAAACCCCCTAACCTGATGTAAACCTCCCATCCGTAGCCATCACCCGTCACATATTCTATCATATGAAGTGTTGAATGCCTGGAAGGCTCAACGAGGTACTTAACGGGCAAGTACCGCCTCATCGTGGACAAAACACATCACAAAACACTAGTACTATAAATATTAATTTCGTCGAAGCTCTATGGACCCTCCGATCATTTGAACATCATATTCATCCATTTTACTCATCGTCCAATATGACCTAAGCAGTCATAGAGGTTAAATCATAAAACAACACGCTGATCTGTGGTGCTAACATCTGGTATACTTTTCTCAATTGGGAAGGCGTTATTCATTTTTATCTCTTGGCCATGCATAGAGAACGAAATTTCAAAACCTTAAAAATGTTGACTATCGCTTAAAGCCTGCTATACTTTTTATATTCTCCTTGAATCCACGAGAAAATGAATAATAAGATAATTTTTATCTTGACTAATACAAAGTAGATAAAGGTATTACCGTGTGTAAGAATAATAGTTTCTTTTAAGGGTGGAATAAGTCATTTAAGAGCAACATATCAGATTTTTTCCAGTCATTATGCAAAAGAATTAAATTCCAAAGCCACCACAGACCGATCGGGTTTTTAAATTTTAACAGACGTCTTGGGTTCTTTCACACTGTGGTATCAAAGGCAACGAAGATGCAGATAAAGCCGCCAAAGAAGCTAGTCAGCTTACAGAAATGGAAGCACAATACAAGATACCATACCAATAAACCCCCTCAGCAGGTAACTCAGAATGCAATGGAAACAAACCTGGAACCAGACGCTAGCAGAAAAATTGTACATGGTACGAAATGGTGACACTAGTTGTTCACCCGTCTACTCTCTAAAAGGGAAAGATCAAGTGATCATCTCACGTCTTCGAATTGGTCACACTGGATTAACCCACTCACATGTCCTCGCCAAGACCAATCCACCTTACTGTGAAGTCTGCAACACGCAGCTCAACGTTCAACATCTCTTCACAGAATGCAAATAATATACTAAACAACGACGGATTCAAGAAATTGCTGGAAACTTATCTACTATACTCAACAAACCATCGAATTTCAAGTAAGTACTGCTCTTTCTCAAAAATACCAAACTCAGTGGCGTATATTATGGGCTATCAAGGCTATCACCGAAGCCAATATCTAAAGTAAACTAGAAATTGATAAGTAATATTAATAATAATTGCAATATCAGTCAGTTTCCCCCATAAAATTAGTGCGTAGGGTGGAATATCTCTCTTTCCCTAGCACTGAACAGAGGGGCAAGCAGAGCTTCGAAAGCTACTGTCACAACAGTGACGGACAAGGGGGAGGAATGCAGGATTCAACACGTCAATGCTTCGGAACCTTACATCGCTACACTCATACGAATTTTTCCGAAATATACCGAACGGACACGACTGGCTTTGGAATTCCGTATATCACGTGGAGTTAAAGGCAGGAAAGAGCGTGTTTTCAATTATTGTGTGATTGTTGTGGTCCTCAACAGCCGTATTAGTATTGTTTCATAGTGTACAGTGTACCAAGACAGTTGCTGGGGCTAATTCTTTGAAATGTATGAAGAATGTGTCATTAAACAATTAGTGCAAAAACCATTCTCGCAGTTTAAATACGAGGATAAGTTAGTGATAATAAAACAGGGAAGGCCTACTCCAGCTCTTTTGCACTTGCAGTGTGAACAGAAGGAAAAAAAAATAAGAACCCTTATAAAATCATTTTAATATAAGTAATTATGATAAGTAAGAGTGGCTGTCTGGTTCATTAGAACTAAATAAACTTTATTGCTGGCCATGCTTGTTGTTTGCAACTGAGAAAATACCCTGCAATACTACGGGTTTCGCAAATATAGCTTATTTAATCACAGCTTTGGATAAACATAAAACATCAACAACTTCGTTTAGAGACCACGATGAAAGTAAGGAGTCATTAAATAAAGGCAATTATATAGAATTGCTACAATTTCTGGCTAATTATGAACTAATTATGGCTAATTATGCGGAACTGTTTTTTTTTTTTTTTTTTTTTTTTTAAGTTTCACAACGCAGTTTACCCGTAAAGAAAGATGGCTGCAATTCATGTATATATAAACAGATATGGCGAAATTGCTAGTTTTACTTTATTAATTGTTTTAACAGCTTGTTTCAAAAACAATTGCATTAAATGCAATGTATCTGGAAGACCTAGTGATAGCCCAAGCCACAATCCCAGCATATGCCACTGAAAAAAATAGATATAAAAATCTACTGTTTATACTATCAACATGTAAATCTATAATAATTTACAAGTGTAATTTTTATATTATCATATGTATATATAGTTTCATTGATACTGTTTTGTATTGTAATTCTAACATAATATTGTATCTCTATAACTTCAGTATTCTATGTACTGTTACTGCATTTCACATATTGTATATTTTATCACGTAGTCGCGATATGACCTTGCTGTTAAAGCTACTTTAAATAAATTAAATTAGAAACACAGTCGTCTTATGCCCGATTTCACCAACAAATGTTAAGACTTAACACGGATTTAACAATAGTTATAAATTTCACCAACAAGTGTTAGCGTAACACTCGTATTAAATCTCTTGTTAAACTAACAAGTCAAATTTCTGATGTTAAGTCCTTAACAATTGTAAATAGTCAAGATGGCGAGCATGAACGCAGTTGTTGATGTCGATTTGCTATATTTAAGACGTCTAAATGGCATTCGTAATAGAGTACGGCCTATGAGGAGAAATGATTTTGAGGAGCTATCCGAAGAAAATTTTCAACAGAGTTGAAACAAGTTGCTATGAAGGTTACTGCGGAAGTACAAGAGAGGTTAGAACATGCATCGAAAGGAATATGGCGATCTCACCTTTGCATCGAGTATTAATAACTTTGCGATTTTATAATTCACTGAATTACATGGACAATACACTGTCCACCTCCCGTCTTGAAACGTTCAAGTCACTTGTCACTTGTCCTTCTTCGCACCTCGTTTTAAATTTACGTAATACTGAGCTAGAACATGCATCGAAAGAAATATGCCGATCTCACCTTTGCTTCAAGTATTAATAATTTTGAGATTTTATAATTCACTTAATTATGTGGATAATACACTGTCCACCTTCCGTCTTGAAACGTTCAAGTCACTCGTAACTTTTACTTCTTCGCTCCTCGTTTTAAATTTACGTAATACGTTTCGTGTTTCTAGTAATGACACATGCATTTGAATTAAATTCGTTTCCAATTTTTTCCCACATGACATCTTTCTCTTTTATATTCACCACATCCTTCCTCTTATTTTCCACAATATCCTTATACTTCGTCACCATTTCAATTAACAATTCTTTCTCCGTCGATGAGAAATTTGTCTCACGGCTTTATTTATGATTTTGTTTATCCACCATTTTTTAGCTGTGTGCAGACTGCGGTGCAGATGACAATGAAAACAAAAGCGCATCGCAGTACGTTCAGAAAATAATACGACTCATCCATAGCTTTCTATAGCTGTAATATTTACAAGTTTCTTGGCCTTAGCACGTGTTTGTTAACATTTTCAGAAAACACGTTGGTGAAATGCAAGAAATTTAACAGCTCTGTTAGCGCTGTTACAATTGTTACGTTACATTTGTTAACGTCAATTTTAACATCTGTTGGTGAAATGGGCATTAGTCTGCTATATTAGCAATGTGTAAGTAAATAATGAAGGCTTGTCTTAATTATATCAAGAAGTAGATAAGGCAAAAAATTTCTCTGAAAAGTTTTTAGAAGTATGAGTGAAGAAAACCTTGTAAATAAAATACTCAAAATGTTTGAAAATTAATTTGTAAACTGTTAAACTAGAATCTAAGTATTGTTCTCACTCACCAGAAAGTTGCTGCGTTTAACCTCAAAACTTCGTCGTGTGATGTGAAGAACCGGTACCGCATGGAACTGTCCAGCAATCCACACACACACACTGACACAGACTACATAACCCTCTACAGTCAAATGTATTAACTACAAATAGTAATTTCCTTAACGTGTCTTACAATTGCATAACAACATTGATTTCTACTACATAAGTTAATTAGTTTACATGTTAAACACGTAAGTTTAGTGTCTATGTTTGTCAGAGATATTATATATCTGGGAATATCATAGCTCCAGAGAGAAAATCTCTATTAAAGACAAATTAATATTTAAGTGCTGCTCTTCTGACGATACATGAATCCTCAACCAGGTCTTTCCTTGAACACATACACGGTGTTCATTTTTATCTGTAATTTTACCGCGCAAAATTTGACGTCATCAATAGCAGCGCTGATGGAGCGTGTTTATATACGATTCCCCTAGCGGCTTGCAATCGTATTAGTTGTGCTGACAAAAAAAATTTAAAAAATCTGCATAACTATTACCCTGGCATCTAGGATCTATACCAGGGCAGAGTCCAGCCGATTTTATTTTTCCTCTTTACTTTACTTTATTGTTTATTCTTTCTTATACATCGCAGATTTACTTAACCTAAGTACAATGTTTAATTTTAAACTAATACTACCTATCTAGCTAACTAACCTAATTAGTCACCAGTATTTAGTGACTTTACATTCAAACTATTCTACACAGCAGCTCTAACCTATCATATACAATCTAGCTAATCTATTTACAGTCATATAAACATTTCTTTAGAGACTTCTAGCTGCTGTACCTATATCCTACTCTAGCTATGTTTACACTATCCTAAGCTGGTATCCAGTTCTTTCCTCTGTCATAATTTGGGTTGATCTTCCTACGAAAGAGAGAGGTTTATGTTAGGTGTTGTCATCTAGTTGATGTGTTTCGTTCCTCCGCTCTCGTCTTTCCCTTGCCGATTCTAGTCTTCCTGTTGATATCCAATATTGTCTTCTTCTGTTTATTCTAATAATGCCTTCATCGGTTTGGTTCAACGAATTGGTAATTCCAGTCGCTAGGTTCCCTGCGAATATTTCTGGCTGTGGTTGTTGAGTTGCCTATAGGCGTGAAGATCTTCTCGGGTCCTGTAGAATTACTTGGTCTCTATTTGGTCTCCGTGTTCTCATAGAGCTTCTTTGTAATTTATATTCCTCCATGACTTTGTCAGACAGCATTTTCATCATTTGTTGGAGTATCTCGAAGTCTTCTGCACACCGCACGATGTTTATAATGCACTTTCCGCCTAGGCTGTCCCTTCCTTCTGCTAACAGGTCTGCATTCTTATTGCATTCGAATAGTAAGTGTTCCGGTGAGCCGGTGTGTTCACAGGTTTCACAAATGTCTGTTGCTTTACTGCCGATCTTCTTCAAATATGTTTCGAATGGTCCATGTCCTGTTAGAAATTGCACTCCGTATCTATTTGCTACGATGGTTTTTAGTTTTATTCTCTCCCTGATATCCCGGTATAAGTCGTAAGTTCTTCTGCCAGTTTCGCAATTATTCCACTCTGCCTGCCATTCACTTAACAGGATTTCACGAATTTCACGTTTGGACCTACATGTTTTACCGACAATTTCACGCACCTTTCCATGATCTTGTTTCTTTAACCAGTACATGGCTCCTCTCATCCTAATTATAAGGTCCAGGGGCCATATCGCAAGTGCTACAAGGATTGCCATTGTCGGTGTTGTACCTACTAAGCCTAGACATCTCACAAGCACCTGTCTTTGGATTCTCCTTAGTTTGGTTTTATTCTTTCCTAACCTCGCCTTTGCAGCCCATATTCCTGATCCATATCCAACTATACCTGTTAATATCGCCGTATGGTAGCATCTGGTTGCTTCTAATGGAATCCTGCATTGGTTTTTGGATAATGTGACTAGTTTCATCATTGTCTTGTTTGCCTTTTTATTTACCGTTGCTATGTGGGTATCAAAATTAAGTTTTTCATCTAATACTGTCCCTAAATAACGAAAACTCTTTTCCCTCTTGATGCTTACTTCATTAATTTTAATGATTGGATGATTGTGCTGACAGCAGCTTTGAGGCTTCCCTCTACCGGCAGGTAAATATACTACCTATATTTGAGAGGTGAGTGTGCCCGCGTAATTTTGCGTGGTGCGTAGATACGATAACTCTTTTTAAGAAAAACTATATACTGCAATGCACTGCAAAGCTAATTATGCAGCCATAAAAGTATAATGAAGAATATACGAAATGTTAAGTCAATGAACACTTATTTCACAATGAACATCTGTTTTTCTGTTATAGTAGACATATATACATATTATACACCTGTCACATAAAATAGAAATATTTCAATTTGATCTCAATTCTTTTCTATCACCCACAGCTTTCTCACAATGTAACTTCATTACAAACCAGCAAATTAGCAGAACATGTTCTAGGAATGAGAAATAAATTAGTGTAACAATATGTACAAAGCTTTTATCCAAGTCTAAACAAGAAAATATCTCTAGTACATAGTCTTATGTGTCGATTTTCTTATATTTCCTTTCTCTCTTCCCCTTAAACACTGTCTGTATTGCGAGAAGGTATGCTTGAGGCCTTTCTGTCATAACATTATTTATTGCTTCTAGATTGGGACCAGTCACTTTATAGCGTCCAGTGTCTCTCTTTTTGCGAGTAACTGATCCTGTATCTTGGAAATGTTTGATGCACCTATTGCTTTTAAAAGACATAAGGATACCAACATTTAAGTTTGAATTTATGAGTCACTATGTTTACACTCAGTCTTCACTTACTTGTTGTATAATTGAAACGTTTTCAAGATCATTCGATCTCATCCTCAGCTGTTTGGTGACTAGATGAACCTTCCTCTTCCTCCACTACTACGGAGCTCCGATCACTCTGCCATCTGGTGTTAGGATCGGAGCTCCGTAGTAGTGGAAGAAGAGGAAGGTTCATCTAGTCACCAAACAGCTGAGGATGAGATCGAATGATCTTGAAAACGTTTCAATTATACAACAACAAGTAAGTGAAGACTGAGTGTAAACATAGTGACTCATAAATTCAAACTTAAATATGAAGAATACTTCACTGTTAATAATGCTTCTGCTTTTAATATTTATGATACCAACATAAATAGAAAATTTAATTAAGCGTGAGAGTGACAAATAATTTATATCGTATACTGATAAAACGTAAGACGTTTATGTTGCAAACAAAAGTAAGTCAATTTGACGGTACCTGGACACTTTTGACATTACGCTCCGATGGACTTGTCTCAATGCCGGATAGTGTTGCATAATCTCCTCTATGCAGCGGTTTAAATTATATTTATATCACAGCAATTTTAATGCCGGTACGAAAGTAGTATTCAGCCATGAAGACGTGGTGGTCTGTGTTCATATCCAGGGGAAGCTGGTTGTATTCATCGTCCGATATGACTTAACGTTGGAGGACGTAAATTAAAAAAAAATGTTATTAGATACCAGAGCAACCTCACACAAAGCGCTGTAATTTGCTTATTGTGGCGCAAACATCACCGCTTCTTCTCCGTAGAGGGCACTATGATTTCAAGATAGACTCATCAGTTAACTATGACGTCATTCTTGCTCAATCAGAGGGCGGGAAATAACGAATAAAAATGAACACCGTGTGCTGGTCGTAACGGTTTTAATTAAAACTACTGAACCCGTAGTTTCGCTCTCTTCTGCTCCCAACACCCTTTACCGTGTCTCTCCGCTTCCAGGATCGTAATAAAGGTTAATTTTCTGATGCACTGGTAAACATTCCTTCATTCAATACTGGAATTAATGTACCACATTATGAATGTAAATCGTCCACAACAAAATTCGAGTCAACTCGCTGTTAGTGAGGTTAAGGTCTAATTACAATAAACCTCGCATAAGCAGTATTACCAACTAGTTTCCTCTGCCAATCGCGCGAGAAAAACAGTAAACAACTGAAACACAAAACATCTGCCTTACGATATCTATATTACAACATGCGCGGAACAAAAAAGGAAAAAATATATTGTCCCTTAAAAATCAGATGTGTTGTCTTAAGTGACGGGGCGTGATTTTCGATGCGAGGGAAGCTCCAAGTAATAATTTTCATTAATAAAGAAAAAAATAATGATTCATTAATTCGAGCAATTTCTTTTTTACAATATTTTACATTATTCCTTATAATTGTTTAACTATCCCATACTATTTCATCTATTACCTTGTTGCTACCTTGGCTTACATGACACCAGTGGCGTATATTATGGGACATCAAAGCTATCACCGAAGCCAATATCTAAAGTAAACTATAAATTAATAAGCAATATTAATAATAATTGCAATACCAGCCAATTTCCCCCATAAAGAATTAGTGCGTAGGGTGGAATATCTCTCTTTCCCTATCACTGAACAGAGAGGCAAGCAGAGCTTCGGTAGCTACTGTCGCAACAGTGAGGGACGAGGGGGAGGAATGCAGGATTCAAAACGCCAAGGCTTCGGAACCTTACATCGCTACACTCCTACGAGCTTCTCCGAAATGTAGCGTACGGACACGACTGACTTTGGAATTCCGCATAGCACGTGGAGTTAAAGGCAAGAAAGCGTGTTTTCAATTATTGTGTGATTGTTACGGACCTCAACAGCCGTATTAGTATTGTTTGTTTCATAGTGTACAGTGTACCAATACAGTTGCTAGCGCTAATTATTCGACATGGGTGAAGAATATGTAATTAAACAAATAGAACAAAGACTGTTGTCGCAGTTTAAATACGAGGATAAGTTGGTGATAACAAAACAGGGAAGGCTACTCCAGCACTTCCGCACTTGCAGTGTGAACAGAAGAAAAAAAAATAAGAACCCTTATAAAAGGTATTTTAATATAAGTAATTATGATAAGTATGAGTGACTGCTTCATTCGAACTAAATAAACTTTATTGCTGGCCATGCTTGTTGTTTGCAACTGAGAAAACACCCTGGAATACTACGGGGTTCGCAAATATAGCTTATTTAATCACAGCTTTGGATAAACATAAAAGATCAACAACTTCGTTTAGAGGAGTCGATGCAGTCATTAAATAAAGGCAATTATATAGAATTGCTACAATTTCTGGCTAATTATGATACAGCACTGTTTTTTATAGTTTCACAACGCAGTTTACCCGTAAAGAAAGATGGCCGGTACTCATGTATATATAAACAGGTATGGTGAAATTGCTAACTTTACTTTTTTAATTGATTTAACAGCTTGTTTCAATAACAATTGATATAAATGTACTGTATGTGACGTTAAAATTTAATGAACAATCCCATATTGTCCGGATCTGGTAGGCCTAGTGATAGCCCAAGTCACAATCCCAGCATACGCCACTACATGACACCCTGGTCTTCTGCTCTGCCAGGTAGCTCTTAACCTCCATGCCTCCTTGTTACTTAATTAACCTCTTTCCTCCAACCCCCCTCCAATATTCCTTTATTATATTCTTTACATTTCTTGTCCATTTTTCTTTTACGAGGTCTGATCAACAAATACTGAGACTGATTTTTTTCCACAGATGTTTATTACTCAATTCAATGTTTACATGATCTTTTTCAAAGTAGACCCTTCTACTTCAATGTACTTTTTATAGCATCTCTGCCAGTTCTTGAACACGTGCTGCCAACCATTCTTTGTCAGGTCCTTGAGAATCACCTCACTTTTCTTGAGTACTGCTTCAGAGTTCTCAAATCGAATACCCCTAAGCTTTGATTATCATCGGAATGAGTCATGGCTGCATCAGTATGATCCTGAAGGAAAACAAGCCAGCACAGTGTGGAAATCGACAGGTTCTCCAACACCAATAAAGGCGAAAGTTGTTCCATCTGCAGGGAAAGTGGTGGTGATCACATTTTTTTTACTGTAATGGAATGATTTACCAGCTTGCAGTTCCCCCTGACATTACTGTTACAGCAGCATACTACACGTCAGTATTGGCTACACTGAGGAAGCACATTGCAAAGAAACGACCAGAGCTTTCTCGGACTGGGTGGCTGCTTCATCATGACAATGCACGGCCTCACGTCGCGTGCAGTTCCTCCTCACACTACTGTTACAGCAGCATACTACACGTCAGTATTGGCTACACTGAGGAAGCACATTGCAAAGAAACGACCAGAGCTTTCTCGGACTGGGTGGCTACTTCATCATGACAATGCACGGCCTCACGTCGCGTGCAGTTCCTCCTCACACTACTGTTACAGCAGCATACTACACGTCAGTATTCGCTACACTGAGGAGGCACATTGCAAAGAAACGACCAGAGCTTTCTCGGACTGGGTGGCGACTTCATCTTGACAATGCACGGCCTCACGTTGCATGCAGTTCCCCCTCACACTACTGTTACAGCAGCATACTGCACGTCAGTATTGGCTACACTGAGGAAGTACATTGCAAAGAAACGACCAGAGCTTTCTCGGACTGGGTGGCGACTTCATCTTGACAATGCACGGCCTCACGTTGCATGCAGTTCCCCCTCACACTACTGTTACAGCAGCATACTGCACGTCAGTATTGGCTACACTGAGGAAGTACATTGCAAAGAAACGACCAGAGCTTTCTCGGACTGGGTGGCGACTTCATCTTGACAATGCACGGCCTCACGTCGCATGCAGTTCCCCCTCACACTACTGTTACAGCAGCATACTACACGTCAGTATTCGCTACACTGAGGAGGCACATTGCAAAGAAACGACCAGAACTTTCTCGGACTGGGTGGCGACTTCATCTTGACAATGCACGGCCTCACGTTGCATGCAGTTCCCCCTCACACTACTGTTACAGCAGCATACTGCACGTCAGTATTGGCTACACTGAGGAAGTACATTGCAAAGAAACGACCAGAGCTTTCTCGGACTGGGTGGCGACTTCATCTTGACAATGCACGGCCTCACGTTGCATGCAGTTCCCCCTCACACTACTGTTACAGCAGCATACTGCACGTCAGTATTGGCTACACTGAGAAGGTACATTGCAAAGAAACGACCAGAGCTTTCTCGGACTGGGTGGCGACTTCATCTTGACAATGCACGGTCTCACGTCGCATGCAGTTCCCCCTCACACTACTGTTACAGCAGCATACTACACGTCAGTATTGGCTACACTGAGGAAGCACATTGCAAAGAAACGACCAGAGCTTTCTCGGACTGGGTAGCGACTTCACCTTTACAATGCACGGCCTCACGTCGCATGCAGTTCCCCCTCACACTACTGTTACAGCAGCATACTGCACGTCAGTATTGGCTACACTGAGGAAGTACATTGCAAAGAAACGACCAGAGCTTTCTCGGGCTGGGTGGCAACTTCATCATGACAATACATGGCCTCACGTCGCATGCAGTTCCCCCTCACACTACTGTTACAGCAGTATACTACACGTCAGTATTGGCTACACTGAGGAAGTACATTGCAAAGAAACGACCAGAGCTTTCTCGGACTGGGTAGCGACTTCACCTTGACAATGCACGGCCTCACGTCGCATGCAGTTCCCCCTCACACTACTGTTACAGCAGTATACTACACGTCAGTATTGGCTACACTGAGGAAGTACATTGCAAAGAAACGACCAGAACTTTCTCGGACATGGATGGCGACTTCATCATGACAATGCACGGCCTCACGTCACAAATCAAGTCATGCAGTTTCCTCTCACACTACTGTTACAGCAGCATACTACACGTCAGTATTGACTACACTGAGGAAGCACATTACAAAGAAACGACCAGAGCTTTCTCGGACTGGGTGGTGACTTCATCTTGACAATGCACGGCCTCACGTCGCATGCAGTTCCCCCTCACACTACTGTTTCAGCAGCATACTACACGTCAGTATTGACTACACTGAGGAAGCACATTACAAAGAAACGACCAGAGCTTTCTCGGACTGGGTGGCGACTTCATCATGACAATGCACGGCCTCACGTCGCATGCAGTTCCCCCTCACACTACTGTTACAGCAGCATACTACACGTCAGTATTGATTACACTGAGGAAGTACATTGCAAAGAAACGACCAGAGCTTTCTCGGACTGGGTGGCGACTTCATCATGACAATGCACGGCCTCACGTCGCATGCAGTTCCCCCTCACACTACTGTTACAGCAGCATACTACACGTCAGTATTGATTACACTGAGGAAGTACATTGCAAAGAAACGACCAGAGCTTTCTCGGACTGGGTGGCGACTTCAACATCACAATGCACGGCCTCACGTCAGAAATCAAGTCATGCAGTTTCTGGCTCAATTCAACATTACCTGTGTACCACATCCACCTTATAGCCCCGATCTTGCACCCTGTGATTTTTTTTTATTCCCATCACTAAAGGCAAAGCTAAGGGGTATTTGCGGTGTTCAAGAAAAGTGAGGCGATTCTCAAGGACCTGACAAAGAATGGTCTGCAGCACGTGTTCAAGGACTGGCAGAGACGCTATTAAAAAGTGTATTGAAGTAGGCGGCGACTACTTTAAAAAAGATCATGTAAAAATTGAATTGCAGTATTAAACATCTGTGGAAAATATCAATCTGTCTGTTGATCAGTCCTCGTACTTTCAATAAGTACTCACCAATACTTCTTACCTTCTTTTCCTTCCTGCCCGTTAACATGTTTATAGCCACTATCCTGTTCTCTACTTTCTCCCATTTTTCTTCCCAAATCTTTTTTCTCCACATTGCAAGCTCCTCGCATTCTGCTACATAGTGTTCTATACTTTCTTTTCCCCCCACAATTCACAAATTGCCTTTTCCCTACCTCTTATCCCTCTTAGAAATATTGTTCCTGTTCTCATCCATGCTAGCCCTTCTCTCTCTTGCCTATTGCAGTAATCTACATATGATTCTCGTCCCCAATTTCTTTTTATTTGCTTGTAAAATTGTAATGATTTCATATTTTCTAGACTTCCCCATATTTCCTGTCTTTCTATATCTTATATTCTGCATTTTACTAATTTACCCACATCGCTTGTATTCCTTTCCTCTAATCTCCATATATCTCCCATTCCTATTTTTTCCATAATTCCTCCTATCTCTGCCCAACAACTATTTGAGTTCACTAATCTTTTTTGCTGTCTCATGCATAATTTCATAATTTCCCCTTCTTCTTTGGCCAAACACCTATACCAACATTTTATTACTTTCCATTATTATTCCATTTTTTCTTGTCTTTCCTAATTCTACTAAAAATAAAACTCAAATAACTAAGGCTACCCTTCAGTATTCTTTCTATTGTACAGTCACACATAGGTCCTTCTTGCATTGCAAAACTACACACACCTGCTTCCCTCTACACTCAGACGTTCAAATTTTTCCCAGAGCTGGCCTACGCCGCGTGAGCTGCTAGCTTAAAATGGAGAAAGTATGTAATTCACACACTTCTGCTCATAACTTAAAACTCCAATTCCCTATTTGTCAGCACTAAATACCAATTTACATAAAATACTATAGCTAATGCTATTTAAATATACTTACAGTTGTACTTCAAAGCACCAGTAAAACAAAAGAAAATAAAGCTTTTTTACACGGTATAGAGGCTTCACGTGACAAAATCTCAAACGCTTCTTAACTGTCGAAGAGTCGCGATTGTTTCCGGAAACCTACGAAGCATGGTATTCAAGGTTACGAATGCGTAAATACAGAATATTCAGATTTGAATGAACTCGCGGAATCAGTCACTCGACCTTAAGCAGCTGTAAAATAAACCGCAGAACCACGTATATTCACGAATAAATTTTGAGACTGACTCCAGAGCAAATAAAATGTTATTTGGCTGACTTTTTCTCTTTATTTTTCTCCTGGAATTCTTGCAGAAGCGGAGCTTCCAGGTTTCATTCCACGCTTCGCCACTAATTGCCTTCATAAGATATTCTCTACTATTCCACGAACTATTTTTACAACAAATTCTCTTCTATCTACAAGATCGCCACTGATAAGTTATAGAATGTGTTGTTTCTAAACACAAATGAATTTTTATATATATCAAAGTAACTTTCTAATATTTTGATTGCGTATAGCTCATAATTTAGGTTTTCTCTGATTGTTTATTATTATAATTTAAACATTTTATTCACTCAAATAGAATTTAACCATAAAACATATCCCGATTAAAACTTTTTTAACTTTCAGATCGTCACTAAACGGTTAATGCTACACAAATATGTTGTTTTCTATAATTTATATGTTTTAGAGGGATTTGTAGCTTTTATGTACGAGGGCTGCTCAATAAAGAACTATCATAATATTTTACGGCCATAATTTTTCAACTAAAATTCAAACTTATTATATTCTGTTAGGTTAATATGAAACAAACACGCCGTAGTAGTTTCATTGTTGGTACTCCTGGTTCCCGCCTGTAAGAACCAGGCAAGTTCAGACATGTTCACTATCACCTACCGCTGTAATGGAGGTAACACGCGAGGAACAATATGCGGCTTTGAAATTCTGCTTTCGTCTCAACAAATCTTCAGTTGAGACCTATATAATTTTACAGGAGGCCTATGGAGAGTCTGTTCTTCCCTACAGCACAGCTCGAAGGTGGTTTAAAATGTTTAAAGAGGGGAGACAATCAATTTCAAGGAAGGTGGATCCGGTGCTCCAGTTACTGCTCTTACGGAAGAAAACATCAACACTGCTGCTGCCATTGTGAGAGAGCATCGACGAATTACCTTAAGATCACTTTCTGAAATACTGAACATTTCGTTGGGTGCCACCCACACGTTGGTGACAGAAACATTACACATGAGACGTGTTTGTGCGCGATGGGTTCCAAGACTGTTGATTCCCGAACAAAAGGACAATCGCATGCAGGTCAGCATGCAGCTAAAGTTGACGTAAGAGGAAGATCCGGAGTTTCTTTCAAACGTAATCACTGCTGATGAAACTTGGCTACATCATTTTGATCCTGAGAGCAAACAGCAGCTCAGTGTGGAAATCTCCTTCATCACCAACCCCCAAAAAACGCAAAAGTAGTTGCTTTGCTGGGAAAGTTATGGTCATCTCATTCTTTGATATTCATGGAATGGTTTATACGCATGTTGTACCTGCACACACATCAGTAACTGGACCATACTACAGGGATGTCCTAAAAACATTGCAAGTCCATATCAGGCGCTAAAGACCACATTTCCGTGAAGCAGGCGGGATGCTGCACCACGATAATGCGCGGCCGCATATTGTCAATGTTGTTGCGTGAAGTGCATCCCTCACCCTCTCTATAGTCCAGAATTAGCCCCATGTTACCTTTTTCTATTCCCTAACTTGAGGAAACGTCTTCGTGTGAGGCATTATCCATCATCAGAAGTTGTGGTGAAGGCTGCGGAGGCGATTTTGAAGGATCTCTCAAAAATGGTTTGCAGCATGTCTTTGAAGACTATCAGAAACGCTAGGACAAGTGCATCGCATTCAGGGGAGACTATTTTGAGAAGGGCCATCAAAATTATGAGGATGAGTAAAGGTACGTTGTCAAAAAAAATTTGTGATCATTCTTTATTAAACAGCCCTCGTAGTAATATTATGTCTATCTCTTACGGTTTACCAGTTATGCAAAAGTCATTCAGGATGAAGAGGACTTAAGATGATTTTCCCAGAAAGTTAAAGACATGAAATATATATTTAATTTGTCACAAAATATGATAATTTATTTAAAATAGTTATATCCGTTTTATACAAAGAAATGTTTCAGATTTAAAGGTTAGTTTAGGATGCGATAAGTCTTCATGTCGTATCCTTGGCAACCATGGGTTAAGTTTTTCAGAATACAGTTTGAGGCGGTCCGACCCGTAGTGAACCACGTCGAGCTCTCCCTTGTGCTCAACTCCTCACAATATGGGATCAGTGGCGTGCGGAGGTTAAGGAGATTGGAAACGGTTCGAGGTGACTTGTGATGTAGCGCTTGGTGAATACTCTCGTCTAAGCTTCAGGTGGGTGCGTCCTGACTCGTTGTGAGTTGAAAGAAGAACATACCTCGAAAATGGTAAATGAAAGTTTACTGTTGTCCTTAGACTCCTTTGCTCGCCACCGTGAAGCTGTCCGCGTGGTTGCTGTGTTCAGTGTCAGTGTACCCCTCGACAGTACTGTGATGTGTAGAAACAAAAGCGCGGCGTAGCTAAACTATATACGAGGTATGTCCAGAAAGTAAGTTCTGTTTGGTAATAAAATTAAATTGTGTACAGATACAGAAAAATTATTTATTGCACAAAATTCTACAACTCTTAAACTACTTTTCCACATTAACTGCCGAAATTTTGTAGGCATTTTTCATAGCGAGGCACAAGTTTTTGTATACCATTTTCATAGAAGTTTGCCGCCTGTGTCTTCAACCATTTGGAAACATTTTCTTTCAGCTCTTCGTCATTGTTAAAGTGTTGACCGCCAAGGAAACATTTGACATGCAAAAACAAATGAAAGTCGCTAGAAGCGAGGTCAGGGCTGTACGGGGAGTGGTCAAACACGTCCCAGCCAAATCTCTGTACGAGGTTTTTCGTCGCATTTGCAGTGTGTGGACGTGCGTTGTCGTGAAGAAACACAACACTTTATGACAGCCGATAAATTTCAATTAATTTCACTTTCCTAGCATTCAGAAAACGAATCACAGATCTGATTTCACAAGCGGCGGGATGTTTAATCAACACCGACGTTGTACACAAGCACAACAAAGTGTACGTGGCTGACAGCGATCTCACAATAACACACGTCTCTTGTCCTTGATACAGAGCGTCTACCGCGCATGTGCGGAACTGTGATTGCAGCGCTGCAGCGGAGATAAATTGAAACAGAACTTACTTTCTGGACGCCCCTTGTATATATATCCCATTCCTTATATATTAACCTTTGACTAATTCTCACTGGAACGACTGTTAAATACTGTACTTTGTCTTGGTGCACGGCGTGGAAGCGGATTTGTTAGATGACGCCAAATACGTATTCGTCTCATATAGATCACAGGACCGAAGTGTTCTTACAAGAAAAACTTACTTTCAGCCATTACTTTGAATTTCCCCCACTCTATGTATTTTTTGGCGTTTGAAAAATCACGTGAACTAATATTCATTTTCCATTGGCTAGTACCTGTCCCCACTTACGATCATTGTTCAAATTTTTCAGTTTTGGACCTAATATCAAAGTAGCTTTCTCTTTTCTCAACAGTTGGATAAATTATGCCAACTCAGGTTTGGAAAGGCGCCGGCTAAATCCTGCAGTCTTTTGTTACTATGTGGTTCGCGAATTCTAAGAAAGAACACTGTCTCGAAAGGACGGTGCCTCGCACTGCCTTGGGCTAAGTCAAAGAATAGATAATGTTTCCGGTCAACTTAGGGTGTAGGAACCTTAGTGTCCAAGAATGTTCAGAGAATTTAGATTGAGAAAAACCTTTACGTTAGGTAAGTATTGGTGTATTATTTATATATCTAAATATGATTCTTGCTTATAGCCTGGATGTCCCTGTGGGTTATTATTATTGTTAATTATTTATTGTTATTGTTATTATTAATTATTATAATTGGTCCTCTCCTATACGGACCGCCTCAAGTTATTTTTCCAAGAGTGCTTTTTGAGGGGGAAATTAAGGGAACTTTTAGGTGGAATACAATATTTGCTCTATTTTATAAGCTCCCTATTACCTTAGTACATTAATCATTAGAGGAAGTTTAGTTAGTCACCTTTACAACCTGTCAAAATAATTAATTTAACCCTCAGAGGGGAAACACAGTTAAGAACTTCCCAAAGTAATTAAAGACATAAAGTCATGGTTGAGGAAAAGGGAATTAAGACAGAAATATCCAGATCTTTTATTAACGTTCCTCTCTGTGAGAAAAAAAAGTGTTGCCAGCTCCTAGGATCTCATCATAATCAAGAAATCACATTTTACCAATTAAATTAAACGTGCTTGAATAGAAGTTGTAGGGGTTACTATACGCGCGTCAGTTATCGATCGATATTGTTGTAAAATGTGATGGTACTCTCTCTGCTGGCTTTAACTAAGAGATTAATGTAGCGGAAAGGTGTCGCGGCAAGGCAGTACTACAGTCGCGAGCAACAGCGACATACGTGCTTCATTTACATCGTCACGCTTTTCTCAGATAGCATTTGTTTAATACTCTTTGTATCAAAGTAACATAGACAACGGAGCAAACCGAACACTAAACATTACTTTTACACGCTTGAACATTTCAAAGCCGCTCCGCTACTCAAACTAAAATGAACTAGAAGAAATATGAATAATGTCAGGTAAGGATGCTTGAGACCTTGGAAATACACAAATTACACTGGGCAACAAAAAAATAATTTTTGAACGTTTCGAACACTTCATGAGGGAATTCCTACTAATTTGGGGTTAAGAAAAACAAATATGACAATGAAAATTTTTATTAGCTCTAGTTTCTATGATATACACAAGGTGGAAGTATTACATATTAACGGATTGAGAGAAAGGGATACATTTTAATTACATACATGCTAACAACAGTAAAAGTGCATTTGATTTTTTAACTGGTAATTACATGCTAAGAGTTCTAAATTGCTGGAAAAATACTTCGCAGATAGTCGTGTCTGAAGAGACTCATGTGGTGGCCTATTGACCTTGTACTCATTTGAACATCATTTCATTCATCGTCCGATATGACTTATCATTGGAGGTTTTCCCTTATCCTGAAAAATAGATGTCTGCTAACTCTAAGCTCTATGTACCCTGTACTCATTTGAACATCACTTCATTCACCGTCCGATATGACTTATCATTGGGGGTTTTCCCTTAACCTGAAAGATGAATGTCTGCTAACTCTAAGCTCTATTTACCCTGGGCTCATTTGAACATCATTTCATTCATCGTCCGATATGACTTAGCGTTGGAGGTTTTCCCTTATCCTGAAAGATGAATGTCTGGTAACACTAAGTTCTATGTACCCTGTACTCATTTGAACATCATTTCATTCATCGTCTGATATGACTTAACGTTGGAGGTTTTCCCTTATCCTGAAAGAAGTATGTCTGGTAACTCTAAGCTCTATGTACCCTGTACTCATTTGAACATCATTTCATTCATCGTCTGATATGACTTAACGTTGGAGGTTTTCCCTTATCCTGAAAGAAGTATGTCTGGTAACTCTAAGCTCTATGTACCCTGGGCTCATTTGAACATCATTTCATTCATCGTCCGATATGACTTAGCGTTGGAGGTTTTCCCTTATCCTGAAAGATGAATGTCTGGTAGCTCTAAGCTCTATGTACCCTGTACTCATTTGAACATCATTTCATTCATCGTCCGATATGACTTAACGTTGGAGGTTTTCTCTTATCCTGAAAGGTGAATGTCTGGTAACTCTAAGCTCTATGTACCCTGTACTCATTTGAACATCATTTCATTCATCGTCCGATATGACTTAACGTTGGAGGTTTTCTCTTATCCTGAAAGATAAATGTCTGGTAACTCTATATTGTATAGTCCCTGGGGTCATTTAAACATCATTTGTTTCATCGTCTGATACACTTAATGTCGGAGGATATAGGTTCATTTTAAATAATGTAAAGGGTTCTTAAACGTATCGTATTTTATTCTAAATATTTAGAGGCATTTTTTAGAAAAAAAAAATAAACTTGTGTAAACATGTTCTATATAGGTAAAAAGTTGTTTGAAGCGAGGGAGTTTTCCTAAAGGTATTCGCATCGCATGTTTGAAAAACGATATTTAAATGTACTGACAGTTTTTTGTAGTGGTTTTTCTTTAATTACGTTGTGATACTACATAGAAGTGCCGTAGCACGATGCAGCTACTAAAACCCGAGAGGTTTCGAACTCACGGTTGGGTTGACGAAAGCTATGCGACATCAGAGCTCCGCATTGTGACACGCAAGGAAATTGTTTTGCAGCCTGAGATAGTTGTAGTTCCTGGTACAATTGCTATACTGATGTACAGATATTAATTATGAAGTAATTAATTTAGCTGTTTCGCATCTCTAGAATCTCCATTTCCTTGTCGTAATGGATAGCACACAACATCTTGTATACAAGAACGACCCAAAGCAACTTAGCTGGTGTTTCTGTGTTATCAAAAGCAGTACCAACTGATTATTAGCTGTTTCAATCTGGAAGTGTCGACGCTGCACGTCTGTGTCGCTCCTATATGAGGACTTCGTGCACTGTAACTTCTATTTTCAACATATGGGATGGCGTGATAGTCACTTGTCCAGCTAGGGAAAGACAGTGTGACTAATAGTTGCAAGGTGAGCACACGAAGAATCTAGTCCGGGTTCCAGAACGCCCACAGAGCACTAACAAGTCATCCTTTCCTCCCAGATATCTGACATACTATCACCCATCTATAAGTATAATGTCGAATCTTCCCTTCTAATCTAATCTAATTCTAATCTAATCCTACTTTTTAATGACTGGGACCAGATAGAAACTTCTGGTTTTGTTAAATACACATGGACTCTTTGTGAATGCGTGGCAGAGATGGCAGCACTGTACATTGCATAGAACCGTAGCGCCAGCGACGAGAGTTACGACTGCTTTTGATACTCAAACTGGCGAAGTTTTCATTGCAAGAACAGCGTGTAATCATTCGTTTTCTCTATTTTCGTAGTGTGACACCTATTGAAATTCATCGCCAGTTGAGTGAGGCATGTGGTGATGGTACAATGGATGTGTCTAATGTGCGTTCCTGGGTGCGGCAGTTCAATGAAGGCAGAACATCGTGTGACAACAAACCAAGACAGTTAAGTGAGGCATGTGGTGATGGTACCATGGATGTGTCTAATGTGCGTTCCTGGGTGCGGCAGTTCAATGAAGACAGAACATCGTGTGACAACAAACCAAGACAGTTAAGTGAGGCATGTGGTGATGGTACCATGGATGTGTCTAATGTACGTTCCTGGGTGTGACAGTTCAATGAAGACAGAACATCGTGTGACAACAAACCAAGACAGTTAAGTGAGGTATATGGTGATGGTACCATGGATGTGTCTAATGTACGTTCCTGGGTGCGGCAGTTCAATGAAGACAGAACATCGTGTGACAACAAACCAAGACAGTTAAGTGAAGTATGTGGTGATGGTACCATGGATGTGTCTAATGTACGTTCCTGGGTGCGGCAGTTCAATGAAGACAGAACATCGTGTGACAACAAACCAAGACAGTTAAGTGGGGTATGTGGTGATGGTACCATGGATGTGTCTAATGTACGTTCCTGGGTGTGACAGTTCAATGAAGACAGAACACCGTGTGTCAACAAACCAAGACAGTTAAGTGAGGCATGTGGTGATGGTACCATGGATGTATCTGATGTGCATTCCTGGGTGCGACAGTTCAATGAAGACAGAACATCGTGTGTCAACAAACCAAGACAGTTAAGTGAGGCATGTGGTGATGGTACCATGGATGTATCTGATGTGCATTCCTGGGTGCGACAGTTCAATGAAGACAGAACATCGTGTGTCAACAAACCAAGACAGTTAAGTGAGGCATGTGGTGATGGTAACATGGATGTGTCTAATGTGCGCTCCTGGGTGTGACAGTTCAATGAAGACAGAACATCGTGTGATAACAAATTAAGACAGTGAAGTGAGGCATGTGATGATGGTACCATGGGTGTGTCTAATGTACGTTCCTGGGTGCGACAGTTCAATGAAGACAGAACATCGTGTGATAACAAACCAAGACAGTTAAGTGAGGCATGTGGTGATGGTACCATGGATGTGTCTAATGTACGTTCCTGGGTGCGACAGTTCAATGAAGACAGAACATCGTGTGATAACAAACCAAGACAGTGAAGTGAGGCATGTGATGATGGTACCATTGACGTGTCTAATGTACGTTCCTGGGTGTGACAGTTCAATGAAGGCAGAACATCGTGTGACGATCATCCAACCGATACGGAGAGGAGGTGTGGTCATCCCCAGCCGGAAAATTGGCGTTATAGACAATGGTTCCCCAGCTCCTCAGTTTCCTCACGATGCTGAGTGCGCACTGGTCCTATACCCTGGATTTAAAATCCCCACTCCCAGGGGTAGGATCGATCTCGTGCCGCATTCCGTGGCAGGGAACCATGACACGGCACAGGACTACCTATGGCTACTTTAATCGAGCTTTGTGACTCTATATTAACACGACTAGCTCGTACTCAAGTCTCGCGTTCGATTCCCTTCTGGCCAAGCACTCCGACCGAGGTGTTTTTCTGGTTTCTCCTGGTCACTATGCGGTTCCTCTTCTATTACGTGTTTCCTGTACATGAGTTCCTATCATATGTTTCGGAGTTGAAGATCCAGGTAACGTCGGTTGGTTAGCCTGGCTGGGCGGTTGAGCTACGCTTTGAAAAGGTTTCTGTAGCGGTATCTCTCAACTCTTAGCCACTTCCGAGATATTTATTGCTAATAGTTTAAATTTTCAAATAATTTAATACTTTTATTTTATAGCTGCGAAGATATTATTCGCTTTCTCGTTGCCATGCAAAAAACATAGAATTCCAAATTAACATCTAGTGGCACATGCTTTATAAAACTGACAATCGTGTTGCCTTAGGTTAATAGTGAATTGAAGGTTTATCTGTATTAACAAGAAGTGACAATCTTTTGTATGAGTCGTTTCTAGTAGAGTGAGTAGAAAAAGTCTGTAACACACAGCTAATCTCCTATTTGAGAAAAGCTTCCAATAATATTGTCGCGAGCATTGTTGCGGCCGGGCGCTCATCGGGTCAGATACTGCACCGCGGAGATAAAGAGACAGATAAAGAGACAGCTGACTGGAAAGTTTGATGTCTTGTTTGTTACAGAACATTCCAGAAATGTCTAGAAATATGAATGGTCGTATAAAAAGGAAGCCGGGGTTAGTTGAGGTTGTTTTTGTATTATTTACGTCCTCCGACGTTATGTCATACCGGACGATGAATTGAATGGGTGAAATGATGCTCGAATGAGCCCAGGCTCCATGGAGCTTACAGTTACCCGACATTCCTCTTCTAGAGTGAGAGAAAACCCCGGAAAAACCTTATCCAGGTAACTCACCCTGACCGAGATTCAAGCTCGGGACCTCTTGAATGTGAGGCAGACACGCTACCATCTACGCTACCGAGGTGGGCGGTTAGTTGAGTAGACAGTCGTGATGAGAGAGTAGCAATTGAATTGGAATAGTACAGCTGTGTTTTGAAAGTGAACTCTTTCGTTTATGGCCAACGACCTTGTTGATTATATTTGTGTATGTTACGTAATTCTGCTACTGTAAGGGATGACCAAAGTGTTTCTACGGAAATAAAGAACGTTTTCTACGAACCCACAAAGTCACAATATGTTCTCTGAGGTTAGAACTTCTGAGCATTGTGTGAAACTGAAGGTATCAGTTATGAACTGGTCCTTGCTAACGAAGGATTTTTTTTTTCCAGAAAAAAGCATAGTTCATATATTTTAAAACACCATATTTATAGCTATTTTCGGGCTCGAGGAAGATAAATCAATTATTTTAGAGTAGAATTAGTACCTCATTCATATTAAGTGAATATTTATTTGCATTTATCGGTACAATATTTAAATGAGTACTTAAAGTTTTAGCCACAACCATAGGAGTCCTACATCAAGATGCTCCAGTAACAACGTCCCATAACCCGTGAACGTTGTAACACTCTACATATAATTGTTTGGTAATTATTAAAGCTAATTTAACAAAATATTACATGGCAGAGTGTTGAAGCGTATTGACCTACAGTGATAGAACGCTGCATTCCTTGTTATCTTGTTTATTAAAGAGCGAAATATTAGTAACTTGGCGTACGTAAGTGACAAAAACACAAATGTAAATTATCATTACAACCGCTTGACACAAAGGAATTTTGATTCCCCAATCTTTCTCCTTATTACAATATTCAATCACGTTATTATGATTTCTCGCGCCTGCCGATGTATGACACGTTGCCGTGATTACACCTAGAGTGCACATACACTGAGTCACCGTGTATACGCGATAGGCTTGTGTAAACAACTATAGTTTGATCCATATAAACCTGAACTATTTCAACCAATAATAGGACACACGTACAACTTTGGGAGAATATAATACACAATTGGGAGTTTACATTACACTATTTACATCTTAGCCCACCTCGGTAGCGTGGTGGAAGCGTGTCTGCCTAACGTTCAAGAGGCAGTTCGAATCTCGCTTAGGGTGAGTTACCTGGATATGGTTTTTTCCGGGGTTTCCATTATCCTGATAGACGAATGTTTGGTAACTGTAAGCTCCATGGACCCCAGAATCATTTGGGCATCATTTCACCCATTTCATTCATCGTCCGATATGAGTACATTGGAGGGTTTCCCTTATCCTGAAAGATTATGTACAAAAATTGTGGACATTGCTAAAGCATTATGTGTAATTTGTTATTGTGCAACTAACCATTTCCCAGGTATTCCTTGTTATTGGTTTAATTTTGTCAAATATTTTTCTCTCTTTTAGCAAGAATTTTCTTTATTTCTCTATTTAATTTTTCTATTTAATTTTCAGGTAGACATAGCAGCTGTGCCATGCTGGCTAGTTAGGAAATTCTTCTCGGCTCTACCAGATGGCGACCTTCTCTGAGCCGTCTCATATGGGTCGAGTTCTCTGTGATTCCGCCAGAGAGTGATCATCCCGCCTCTATGACTAAGTTCTCACACTTGGAATTGTTAGCCCTGTCAGCCGGTTTGCCCTGCCACCCATAGCTCTCTTCACCTCATACATTCATCCTGGAGAATGATAATCTGTGGTAATGGCAGTTGAAGTGAGAGCAGATTTGATATCTGTGTTTAACATGTATTGATTGATAAATTAGAAAGGCTAAAATGTTAAATATACCACTTTTTAAAACAGATTAAAAGGTTTAAAATAATAACTATTTTCAGAGTTTAAATACACCTAACCAAACTTATTGTTAATATCTTATGGATTACATATATACTTTCACCTTCATAAATACCTAATTAATTTGGTTCATTAATTCATTAACTCTTGATTAACAGTTTTTATATCACTTACTTATTATACAGCAATGTCATAGATCCAATAACAGTGCCATGAAATATATGACACCTTTCAGTATAGACTATCCATTTTGCTTCCACTTGTTGACACCTCCTGTGTAACTTGTGGTCTAGATAATGTGCTGTCATTGCATTAAGTGTTGGAACACAGTACGGATAGATTTCTTACCTAAGGCTGACTCTGCATTATGTCTGATGTTCCACCCCATCATATAAAATAAATATGCATTGCACATGCCTACTTGGAAGTACTAAACAATCTGAAAATAGAGTACCTACTCTTTTAAAAGTAAAATTGTAAGTCTGTAATGGAACAAATATTGATGTAATGTTGTTCTTTACACTGTCCTCAATTACCAATCAAAATATCTGCACTTCTACCAATAACAGCTTGTATTGTCAGACTTCCCCCACTTTCAACACATAAGCTTCTATATTATTATGTTAATGTTACACTTTCTCACAAAGAACACTATAAATAGACTAAGAGCAAACATAGTTATAGCTGCAGGACAATGAACGTAACTTTCAACGTGGTTAATGATCATCAGTGTTAAGTACATCTTCATGCACTTCCTTGACATATTTTCTCTTAGTGTTTATCTTCAATTTTCAATGAGGTGCCAAAACAACTCAAGGCCTTCTAGAAAGTGCCCTATAAACAAGAGAAGAGCTTTGCCAGTTACAGTCAGTCTTAGACATCATACAACCATGTACAAACTGCTTCTCTTCCTGGTTGCTGTAAATTGCAGTGGTATACTTTCTCAGGATTGCCAGACTGCTGGACAACAGGTAGTCCTCATGTTCTGTCTTACTGAATAAAATAGTAGTAAGTTTATTAAAATTATGTTTAGTTTAAATACTGTGTGATATAAAGTTTAAAAGTAAAAATATCTTTATTGTTTCATAAATTTGTTAAAAACCACTTTTATAAAAAATATAGCATGTTAATATATTCCTGTTTAATGTAACAAAATAATAATAGTAAGTAATCTTTATTTCCATTTCAATTACAAATTTTTAAGCATTTTCATACTTATTACTACACTAAGTTGCTGGTTATCCTTGGGCCCAATAGACTCAAACTCTGAGGTTGTCGAGCTAATGGGTCCCTATTGGCATCTTATCTAAAATTACTTCATCATCATTTTCATCATATTTACGTATCTTCCTCAACCATTTGGCTCTTACTTTGCCCAAAAAGTTCCCAATTTCAATTAAATGTTTCCTAGTTTTTACACTCATTAACTTATCGAGATTTAACTGTATTGGAACACCACAGTGAAGCGAAAAATTATTAATTTTTAGATGAGTCGTATTTATTACACATCTGCTTCACTTTCGTACCTATTTTGAGGACATGTTTCGCAAATCATGTTTGCATCTACGGCTCTTATGCGACCGAGTCGCATAAGTGAAGCAGATGTGTAATAAATACGACTCATCTAAAAATTAATACTCATTAACTTCATTGCTTGAATATCTTTTGGTAGTCTTGCCCATTCTTTTTTACCTATCTTCTCCCTAAGCAACCTAGTTTCTTCACATTCTAAAAGTAAATACCATTCTTTATCCCTTTGGTGACACAATGGGAATTCTTCAGATCCCTTCCTCTTCCCAAAACCATTAGTTTTACCACCCCTGTTCTGGCCCATGCAAAGCCTTCTCTTGCTGCTTTATCACAAATATCAATGTATTTTTCCCTGTTCCACATAACTTTCTTCTCTCTATAAATTTCCAGTGAGTTTTTCACGTTGAAGCTTCCTAACATTTGTCTTTCAATATCTTCCGTTCTTAACCTAAGTTCTTTTCAAAATCCACTTTGCAATAATTCCCTATTTTCCCACATGACACCCAACCCTATTTTTAACATTTCCTTTATCTTATTTAGCCATGAATCTTTCTGATTTAGTCTTTTCTGTACTATCAAACACTGACACAGAATATTCTGCTCATCTAAACTCCTAATTCTCGCCCAATATTTTAACACCCTTTCCACCACTATCCCTCTAGTTCCCAGTCTTCCCACTTCTGCTTGCACCACTCCATTTGGTGAAGCTCCTGGTAAGCCCAAAACTTGTTTGCAAAATTTTCTATGTATCACATTCATATTTACACCCCCCCTCCCCGCTCCTCCAAACCCCATATCTCTACCCCATAGAGCATTTTTGCTTCTACTACGGCTGTGTAAATTCTCTCCAGCTGTTTTATTTGTATTCCTGGTAATTTATCAAGGCATGAAATTACTAATAATAAATTTAATAGACTTAATAATTATTTTTAAGTTTATATTCCAAAGAATCATTTATGTATTTCTTTCTTCATCTATCTGAAAGATTCTTTTTCTGCCTTATGTAAAATTAAATTTAAATTTCATAAACAGAACTACTATTTACATAAATATTTTAATCTATTTATGTAAACTGCTTGTATTTCCGCTTACAGTTCTTTCTTTTTTCTTCTCTCTGCTTTTGGTAGCAAGTAATGTAAACAGAATTAAAATTACGAGGTAATAATTAAACATTTCCAATACTTCTTTTTACTAGTTGGTCATTCGGTAGTAAATATTAAGACTCAGGCTGTCAATGTTATATTTAAGTAATTTTGGAACATGTACCAATATGCTATCCCTTTTATAGTAGTGTTTATTTCAACAAATTAGACTTAAAAAAAATTACAACAAAGAATATTTACATGCTCACCACATTCAATTTCGTTAAAGGTAACTCGAAAATTACAGTTGTCATAAACATTTGGATGATGCAACATTCATAAAACCAATCAACAGGTTTATAATTTTATATGTTAAGGGATCTTGTTACTACAAATACTCAGTATCATTCTTACATTTCTAATTTCATATAGAAATATCCTTTCTCACTATTCAAAATGTTTATTTAAGTGTTGGTTTAGATATGGTTTTGTATTCCGCTGAGCAATATTTTAGTTATAGCACTAAAACGTATTAATTGCCACCAGATAAGTTTGTAGTTTTTATAAAGCAATTCACTTTTTGGTCTGATAATATTAATTTTTTGTTAATAAGAATTTGCTAATAATGTGTAGCATTTCACAATCTTTTTGAAACTATTCAAAGACCTGTTTGAAACTAACATTTCATTTTGTTGGTACACCAAATGTAAACTGACAATAAAAGTGAAGGTAAACAAAATAAAGAAAAGCAATTAATTTATTTACTTGGTCCATGAATTTATTAACTAAGCTACAGATGTGAGTGGAAAAAACTTTTCAGTTTTATCTTTAATTTACAAAAACAGGGCTAAACAGTTGCTAAGGCTGAATAAAAGGAAGCTTCCCTGGATAACAGAACTGTACTTTGAAGTACAACCTGCACAGAATGCATTGTGTAGTGATGCAGTCGGCATTAGATGTAGGCAACGGGATGAACCAGTTATCCATCTGTTATGTGAATTTTTTTTTTTTTTGGTAGTGTTTAATGTCGCTTTTACAACATGCATCAGATGGCAGGGCAAAAAAGCACCCAGAGGAAATCCATCCCTATGCCGTTTTGTCCATAAAAAATCTCACATTCACCTGGGAATGAACCTGGGCCGCTTTAGTGAGAATCGAATGGTCTAACTACCCAGCCTGTTAGGTGACTGTCCAGCTCTTGCTCATTTATGAGGCAGCCACTTTCCAAGGATGGTTGATCTATCAGAGGCATCAATAGGTAGTCTAAGCAAACTCATTATGAATAGTGGATCACTTAGTTGACAGCATTAAAGTGGGAATGCATAATAGATCTGCAAAAGCTCACAGTGTGAGGGCTTAAAAGGCCCTCCCTTTTCAAACTCAACTTTATTTTTGTTTTCTTTCTAAGAGTATATTCTTTTGTACTCAGTAAATAATAACACGTTCATTAATTCTACTAAAATACATAAGCAAGTAGAGCAAACACTAACTTTTAGTTGCCCGCCTTGGTAGCGTAGATGGTAGCGTGTCTGCCTCGCGTTCAAGAGGTCCTGAGTTCGAATCTCGGTCAGGGTGAGTTACCTGGATAAGGCTTTCCCTAGGGTTTTCCCTTATCCTTAAAGACGAATGTCGGGTAGCTCTGATCTCCATGGACCCAGATTCATTTGAGCATCATTTCACCAATATCATTCATCATTTGATATGACTTAGAATTGGAGGACGTAAAATTACAAAATAAAATAAATAAATAAATAAATAAATAAATAAATAAATAAATAAATAAATAAATAAATAAATAAATAAATAAATAAATAAATAAATAAATAAATAAATAAATAAATAAATAAATAAATAAATAAATAAATAAATAAATAAATAAATAAATAAATAAATAAATAAATAAATAAATAAATAAATAAATAAATAAATAAATAAATAAATAAATAAATAAATAAATAAATAAATAAATGAATAAATAAATAAATAAATGAGAACTTTTATTAACTTTAAAGGGAGTCGATTAAAGACACTAGACAACACTTACTTTTAAATTTTTCCGGAACATGTTTCTGAGGCTTTGCCTCTATCATCGGCCAGCTCTCGACTCGAGTCGAGACTCGAGTCGAGAGCCGGCCGATGATAGAGGCAAAGCCTCAGAAACATGTTCCGGAAAAATTTAAAAGTAAGTGTTGTCTAGTGTCTTTAATCGACTCTCTTTAAAGTTAATTTATCATAACAACACTGTTTTCAACACTTCCAAGAAAGGAATTGAAATAACTTTTAGTTCTTTATAAACATTTTATCCAATTTGTCTAGATCATACAATTATGTTACTAAAATAGTATTGCTCTCTCTTCATACTAAATTACCAAAATCTCTCTATTTTTATATAACATTTTAAAGCAAATGTTTTCTTTGTTTTTTATATATGTGAATTCCTTGTCTATTAAAAACGTTAATTTTTCTTTTAGTGTGAAAGTGATAAGAACTGTTGTGGTGGATGCTGCAAAGAAAATGTGTGTATAAATAGTAAGTACCAAACTGAAAAATTAGAATAATCAGAAGAGTGAAGTATTATTGCTAAAAACCACAGAAGCCTTATGGTAGATCTCATCAACATGCAGTCAACAATGCAACCTTGACTTTTTATTTCAATTTACCATTGCAGTATTAGGAACTAAACACTGAAGTATCCAGGAAGCTTTGACAGTATGGTACTGTCTTAATCTTGTCAGATTTCAATAAATACAAGAAAGCTGCTTTCTTGTTTGTTTTGTTCTGCTCTAATATTTTCTATAGATCTGTTGCTAAACATTTCTGTAAATAAGTTTGAATTCAAAACCCATTAACCTCACTCAGAATATAAATCTACTCGTATTAATAAAAAGGTTTCATTTTCTGTAGGATATCTAAGAAATAAAAGAAGATGAATTCTGTGATATTGTAATTTGTGTAAATTCTGTAAAATCAATCAGATCTATATTGATGATGGAGAAAACAATCTCCAAAACAGATTTTTGATAAGAAGTGCGACAAGAAAGATTAACATAATTTTGAGTGCTTAGCTTAAGTATTAAAAAACTTAAGTGTTTTTTCCAAAAAGAAATGAAAATGACAAAATGTTTCTGCACTGACACACATGATTTGCTATTATCATTCCACTAAATATAATTTTCCTTTCCCTTGTTTTGTTTTTTATAGATTTTATGTTTGAAATATGCAAAAATATGGGAGGAAAAAAAAACTTACTCACACTGTAAGATAATTTAAAAACTGTGAAAAAGGTTAGAGAAAAACTGTTCCATCAGAATATGTTATTATATAAAATTTCTATGTAATTTCTAATTTATTTCTCATCTTTCCTTTTACATCATCAAATGGAATACAAAATCAAGATTACATTTATAAAATCTATACTGGAAAATGCCATATATTCCTGCCATATAATCCTGAAAATCCTATCATGTTGCTTGCCATTGAACAATAATTCGGTCCCCATACACCTAACCCTAGGTTTTTGTGTATTGGAGGCCCTCTACTCCTTTTTACACATTTTGCCATTTCACCTATCCTACTCTACATTTTTCTCTTAATTGTTCTTAGCCATCTCTCTTTAACTTTCCCTAAATAATTCCCTATATTTCTCCTGTTCTTCTCCCCTTTTACTGACAAAATTTTCCTAATTACTACTTTGCCCCAAATTGTTCCATTTACGCAGCCAGGCCTGCTCTCTCCATATCTTTAAATCTCAATGTACAACATGAGTTTTCATGCATTCTTTTCATAGTTGTTGAGAAAAAGGTGCATAAGCTATATGATGTATGAAGAAACCAATCAAATGTTGTTTTTTTATGTACCAAAATATTTATAAAAAGATAAAATTATTGCAGATGTTTTGCACTATATATTTATTTCTACAGCCTCATTTATAGAGGATACAAAATTTGTGCCTATGTCAGTGAATTTATTTTATGAAGGCCTCAGATATATTTCTGAATATGTTTAAATAAAAATAAAATTACAACACAGAGTTGGAGTCCGCTAAACACTCATAAGGTTTTACTTAGTTTGTACATATTACAGAAACCTGCTTTCACAGATTGTAACCTACATCAACAATTGTCAACTAACAGCTGACAATGTAGGTAACAACTGCAGTAATATATGTAACGTAAATGAAGTCTTATAAGCATTTACTCAATTTTACAGTAGGTGCAACGAAAACTTGCCAATCTAACTCATGCACTGAAGACTGTTTTCACACAGTACCTTACACACACTTAGCTTATGCTTGTTGGAGGGCCATTGTCCCTCTATTAGGCTCCAATATCTAACAACATCTGGAGGTGTACACATTACAATGAAGTTTTGCATATATTTTCCTTGTCACATTATAATGCATGTTGACAGTAGGAGGGGCACTTAGAAAGTGTTGAGGGGAGATGGCATGTGGCCTTCAATAGTGAGGCAACCCAATTTTATCCAAGTAGTGTTGAAGTTCTCTCGTTGGTAAGCTTTAGTTGCATTACCTCTAACTCTAATCTTTAATTTGTTGGTGTTTTCAGTCTGTAAAATTCCATTTTAAGTTATTTAAAAATAACAGTATTATATTTTAATTATTGGTTCTTAAAATATATACTTAGGGGAGAGTCCTGCAATTTTATACAATTTTTTGACTGTACTTTATAACAGTTATGATTAAGCAGAATTTCAAATTTCTATTTTCCTTGTGGAACCGTAGAGTCAGAATGAAAAATTCAATGCCATTGCCGGGATTTGAACCACGGATCTTCTGGTTTCCGTCCAGCCGCACTACCATTGTGCTACTATGGCCAACGTGCCGATATGACATTAAATTCTCCAACTGACCCGTATTTTCCCGGTAAACCACTTAGGAGTTCTCATAACTCTGAGACATTAAATTCTCCAACTGACCCGTATTTTCCCGGTAAACCACTTAGGAGTTCTCATAACTCTGAGACATTAAATTCTCCAACTGACCCGTATTTTCCCGGTAAACCACTTAGGAGTTCTCATAACTCTGAGAACTCCTAAGTGGTTTACAGGGAAAATACGAGTCAGTTGGAGAATTTAATGTCATATCGGCACGTTGGCCACAGTAGCACAATGGTAGTGTGGCTGGACGGAAACCAGAAGATCCGTGGTTCAAATCCCGGCTATGGCATTGAATTTTTCATTCTGACTCTACGGTTCCACAATTTAGCCTACACACGGCCAGTGTGAAAGAACAATTAATTTCCATTGATTGATTCTATTTTCCTTCCACAAGACATGATCTATGAATAACATAGCACTTACTGTCCTGCACTGTGGCATAGTGGACTAAGGCAGCAGGCCATGGCCTTGGTCCCTGGCCATGGTAAGTGGCCCAGGTTCGATCCCAGACATGGGGTGCAAATTTTAAGTCCTGGGTATAGGACCAGTGCTCATTCAGCATCGTGAGGAAAGTGAGGAGCTTACGCTAGGTAAGTGGCCCTGGTCACGAAAACCAACGCTCCGGCTGGGGGATGCCGAGATGCTGACCACACCTGCTCCCCATATCGGTTGGATGACCACCCACCTCTACCTTGAGTAAGTGGGCGTAAGGCCGGCAGTTACGTTGGTAGACCTTGGCCCTCATAGGTATGTTGCACCAGGGTATTTTATTTATATTAATTATTATATAGAATGCAAAATAGATAAGATTACAAGGCTTATAAAAACTGTCATTTCTAAGACATCTCAGTCATTAGTGATACACATAAGCATGATGGAACTTCCTTTCTTGGAAGTGTTGAAAACAGTGTTGTTATGATAAATTAACTTTAAAGAGAGTCGATTAAAGACACTAGACAACACTTACTTTTAAATTTTTCCGGAACATGTTTCTGAGGCTTTGCCTCTATCATCGGCCGGCTCTCGACTGGTTCTCGGTGGTGTAGCTGACGACATCCCTCAGAAAGATTTGTTCAGCAAGTTCCTTGAACCCCCACCAGAGGAGACCTGTGACAAAATATCGTCAGCTACACCAACGAGAACCAGTCGAGAGCCGGCCGATGATAGAGGCAAAGCCTCAGAAACATGTTCCGGAAAAATTTAAAAGTAAGTGTTGTCTAGTGTCTTTAATCGACTCTCTTTAAAGTTAATGATGGAACTTATTTGTACCATTTCAACTCAGTTCACAAAAGTGTTAATTTTACTGCAATTTAGTTTTCTTTGCCTCTTTATAGCTGATCTTATGTCATCTGCATGTTTGTTTCCTTTTGGAGCACCCTTATGTCCAACTTTCTTCAATTCTGTTTCTCATTTTCTTTATCTGGGTCTTTTTCACCCCCTTCATTTTATCAAAATTCCTCCCGATTTGCCTGAATAAGGAGTTTAAGGAATTACCTTGGTTGACAAGCCTTACTCAACTCCATTTCAAAGCACAGAAAATGCCCAGTTTCCTCCTCTGTAGTCACTTTATTAGGTATAACCTTGCTCACAGTCGTTTCGTGAACTCTTCACTCCATTTTGCTGTTACTTTCTTTTTTCTATTATTTTATAGTGAAAGAATTAAAGAACAGGAAGATGTCCCACAATTGAGATTACTTCTAGTGGATAATGAAAGACCATCTGGTGACCAATACTTTCTAAGTACTGCAAGACAAGCATGTGAAACATTTGAAAGAAGCGTAGAGACAGTGAGCACAACTTAGCACAAGACAGTGTGAGTGAAGCAGTGTGTCAGTATCTTCTCGATTGTGCTGTGTTGGAAGCCATTCCTTAAATAATATAGATAACCAAAACATAAACAAAATTCACCATTTACCTTAAAAGGAGTATCATAGGAATAAAAATATTGTAACAAATGATTATTCCAAGTGGTCTTAAAAACATTATTCATCGTTATTAAATTATATATGAGTCATATTTATTACACATCAGCTTCACTTATGTATTTATATTGAGGACATGTTTCGTGAACCATTGTTCGCATCATCAGCTCTAATGCGACTAAAGCTTGATCCAGTGGTGTGGGTAGTTCTGGAGTTGCTGCTGCCATCTGTTGATTTTGTGATGAATTTAAATATGGGGTTGTCTTCTGGCGGGATTTTATCGTATTGATGCTCAACAAAACCTTCAACCTTCAACTGTACTCTCTAACTCACTGATTGAACTTTCTGTTGACTCTGTCTCAACTGACTCCAGTCAAGTGCTAAAATGTTTCTAGAATTGCGAAAATGCACATAAAGGTTGAATGCTTATACCATCTGATTTTAAAGGGCCGGTCACAGGTGTAACAATCCAGGGAGGTATATAAAAGGACCAACATGTTTGAACTTCATGCATATGGTCACAATATCTTCTGCGCACTGAGAGATGCAGCAATCACCATTAAACACTTGGATCGGACAAAGTATTGAAGAAAGAAAAATAACATAAATATTTTGTTCATTAGCAACATTATTTAATGCACATAATATCAGCATCACTAATGTGTTAGAATTTTATCCAGCAAGATTTCTCTTTCATGCTAATGTCTGACATGGACTGTCAGTTTTAAAAACCATTGGTCTGGACTGCATTTGAACCTGTGATCTTGGGATTAGCAAGCCAGAGCTTAACCAAATTAGACACCCAGATCAACAGAGAGGAAGAAGGGATTTTTTTAATTTACGTCCTCCAACGTTAACTTATATCGGACGATGAATGGAATGGGTGAAATGATGCTCAAATGAGCCCAGGATCCATATAGCCTAGAATTATCCGACATTCGTCTATCAGGATAAGGGAAAATGCCGGAAAAAACCTTATCCGGGTATATGTGTTTGGAGGAATTTAGTAACAGTGACGTCAAATTAATCTCAAAAACTATTTGTAGTTGGTTTATTGATACTCGTCACTTACTTGTTCATATTAATATAAGTACCAATAAACCAAATACAAATAGTTTTTGAGCTTATCCAGGTAAATCACCCCAACCAAGATTCGAACTCGGGACGTCTTGAACGTGATCAGACACACTACCACCACACTACCGAGGCGGGCAAGAAGGTATTAGGTTACATACCCATAGGTACATGAGCTTTTTACTTATTAACTATAAACTATGCCATCTAGTGGCACAAAGGAAATCACTATCATTACCAATATGTATTCCAGCCAATGTTTGCATGACTCTCCCCTAAATTAGATTATAAAGGTAATATGTAAATATTAATATTTGCACTTGTTTACAGCTTTCATAGCTTGTGATGAAGTTGAATATCCATGCAACAACCATGCATGTCCTCCAGGATTTGAGTGTTATATGTATCAGCCAGACTGCCTAGGATGTGCCAAAACACCTGACTGCAGACCGGTGCATGAAAAATAGAAGTACAAATTGAAACAGATTGTGGCTAGTCATAAAATTTTGACTGGGAAGTTACGTCCAATGATGTACTTATACTTCTTTTAAAATTTACTTTTCTAAAATTATTATATTACGGTTAGATAAATCAGATTATATAATAACTCTTATGTTAAACTTGCAGATAATTTTTTCTTCTGATGTTAGGTTTAATATAGAAAATGCTTTTGTTAAATCACTCACCATCAATATTTCACTACCCTACGAGTCATTTTAAGGTGTGATGATGCAAGTAAATATTTGCAGAAGTAGTCTCACGAGTTCTGTGAAGAATTTACCAATTTTCTTAAAAAGATAAGAAGTTTGTAGAAAAAATTGTATAATATTTGCATTGCTTCACTGTTATTAGCTTCAGTTTGTCATGCGTTGTGTGTTATACACTTTTGGTTAGATCTTAAAAGGTATGAACAGCTTCTTTCCTTATCTGTTGTTGAAAGACACTAAGCCTACGTTTTTGACAAATTCCTTTTATCATGATTTTTCATTCTAAGAAGTAGGGCTATGTTTCAGTGTTGAAAGGAACCATGTCCAACCAATCCTTGTGTCTGCTTCCCACTGCCATTTAGTTTTTCTGAATCAAAAGAACATTTTTGCAGTGAATGTGATCCGACATGCAGTATCTGTCAGCGTGTTAGTTAGCCAGCCAACATATGCAGAAATCACTAATGTGTTCAGTTCTCCAGATTGGCATGTTTTCTGTCAAGACATTTCACTAAGGAGGTAAAAATTTGATTATTTGCATGCACATACAAATCTTAAAAGAAAAAAAAATTATTCTGTGAGGAACATCCTAATCTTTATGTAAAACAAAACTTTTATGCACATTATTTCAATAAAATCTTTTTTCTTTAGATTTGTTAGACCACAAATAGACGTGTGCACTATCTGCAGAGTACTTCAAGTCAAAATGAAGTCTCCCCATTTATCGCAAACTGTCAAATAAGCAGCAGTAAGTGATCTACTTATTCACAAATGCAGAAGCCAGAGATTTTATTCCTCTATCAAGTTTTGCTAAAAATCCTACTGATATGATGATACACTGTGTTGCCTTTGACTATATACACAATTTACTTTTACCTTACTTACCTGTCCAGGAATTACTCTATTTTAAAGTTATGCATACATCTGTTATCATAACCTCAAAGACAATGCTGTAATGTATATATTTATTATGAGGGACAGGAAAGGAAAGGGATCAGTGAAGTATGCACATTCACACTGGACTATCTCACCAATGAGATTAAACTAGGCGCAAACAAACTTCACTTTTACTCTGATATAATATGTCCAAACCAAATTAGGAACCATTCTTTTAATTGTCTCTGCATGGATGTGGTCAAAGATAAACAATTCAAGGAAATTATTTGCGGTTTCCCTATTAGAAGTCATTCCTTCTTGCCCTGCAATAGACATTTTGGTTTTTTCAATAAACAAGTTAAGAGTTGTGATAGAATATATAATCCTAGAAAACATTGTACAATCATTATTAATTCTAAAAAGGTTTTTACGAGGTGTGTTCAAGCTATGACACCTCCTATTTTTTTTTTTTTTTTTTTTTTTTTAAATTACACATGGACTCTTTGTGAATACATGACAGAGATGGCAGCACTGTACAGTGCATAGAACTCTAGTGGCAGTGACGAGAGTTAGGACTGTTTTTGATACTTAAAATGGCAATGGTTTCATTGCAAGAACAGCATGAAATCATTTGTTTTCTCCATTTCCATTGTGTGACACCTATTGAAATTCATCACCAGTTAAGTGAGGCATGTGGTGATGGTACCATGGATGTGTCTAATGTGCGTTCCTGGGTACAACAGTTCAATGAAGGCAGAATATTGTGTGACAACAATACAAGACAGTCACGGACTCGCACTAGCCGTTCTGACAACATGATCCAGCGAGTGGAGAACGTTTTGGAGGATCGCTGATTGAGTGTTGCAGGCATCACCTCCAAAATTGGCATTTCCGTGTGATCTGTGCACACAATCCTGCGTGAAGATCTGAAAATGCAAAAGGTGTTCTGCCTTCATTGAACTGTCGCACCCAGGAATGCACATTAGACACATCCATGGTACCATCACCACATGCCTCACTCAACTGGCGATGAATTTCAGTGGGTATCACACCATGAAAATGGAGAAAACGAATGATTATACACTGTTCTTGCAATGAAAACGTCGCCATTTTAATTATCAAAAACAGTCCTAACAGTCGAAATTTAACTGTATTGGAACAGCATAGTGAAGCGAAATAATTATTAAATTATAGATAAGTCATATTTATTACACATCGGCTTCACTTACATACCTATATTGAGGACATGTATCGCGAACCATCATTCGCATCATTGGCGCTTATGCAACTCTTAGTCGTGGCTCTTACTTGCGTAAGAACCGACAATGCGAATGATGGTTCACGAAACATGTCCTCAATATAGGTACATAAGTACTCTCGTCACTGCACTAGAGTTCTATGCACTGTACAGTGCTGCTATCTCTGTCACGCATTCACAAAGAGTCCACATGTATTTTAAGAAAAATCAAAAGTTCCTATTTGATTCCAGTCCTGGAAAAAAAAAAAAGGGCGTGTTATAACTTGAATGCATCTTGTACAGTAAAACTATTGCAGGAAACTGACTTAATCGATGTGAATGTGTGGTGGGCTAAGCATTATAGGAAAATAATTCTAAGTGCTGAATCAACAGGGAAAATGCTCCTAGAAGTGAGGATGTGATGTTTACCCCTGCGCCATCCTCGAGTATCATTATTCTGCAGATCATTGGCAGAGTTATTGCTCGTCTCTTCATTGGAAGCATAGCACATTTTATGTCTCAACCAAGACCAAGTAATATGCCTCTTACAAATCAGTTGAATAAGGCCAATGAAGACAGGCCAGTACTGATTAAATCAATTAAAAAGAGCTTCAAAAATATTTATCATTGTGTAACCATTTCTGAGATGACTAAAGCATTCTTTGATAAAGTATGACAATGGCAATGTCTGTAAAAATTAATTTCTTCTGATAACATGACTCACGACTATGAATTACAGTTTTGTGGCTCAATATGTGACTACAGTGCAGTTATTTATATTATTTATTCTGCCAAGATCATTTAAAATATTCATAAGAAATTAATTAATAAGTTACATATACTCTTGGAAGAAAATAAGTCATTTCATGCAATAATAATATAATTTGTAGTTGTGTTTTTCAACCTCGAAGGTATGACTGCAATTTAAGTCACATCTTCACGGTTGAGAATGGAAGCAACAGCTCCCAAAACTAGTCCCTCAAAAAATCAAAATGTAAGTGCTGTAGTGTGAAAAACCCAAATAGTTTTATCAATTACTTTGGAGGTCACGGTTACTGAATTCCTCCAAACATGTGTATTTCACGCACATATCCTTTCCTTTCCATACATTGATGTACGTAGATACTGTCACCCGAAGGTCAGAACTCCCGATAGAACCAGCCGGCAGTAGGGGCAGACGGGAAGCATTCAGACCACGCCTACCCATTTTTCTCGTGTCACTAACTGAAGGGATGATTAGGAGAGCGGCGCGAGCCCTGTACCATCTCTTTCCCCTACCACCAGACGTCTCGAAACCTCTGGATAATTGTGCGCACTGCGAACCCTCCAGAAATGGCGATCTTCCCTATATAAGGCCTGTAGTTGGCAAGTCAGCTCAGTTCTTGGCAAGCAGCCGTGAGGAGCGCCAAGTGAGTTAACGGACCGTGCATCAGAGGAGTTGTACATAATCGTGAGTGTGCAGTGGACCTGTGACAGATGAACTGACAAATTGTAATTGTGTGCATTACGTAATTCTGTGTATACGGCAAGTGTTCCCACTGTAATTCGGTGGAAATAAAGAACATTTTGAGTTTGTGCAATTGGACTTTTGATTTCACGCAAAGTCACAATACTTATTTTGGAATAATGGTAAGACATTCCATGTTGAAAGGAAAGTCCAATTATGTATAATATTTTTTCAATAAAAGAGTTGTTGCACATAAATAATACTGTTACAACAATACATTACTGCAATAATAGTATTTGTGTGTTTCACATAACAGGAAACTTTCTGACCCTTTTATACTAAAAGAGGAATTAAACAAGGTTGTTTATTATCCCCACTTCTATTTTTGGTTATGAATGATATAATGGATAGTGTAAGTGGTAACAGGTATCATGGTTACAATGGGGGTTAAGTGTGAAGCTAGAAAGTTTAGAATATGCAGATGATGTTTGTCTACTAGCAAATAGTTTCATAGATAAAAGTGGTGAGCTTCAAGACCAGGGGAAGACAGGTAGTGGCGGTGTGACGTCAGGTCCATCAGCTCTAACCGCCAAATATGCTCCCAAACGAAAGGCAGGTTAGGGTGTGACGTCTCCATGTTGATTTCTGCTGCCCAAGAGGAAGAAATAGTTTGTGTTGGCATTCCAACAGCGTAGGAAAGACAGGAAACGTATCAGGTACTAATAATATGTTCAACTTACATCTTGGGTGTTGTAATATTAATGCTGACTGCTTTAATTACACAATTGGTCACAGTTTATACACAATTACATTTTGGCGCTGCGCTATGAGAAAATATATAAAACTTCAACTCGTACTTTATCTGAAGGTCAGGCATATCATAAAGTAAATAAAATAAAACAAAGTCATTTTCTCTGCAAATTAGAGGAGACCCATTCAGAGCAGAATTATGTTGACATTTTGCAACACTTTCTGTTTCGTTTTTCTTTAACTAGTTTATCAATATCAGAACGTAATGTCTGGGAAATTTGTAATCGAAAGCTGCATGTTAGATTGTGATCCAACAAGGTAATTTGGGGTTTGGACTTCCCTACTTTCATATCAGAAAAAAAATTGTTCGCACACACATGTCAAGCCAAATATACACAATGTCCGTGCGGCAAGGTTTTTTTTTTTTTTTTTTTTTTTTAAATTTACATCCTCCAACGTTAAGTCATATCGGACGATGAATGGAATCGGTGAAATGACGCTCAAATGAGCCCAGGGTCCATAGAGCTTAGAGTTACCCGACATTCGTCTTTCAGGATAAGGGAAAACCCCGGAAAAAACCTTATCCAAGTAACTCGCCCTGACCGAGATTCGAACTCGGGACCTCTTGAATGTGAGGCAGACATGCTACCACCACGCTACCGAGGCGGGCGTGCGGCAAGTGAATACAACCTCGGAAATCTGGTTTTGAGGGACATTATTGCAAAAATCAGCCAAGTGTGTGTCTTGTGTGTTTATTTGTCCTTCAATAAATCATCACATTGTAAATTTAAGAGATGCATTTGGTACATGGCAGCTACATTGTTGTTATTGAGTGTGCCACACCTGACTGAACCCTCAGATTCTGTACTCACAGCACCATTTATATAGGCAACTTGATACTACGTGGCTCTTGGCTGACGTCACACGCACTGCAGGCCTCGCTCCCGGCTGAAATACTTCACAACTCTCGAAGCTGTCTTCCTCTGTTCAAGACCTACATAAATTTGCATCGAGTGCTGGATTGAAATTAAATAAGCACAAAACAAAAGAAATAAGAATTAATAATAAGAGTTGATTTTGCTCTTATGTTAGGAGAAAAAATACAAGGTACAAATAAATTTACATACCTTGGCAGTATAATCTCTGAATGGCAGTTCAGATGAAGATGTTGGTGCCAGAATAAAGAAAGCTAGATATGCCTTCACCAAATGAAATCAATCTGGCGATCACAGTAAATTTCCAAAAAGCTTAAATTAAGATTATTTGATTTAAATGTTAAATCAATTTTACTATACGGTTGTGAAACATGGAAAACAATAACCAAATTGGAAGGAAATTACAAGAATTCATAAAAAGTCGCCTGAGAAATATCATGAGTATCTAGTGGCCAGAGGTTATAACAAACAAAGGACTGTGGGAAAGAGTAGATCAGTGCAAAATCTCTAGAGAAATTAAATTTAGAAAGTGGGAGCGGATTGGACATGTTTTGAGGAGAGAAAATGACATCACAAAAATGGTATTTGATTGGAGCCCCTAGGGAATTAGTAGATGTAGAGGAAGACTTGGAACAACATGGTATAACACAGTCAGAGATAAAGCGAAACAGGCAGGGAAAAGTTGGCATGAGATTAAAGCATCAGCAAGCAATACAGTTTGAAGGCGTGCTTTCATCAAAGCCCTGTGTTTCCCTGCAGAGTGACTACTATTACTTCCATGTTGAAAGGAACTAAATCCAATTGTGTATAATAATTTGTCACATAAAACAATACTGATATAACGACATGTGTACTCTCTGCCCACTACAAGAAGGCAAGGCAAAGGAATATGTAACGTAATCACTTTTGCTGTGCTAATGCTCACCTTCCAGATGTTAGGTTCATGTAAAATAAACAGTGCTGTCACATAACTCACTCATGTATAATACGAGGTGCATTCAAGTTCTAACACCTACTTATCTTTCAGGACTGGGACCAGATAGGAACTTCTGGTCTTTTTTTAAAATACAGATGGACTCTTTGTGAATGCGTGACAGAGATGGCAGCACCGTACAGTGCACAGAACTCTAGTGGCAGCGACAAGAGTTAGGACTATTTTTAATGCTTAGAATGGTGACGTTTTCATTGCAAGAACAGTGTGTAATCATTTGTTTTCTCCAGTTTTGTTGTGTGACATCCACTGAAATTCATCACCAGTTGAGTGAGGCATGTGGTGATGGTACCATGGATGTGTCTAATGTGAGTTCCTTGGTGCGACAGTTCAATGAAGACAGAACATCATGTGACAACAAACCAAGACAATCACAGCCTCGCACCAGCCTGTCTGATGACCTGATCCAGCAAGTGGAGAACATTGTTTTGGAGGACTGTCGATTGAGGTTGCAGATGTCGCCCCCAAAATTGGCATTTCTGTGGGATCTGTGCACACAATTCTGCATGATGATCTAAAAATGCAAAAAGTGTCTTTCAGGTGGGTGCCACAAATGCTGACGGATGATCACAAGGATGAGCATCCATGGTATCATCACCACATGCCTCACTGAACTGACGAATTTCAATAGGTGTCACTCCACAAAAATGGAGAAAACCAATGATTACACGCTGTTCTTGCAATGAAAACATTGCCATTTTAAGTATCAAAAACAATTCTAACTCTCGCCGCTGCCACTCGAGTTCTATGCACTGTACAGTGCTGCCATCTCTGTCACGCATTCACAGAGTCCATGTGTATTTAAAAAAAGCCAAAAGTTTGTATCTGGTCCCAGTCCTGAAAAAAAATAGGTGTTATAACCTATCACTGCAGTTACTGAAACGAGCATTAGATCTGGCAGCATGGGTGACTCATATGCATTCTCATACACTTATTTCATAGTAAACAGATCCACTAACAGAGCAGATAAACAGTTCAAGCTCCTCTCCCTCTTCAGGCCTGCTTGCCTTCTTGTGGTGGGCAGACAGTATGCACTTCTCACATAAAAACTATTGTGGCTTGTTTTACATTAGAACAGCTTATCTGTTTATCTAGAAACTTTAGAAATTGGACTTAGTGCCTTTCAACAATGAATGAATCAATTGTAGAATATTGTTTTCACTTCTAATTACTTAAAAATATGTGAGGAAATTTTATTATTCATATATCTCCCTTCCTCACCAATGCTGGTGTTATAAGTCACTTGGGTTCCCTCAGAGCGAGGGAGCTGAAGCATTTGACCTGAGATACCAGGGTTGAGGGGTCAGCCCAACGCCTGGGATGATGAAGAGATAAATCCTGGAGCAATTACTAGAGTGAAGGTAGGGGAAACCGGAGGACCTGGAGGAAACTCACCCCAGTACCATGTTGTCCACCGCAAATCCCACTTTGCAGTCGCCTGGGACCAAACCGGGCTGTTTAGGTGAGAGCCAAGTGGTCTAACCACTCAGCCATGATGCGGCAAGGAAATTGTAACGTTCCTATTATGTGTTTCAAATGGGAAGAGTTCTCACCTGTAGCCAATCAGATGCGTTAGAGCAGTCAGCGTTGTCATCTCGTTACTCCCACTCTTAATATTTCCCTCTCTCTCTTTCTCTCGCACACTTGCGAGTGTTCTTGGCGCTAACGCAAACTAAATTTTCCAAAGTTTTATAATAATGCAGTTGTTGTAACCACAATTGCAACATGAATATTCGTATATTACACAAATGTTTTAAATATTTAGTTTAAAGTTAATTATAGTTTATGAATTACTTATTTTTCTAATCCAACAAAAATACCAGTGGTGCATCCGTATAGCTGTGAATGTTACTTACGTTAAGAGATTATTTGTCATTGTCTTCAACGTCTAGGTACTGCAAATTTATGATCATAGGTTCCAAAATCCCGTCACGTGCTATTTCTTTCCAAAAGTCGCCTTCTTGTAGTAAATCTGATGTCTCATGCAGTTTTCCCAGTCTTGTTGTGTTCCTTGTCAATTTCTTCATGAATAAGTCGTTCAACGTCAGTCAGTTTAAAAATATTATATCTGTTTGCAACATAATTTGAGCCCACATTAACTCTATTGGATTGTTCTAGCAGTAGTAAGAGAGAAGGTGGATTGCGTCTCATTGATCCAGCTGATACACTTTTTTCATGGAAGAGTAACTGAATAATGCTGCTTTGAACTCTCTAGAGTAAATAGAGATTACGAAACCATTCATAAACAAAGATACAATGTGACCAGACACATTCTGTCATACCAGCAAGAAATGTATCGTTTCCTCTCATCGAATTTAACAAATACCTTGGCTTATTCAAAGTACATATTTCTTCTACCACATCATGTCAAATGTTTACGTTTCAGTTCTGAGTAATTTCAAATATACGTTCACGCATACATGCCCACCAATACCTAATGATATTCATTACAGTGCTTACGTCGCAATGCATTGTTATAATATAATGGTATCTACTTTATTTATTTGTATTACGAAAACTATTTGAGCTAAAAATATGGGGTTTTTACGGTTATGTTAAATACACTGCTCTCCTTCCTCATGGATCAGTTTTTGCAAAATCTGAATTTTTGTCTTAACGCAAATAGTATTTATTAGTGATTGATTAGTTTGCTGCTCGTCACACACCACTTAGGGGGAATGCAATATGACAACACCGCAGGACTCCGATTAGTTGCTCACCTAGTAGCGCTCAAGGACAAACACCTTCCCATTTGAAACACATGTTAACTATGATTCCAATAATAACTAAAGAATACTGCCTTAGCAGTTGCCCCCCCCCCCTTCCTTTTCCTTTGCTCCCATGCAGTAAGAAGCCTAGCATTTTATAATTCTAAGACATTCTCAATGAAGTTGTGTCTTACATTCAGGATTTTGTTCTTCCAGTCACAATAACTGCTAACAGAGATTCTGTAAAACAATTATTTATTACATTGCAACTCATAAACAAGTTATGAAGTGATTGAAAATGGTTCACCATGATATCATAATATATTTGAAAACATAAATCTAACAACAATAAATGAATATCCTTAAAATACAGTATGCAAAAATGTATTTCAAAATAACATATAACTATACAGTTCTTTTTAGTCTCCCAATATCTACAACTATAGCTTTCATGCATCTGGATATTGTACATAACACAAAGGAATACAAATAATATTAGAAAAGTGTTTCTTCCAAACAGCTTAATGCTGCTTTAATGAAGAACGTGACATTAGCATCAGCACAGCTGCACTAACCTATGGCTTCCAGGCACCTTTAAACTCTATAACATATTTACATTCATCACAACAATTTTTGTATATAACAAATTATTTATTTTATTAAAAGTCGGAGTCTTTTCTGCTAGTTTTGTGCATACAAAAAACAATTAACTCTCTAATTCAAATAATTGTTATAGGCAAAATGGCATTCTTTGGATAAAGACAAACAAATATTAAAAAATTAAAGATTTATTAAGAAAACGTTAATTAAAAATTGTATAGGATACTTTGAGAAATGAAATGACGAGCTTAGTAAGCATATCTCCAACGGTAAGGTTTGTGCTAATTAATTTATACTAAAATTATACATATGTGAATGTTTAAAGAAAAGGTACTAAACAGGCTAGGAAGTTCGTACCGCTTGCCATTCCCTATGCAAGTTGCGATTGACCCTCTCCCGGCATCCAAACAAGTCATAGATAAGAAACACACAGCAGAGAGACATTGAAACCGGTTGCCCAGAGAAAACAAATTGCATTATGAGACATTCGTAAATGCACATCTATTTAGAACATGATGTACATATAGTACATACGGTTTGTCTCTGGCTGATCTCATTATTTAAATAGGCACATTGGGGCAACACCCAAGCAATGATAATACAGATTGTAACATTTCCTGATCGAATGTAAAATAATATCCAAATAATAGAATTAATTTCTTAAATATCTGAAGACTCTTACTAGCCAAAATGTCAAAGCAGGAATTTTACTACTTATTTACTCATCTGCAGCCATATTACTAAAACAATAATGTACCTCTGAAGCCTTTCAAATGAAAAACTCATTCTATGTCCCATACAACAACATTTAGTTCATTGATAACCTGTTGCAAATTCGTTAATGATTTTAGCTAATTTAGTTTCTCGATCTGGCTTCTCTTTTTTCCATGTTTGCTGATGTATCCCACTGAAATGTAAATGTCAACAATGAAGTAAATAAGGACATGAATAAGTACACTTCTAGAAAACACAATGGTTGTACAGCGGATTTAGTTGCTCATCTTTGAAGCACAACAAAGATGTTACTCGAATGTCTTCCTTCCTACCAACGTGCTTTGTGTCACGCAGTTACAACTGTTTTGTAGTAATGAGTTTCATACTATGATGAACCTTGCCCTTGCTAGTGGTGCTGCGTGGTATAGCCATACCTGGCCGCTCTTACACTGCTTAAGGAAATCAGTACGAACTTCCTAGCTCTGGTACTAAGGAACAACTGTGATCAACTATGAAAAATAAACAAAACGCAACAGATAAAAGGAACATTCTTCTTTTCTGGAGTGAAAATCATACGATCTAGACTTATCAAACTCTCCAAAAACAGCATTCTAGAGATTACCACCAATTAATGGTTTCTGCAAGCTTTTTCTTTCAGATGTTTCCGCATACAAATTGCTATCATCCCTATTGTGATACCAGTTTCATGCATTAATTACAAACATTGAACACAATATTATAATGCTTCTGTACTAAAGCAATTCTTAAACAAAATTTGCATTTCCTAACATGTATGAGCTTATATTTAATAAAGGTATACTAAGACAATAAAACCTTCAAACAAGGAGTCTGTGATTTCAGAACACTTTAGTTTATCATTAGTTTACAGAACTTTTGTTGAGTACCTTCTCCCAAACAGCAATCTCACATAGTTAATGAGCACAAGGCATATATAATAAGTCTGCATTTATAAAATCAAGTTGTATTTAATATTCACTGAAATTATACTTTTAATCAAACATTGCAATATGTTTTAGAAAAGAAACACATTGTTCCTCGTTATGACTAATTATAAAACCAAAACAAAAATCAACTAACGCATAATTGCAGTTGCAAGCCAATACAAAGTCAACAATTCAAAACTACCAGCATCAGACACCTAAAACAGGCATTACGCGCCAATGGTTACTCCATCCGAGATATTAAGAGAGCTGTCCGTCCCATTAGATCTCAGCCCACCATTCAGAAACCGGAGCAACCCAAGGGTAAAGGCACTGGTTTTCTGCCATATTTCAAGGATATTACTGACCGATCAAGGATATTACAACGTCACAATATAAAAATCGTCTTCAAACCCACTAGGAAATTGAACCATTTAATACGCTCAGCGAAAGATCCTCGGGAACCTCTGTCCTCAGCCGGTGTCTATCGCATTCCCTGTTCTTGCAGCGCGGTATACATCGGAACAACACAACGCAGTGTCAACACCAGAATCAAGGAACATAGGAGCAACTGCCATCTGGGCCACACAGATAAGTCCGCAGTCGCCGAACATGCAATTGAGGCGGAAGGCGAGCATGTGATACAGTTCCAGGACACCAGCATCCTTTCTACCACAGAACATTACCACATACGACTTCAGCGGGAGGCATCGAAATTTACAAACATCCTAATAATTTCAACGTCTGCCGTAGTTGTGGACGAAATGTTTGGTTCTTACTCCAACAGACCACGGCAAAACAGCCCGGAAACAACCAATTGTATTATGGACTCTGGCCGTGAAAGCTTACGTTCTCTCACTACCAGCATCGTTTATGAATTTACTAACATAAATCTGAGCAATCTGTCTAATGGAACACTTACTATACACCAACCAGAGTATTGCTCCAGCTCATGAAACAATCTGAGTTTACCTATGTGTCCAAGTTTTAAATTAGCATTTCTTACACTCGCATATTTTGTGCTATGTATCTGCTACAGAGCGGCTATAATTAAAAAGTCACTTGTTTCAGAAACTGAATGATTCTAAGTTAAAAATTAATAGCCTATAATAGTTTTTGAAAAGCTGAATTCTAGTAAAGGAAGTTAATGGGCAGTTCTTAAAAGCTCAATTCCTAGACTTAACAGCATATCTCCTTTGCGCATTTCCTAAGTTTGAATGAATATTTACAGATTATAGCATCAAACTAGCACTACAAAACAGATAGATTTTTCACTCAAGTAGCTGTTAAATAATCCTTCAAAAAACACAGTAACACCAGAACAAATATACATATATATTGCCATGAGGCGCTGTTTTGCGGCGGGCCGCGGCCAGTGCATGGGCACGGAGCTGGACGCTTGCCAAGAGGGAGACGGAAACAGAGAGAGAAAGAGACAGAGTGATGTCTGGATAATTCTTACCTTCTCTTGCCATCGTGAAAGGTTGTGAAACTTCGGCAGCTTTTGAGAAACAATGGCTCAGGTATAAAATAAGCAGCAAGGTGAAACAACAGTGAGTTGCCAGTCAGTTGTTAATTGAGTGTACAGCTGTGTGGACATGTGGCAGACGACCTTGAAGGTTGCATTTGTGTATGTTACGTAATTCTGCTGCTTGCAGGGTTGTACAAAATGTGTTTTTACTTGTAATCAAGAGTATTTTGAATTTCTGCAAACTACACTTTTAATTTTACAAACCCACAAAGTCACAATACATATAGGGTAGATTATGAGAATTGTAACAAATTCTCTATTGGAGTGACAAAAATGAATTTAAAAACTAGATTAAATGAACTAAAGGAACATAAAATATAAGCAAATAGCACAATAATTTTGATTTGGATCTGTAAAACAAGAGGCATGGATTTGTTCAGATAATTTATTTATCTTTAAGTGTGCTCTAGTGAAACTGCACACGAAGACATTTGACTATTGTTGCATATAGCCTATATGCTTCTGAGTACAGCTACCTTTTCCAGTGTTTTCTGCATCAGCCACAGACCAGATGTATGCAGACATAACGCTCTACAACTGGCCATAAATCAATTGGATCTGTATAAGAAGGACACGTATACCAGCCAATCACTTTGATATCAGGAATCTCCGCTCGTATTGCTAAAAAACAGCCAATGAATAAACAGTCTGATTCCTTCTAAAATTAATTGCATTAATTTAAGCAGAGAGAATAATCATGGAAATATTAGCCAATGGTTCACTAAGTCCATGACATCAGTGAGTCCCCAAAAATGTTCAAGATGCTGAGACAAACAAGACAATTTCAAAACTTCCTAAGAAATCCAAGGTAGTGTAACTTGGCTTACTAGGTGCTGCCATTACATAGCAGATATGCATGGAAGTACATAAAACAAATAACAGTGGACATTGTTCTTCCACACTGGCCGTGTGAAGGCCAAAATTTGGAAAGGTCAGATTGAAAACTTCAGTGCCATAGATGGGATTTGAACCACAGATCTTCCGGTCTCTGTCTGGTTGTATTAACCAGTGAGCTATCAATTAACCAATTGACCTAATAGTGGTTGGACTATAAAGCTCAGGACTTCAGTACTTTTGTGTTATAAGTTGCCATACAGGTAGTTGTCTCACGTGTATATGAGAATTCTAATGGTTTATCGGAAATAATGCGAGTCAGTTGGAGAATTTAATGTCACGCTGGCACATTGGCTATGGTAGTTTAATGGTTAAGAGGAACTGGACCAAGGTCTGTGATTCAAATCCCAGCTATGGCAATGAATCTTTCAGTCTGACTCTACCTTTCCAACAAATTACACGTTTTTAAGCTAATATGATTTTAAAGTTAAAAGAAATCAAATAATACTTTAACTACAAACTGCATCATTTTGTATAATTAAAACTGCAGTCAAGTCACAGGATTAGTGGTACTGTAAACACTGTCACTGTAGTCTCATTTCAAAACGATGCTGGCTTGAAATAAATAAAACAACAGAAACAGATTTGCTTGCTATAAGCTATGAGCACACTTATTATTTATGCCCTGCACATATGTTTAATTTGAGAGTCTAGAATTTTAGAATAAAATGGGTTTAGCGAGAAATATGAAATAGTGACAACCAAGAACTAACCACATAGCATTTGTATGGACCACAACTTCATTCTTTGGTTAAAACAAACATGCAGCAAAGTGAACAGCCTTAAATGCGACAAGGAATACATATAAATTGAAAAACTTTTCATTTGAATTCTTCTCTCTTGAACCATTATACTGCAATGTTAAGTTAAATATAACAATGATTTTCTTTAACACAGTAATCAATAATCATAATTATAATCATTTATAAGGAGTTTATATTCTCACATTTGTGCATAATACTCTCTACATCACTGTATCAAAATATGCTACATGAGAATGTTCCCACAATACACACATACAATACAAATATTTTGTGGAAGAAAAAAGGACTGATAACAATCAGCCAGTAAACTTTACATCATGCAGTACATGTTAAGCTTTATGATCCTTAAAATACTGTACAATATTCTGTTTCAAATGCAGATTAGGTGGTTAATGAAACCCTGGAGGATACAGTTCTTGCGGCTTCATCCCTGAGTGTTAAAAAATTTACTGCCAAATAGTTTAATAATCTTATATACACAATTACCCTATGATTTGCATTTTCTCTATTTTATAGCAGCTTATTTCCTCTGAATTCTTATATACCAAAATTGTTCTTCAGTTACCTCTTACATTAATATGTTTAGCTCATCACAGTCAAATAGATTTGTGATATATTGATTTTAAATCTGGAGGTATTCAGTTACTACCATGATGCAAAGTTTACATATATTTCTGTTTTACTCCATGCATTTAACTTTGTTTACTCCAAGATTGTCTGCTATGCAGGATGTTGATTAGAACAACTATCAGTTAAACGTATCAACTTCTAAACAAAGCTTTCTTTTTCCTCTGCCTTTCAAATGAGGGACTTTTAGCTAAATTTGTGTTTATACTAAGCCATTTTTTAAAACAAAGCAGTACATTAAATTAACTCAGCCTGCGAACTGCAGAAGTTTACAACACTATTCATTTTGAAAACTAAATTAAACAGAAGCAAACATTTTATATCTAGTGTTTAATAGCTACAGGACATAATTACTTTTGCCAATATCACTGCCATGATCAAGAGTTTTGAAGTATCTATAGCTATATTTATGTGTTTACCTATTAATCATTATGTTCTCAAAATGGTGATACAGCCATTACAACAATTGATGATACACAGGTGATAGTAGTAGGAAGACTGTGGATGACATAGTGCTTAAAGAACTTATCGTAATGCTCCTTTGTCCACCTAGCTCCCCGTAGGGGAGGGGGGGGGGGGCGATCCGTTCCCTTCAGCTGCCGTGGTGCGGGTGCTGTGGATCCCTAGCACTCGTGGTACCTCTGACGTTACTAGAGGAACCTCGGGCCAAACATTTGAGCCCCTCCCTGAATGGGAGTTGTTCAGATTGTGTTGGACTCGAGGGGGCAGTGGTTCCCAATACCCGTGGGAGATTGGGTACGTCTCCAGATGGGGTTGAGTGAAGCCATATATTCCCACGTACTAGCCTGCATAGCTAGTAGAAGGTGTGCTAGATCACCAGGCGCCCCTACCCAGGTTGTTCGGTAGCCTTCCCCTTTTGGGGGTGGCGCACGTAAGTGGCGTATCCACTTCCATCTTGTCTTGTGTTTTCGGACCAGTTGGGAGGGCTTGTTAATCTTTAGGTCTTGCCCTACTGGAAAACCCCATGGAGGCGCCGGGCACCCTTTGGAGACAACTCGGTAACTCCCTGGTACAAGAGGGAGCTCAGCAATGGCTGCCTGTGTAGACCCTACTCGTAATGTCCACCTAGCTGTCAGAATCACATCTTAGTTATCTATAGTAACCCAAATTATTTTAGAAATGTTATTAGAAATAGAGAAAAATCATTATATAACATGCTGAAATTGTGGCTGTTTTTTTTCTAAGACTTAAATTTTAAATAAAATATTCAATAAAGATATCTCAATGCCTCTATCTCTTCACCCCCCCCCCCAAAAAAATGTTAACGAACTTCTCAACTGGTGAAGAAGCAATTAAATGTTCCTCCCCCCTCCATGGCACCACAGCCCCTTCTGGGCCAAGGCCTGCAAACCTGACTGCCGGCCTCACGCCCACAGATGCATGATAGAGGTGGGCGATCATCCAACCAATATGGGGAGGAAAGTGGTCAGCATCTCAGCAGCTCCAGCCAGAAAGTTAGCTTTCTAACCAGAGTTTGCTACCTATTGTAGCTCCTCAATTTCCTACAATGCAGAGTGCGTACTGGTCCTATACCTGGGACTTAAAATCCGCACCCTCCAGGGGTGGTATCAATTCTGGGCGCCTTCTGTGGCAGGGAACCAAAGCAAGACACCTTAGCTCACTACGCCACGGCACAGGACAAATCAAATTTACCTACTGAATATAAATATTGCTGTCTCTAATGTTCCCTGTATTGTCTACAACCTTGAGCGGCAACCTTATTCCACAAAGCAGTGACTGGATCTATTCCTTAGCTGAAGGAACCCATCGGGCAGAGTCCATTATCTCCGATATAGGGTGATGAGGAGATATTAAGAGGACCTACAGCTTTTACTAAGAACCCTGAACCATAGTGGGTCTTGAGGATATCTCACATAAGGCAGCTAGAGCTGAAGGCTTGGATAGGATTGACTTAAAATCACTAACCAGAGCTGCGGGTTGAACCACAGACCCTCAGTATGAAACCAATAAGTTACCCCAACACCCATATAAACATATATGACTTCTCTTTTCTTTCTTATAACTCTTAACTACGTATCCAAACAAAGTTCTAACTTATGATAATCTCTCGGGCTAACAGCCAGATCAAATCCGGGTAGCATGTCTTTCTACCACAGCAGAAGGAAGCCCCAGCAGTAATCTGATTGGTTCCTCCAGAGCTCGACCAATGGAAAAAGAGTAGGTGAATCTTATCCACTGCTGACTAAGTATAAATATTGGACATCAATAGTCTAAATTCAGTTTTCCTGAGGATAGTGACAGAGTTAGTCACTGAAAGTTTGGGCAGTTACCCAAATTTGACTTGGCTGTTAGCCTTAGAAACTATCACCAGTAACCAAAGCTGAAAAAGCTTCAAATTATTAATTGAAGTATTAACTTATGCTTTTAATCTTTCTGGTTCTTATTAATTTCCAATAGTTCATACAATATGCTATATTATTTTACAGCTTTTATTTTCTTAATTTAAAATATTTGTAAGTTGAACCTTTAATTTAAATTTATGCTAGCGATATTTCAAAGCTTATTTTTGTTGAAAAATAATACAATTTCAGCTTATGAACACATCATAATAATTGACAGAACTATTTAAAGTCGGTTTTTCACACTATGTCAGTTACATTTTGATTTTCTGAGGAACTAGTTTGGGAGCTGTTGTTTTCATTTTCAACCTCAAAGGCCTGAGGTTGAAAATAAATGCACTAGCTCCCAAAACTAGTCCCTCAAAAATTCAGAATTTAACCCTTAAATGCATGAATTATTTTGCTACTTATGTCATTCTTGTTGCATTCTAGCTTTCATACCGCTTTCAGCGGTGCCTCAAGGCAATCGATTCAAATAGCCATGGTCCTTAAAGTGATAATGGACTTGCCATTCATTCAAAGCTAAATGTCATGAGTTCGAATCTCAGCAACTGCAGTCAAATGTGTCTCTGATAAAGGACAGGGAGGGCCCAAGTAAAATAATCGGTGTGATGGCAAACTTGGATGTTGACAGGCTATCATTTGACTGCAGTTGCTTGGATTTTGCCTTTTTATGGTTATAAAGTGCTACAATATGATTGTAAAAATAATATAACATTTACAATTCAAAAGACTCAAAATTCTGTGTGTATAATTGACAAAGATCAGTACAATATGATAAAAAAAAAGAAAACAGACTAAAACGTTTCTCAAGCTGAATACTATCTAATGTTGCATATTTGCTACACCATACATTTAAGGGTTAAGGGACAATACTGTAAAAAACTGACAAATAGTAAAAATTAAATGTATAAGCAAATATTCAATTTTTCCAATGTGTAAGGACTATGATACAATGAAGCACAAAATTAATATAATTTTGAGTCGAACTAATACTCAATGCTCCAGTTATTGCTAGTATTTACCTAGAACACATTTTGTTAGGATCTTCCTAACATCATCAGCTGTTGTCGACTAATGGATGCTGGTTCGGTGAACTCCTCGGAGGTGATAGGTGCGTCTCTGTCAGTATCTTGATGAACTTGAAGTTTGAGTTTTCTTCAAGTTCATCAAGATACCGACAGAGACGCACCTATTGCCTCCAATGAGTTCACCAAACCAACTCCATTAGTCGACAACAGCTGATGATGTTAGGAAGATCCTAACGAAACGCGTTCTAGGAAATACTAGCAATAAGTGGAGCACTGAGTATTAGGTCAACTCAAAATTATATTCAATTTTTGTTTATAATTGCTAAACATTGATATGCATTACTCCATCTATTTAGCATCCATTACTGCAAGTATTGATATACTTCATAAGACATCTAACAATTATACAAAATAATTTAATTACCCTGTATTTCCCTAAGAGAGTTAGCTGCATGCATTAGCTATAAGTCCATTAAAGGTACACAGACCCGCTGTAAATCCCACAAAAGCTAAAGTATTACTTGCTTTTACTTACTGAAAATGTTACTTAAAGCTTTAATAATGCTCACTAATTGTAACTCAACTTTAAGTTCTCGTAGCATCTAATCCCTCATTTGTCTGGCAGCTACTTGTGCGTAAATACTGGGTACACTGTAAAACAGATTACAGGTTACCAACATCACTCAAAAATTTATGTCTGGGAGCATATTTCTCAAATCCTTCATTTCCAAATGCAGAAATTTGTAGATCACACTTTAGCGTGGCTCAACCCTGAGGAGAGCTTTCAAACATGTGAACTACAAAAGTATGATATTGTTGCAAATGGACTGAAAGATACTAATAAACTTGTTCCAAGTCATTAATATAGACACATCATCATCCTCATATTTAAAACATACTGCATACATACATATCCAAACACTTGTACCTCACACATTCACACACATAAAAAATTCTCACTGCCAGTGCAGGAGTAAACTTTTCAGTAGAATGAGGTTCACTACAATGGTAAACGTAATCTACTTACTACTGATGCTAAAACACTTTGTGTTATTTTGTATTGTATTTTGTAGTGTTATTAAAGCTTTTAATGGGGTTCCACAGAGATTTGGCAGTGTTCTTCATAAAAGTTGTTGCTGTTGAGCCCAACGATGACAGAAACTTGATACCATTCCTTTCCAGCACTTACAGGGCATTTACAGTGCACCACAAAATTATGGATCTTCCGTTAACACATTTTGTCATACAGATACATCACATAAGAATATAGCACAATACATGGATTTTAAATTAATACTTACCACTACCTAAAAACATTAACACTATATTTTGCCCTCATTTCTGAATCAATTTGTATCCCTTTGAATAAAGAGAACTTTTTTTAAATTAAAACAACCAAACTGCTTGAAATGCTAATACATGGAGAAACAGGAAAACATAGAGCAAGCAGGCTACAGATTTGAACAACTCCCAAAACAATCCAATACACATCAAAACGACATTCAGCAGTGCCTCTGGCTTGTACAGTTTAAGGGGTGTAAGCCATCACATCACCAATACAATGCATAACGTGGAAAAATACATATCTTTGGTCATGTGATAAACCATACCACTCAGGAATCTTTAAAAATTAGGCAGTAACTTACTTAAACGACAAAATAAATAAATTCTGGATCCCCTGACAAGACAAGTCTACCGTTCAGAGTTCCAAGTAAATCAGTGTCTGTCACAAAGTCTTCTATAAGAAAGTAGACTCATATGAGTACAGAAAAACCCACATAAAATGGCATATTTTGGTAAAAAGTATGTCCAATATGTTGAAATTTTACTGCCAGGCTCCTGACAAGCATTTGCCAAGCACAACTCCTCCTTATGATTGGTCTTTTCCTAGATATCTTTTGTTCTGATTGCATATTACTTGGTACTATCAGATTTGCTTAAATCCACTCATAAGATGCGAACTCAAGTTTCTTAAAGCTACCATTAACATGTAATTACTTCTCTTACAGCAGTGAAAATATGAATGAATGAATGAATGAATGAATGAATTCCTGCATTTCCATTAAGTGGAACACAGGGTCTTCTGCCCTCCTCGGTAGCGTAGATGGTAGCATGTCTGTCTCTCATTCAAGAGGTCCCAAGTTTGAATCTTGGTTAGGGCAAGTTACCTGGGTAAGGTGTTCTGGGGTTTTCCCTTATCCTGAAAGATAATGTCAGGTGACTCTAAGCTCCATGGACCCCGGACTTACTTGAGCATCATTTCACCCATTTCATTCATCGTCCGATATGACGGAAGACATAAATTACCAAAATAAAAAAAAATAAAAAGGTCTTCTGAACCGTGCAACCTCAAGGCCCATAGGCAACAGGTTGAGGATCAGAGGTTTCCTGATCAGAGAGATTCCGAGATGAGTGATTAGCCCATCACTAGAAAGGAAAGTACGAGAGATGAGGTGATAGGAAAGATGGAGCAATCGGTGGAATGCTGGCAGGAGGAACTGGAAGACCCAGAGAAAACCCACCCCAGCACCATGTTGTCCACCACAAATCTCACTTTGTGGCTACCAGGGATCAAACCCGGGCTGCCTTGGAGAGACCCTAGTGGTCTAACCACTCAGCCATGGTGCAGCTCAGTGAAAATATACTCGATCCAAATTTCTTTTAAATTGCCAATTATATTCCTATCATTCAGCCACAACAATCCCAATCCAGTTGGTTAATTTGCGATGAACACCTCCAAAAAAATGTTTCACCTAGGGATTAACTGAGGCACCCAGAGGGTAAATGTCCTTTCGATCCCAATCTTTACATAAATAAAACAAAATGATCATAAATTCATTAAAATCAAACTGAATTTGCAATACGAGGGTGTAAATATATTACAGAAACTTGAAGTAAACATTTTTAATACCGAATGGCATGTACTCCTCAGGTAACATAAAAATACAAAAAGTATTATACTTTCAGCATACACTGTAGAGTAAATAAGAATAGGTTTCAATAATGTGTGTAAATACTGATTCAAATTTAGATTCAAGTAATAGATAGCTTTTTCTAATTTAGGCTGAACAACTTATTCAGCCGAACTTAAGTTTAATATTTGTAAAGAAAGCAGTAGATAGGTAAGGTTATCTATATAGCTGTAAAATGATTACGGTTATTACAAAAGGGTTTAGTACATGGGTCACTGATCATATATGCATATTTAAGCAACAACATAAATATAAAGAAAAAAAAGACATTTGATGTGTTGCACTCATAGGACTTTCTCGACTTTGTGCAAATTATTCTTAAAAACATTTGTTCCTTTTAACTCTTTATGTTTAGATAAACATTTGCAGAAGTGAGCCTATTGCTAATTTTTTGTAGGTGCAAAGGAAATATGGGAAAGTACGCTTTAAGCAAAAGTCAAATCTTTTAAGAGCACAACTGATTTTTATGTGATGACGTTGAAATGATATTCTGTTTATATGGCCAAGGAATAAAAAACTGAATAACACATTCCTATTTGAGAAACGTATAAGTGTTGGAAGATTCAAACAAATAAAAAAGAATATCTCAGAGATAGTTCACACACAAAAAATATTTGAAATCCATTGCGGCTTTAGCTACATCTACACTTTTTGTGAAATAAGATTTTATCTCTCTTACAATTTACCAGTTATGCAAGCATCGTTGAGAATAAAGAGGACTTCTGAGAACATTTTCAGCAAATATACCTTTCATTTAATATGAAACATATGGTATTTTAGTCAAAATTGTTAGAGCCCTGGGGTGGAGCGATGTTCTCGAAAATTTTTGTGTTGCTCTTTGACAGATTATCAACTTTTTGTTTTTGAGTTATGATGTTTACAGATAGATTTTTCCTAGTCTTTTTTAAGGATTTGGTGAGTCTCAAAATATGAATTTTTGGTGTAATTTAGGTATTAAATATTGGATGGAAATTTATGGTACAGATAAATTGCCTGTGATTAACTTAACAAATATGAACTGGCTTTGCACACTTTAGCTGGTAATTGCTCATGTTACATCAACTCCTCTGGTCAGCCATCAGATCTCAATATGTCAATTTCGTTCTAGTTGGACTTAAGAATTTTTCTGCAATTTTCTTTACTACTGTGCACATTACATGAAAATATATATAGTCGCCCTGCTGGAATGGTTACCATGGATTTATCTTTGTTAACAGAAACTTCTCAGATAACGCACTGATTATTCTTGTAAGAGTGAGAGGGGTACTGACGGGCCTCTCGGTCATGTGCTAAGCACCAATGAATGCATTGCTTCAGCCAATGGAATTCGCAGGAATCACAAATGACAGATACATGTTTACTCCACGTGGAGTAATCAGTACGTTATCTGAGAGGTATCTATTACCAAAGATAAATCCAGGGTAACCGTTCGAACAGGGTGACTATACCTAGTCCTCGTGCCATCACAAAATAGACAAATTCTGTCAGAATCATCAGTCATTTTCTCCTGAACTCTGCATTTTTCCTAAGGCAACTAATAAAAAGAACATCAGCATCATTATAAAGAAAGGCTCAATTAAGTCAGTTACAATAAAGCAGAATAATGCCTTTCACATTTACGCTCAGATCTCTTTTCGATTATCAATTTATTTTTGAGTTTTTAATTTTTAGCAGCAAAAAAAAAAGACTTGACCACTGATAAACATTAAACATTATGAAGAAGCATAACAAAGAATACAAATGTTAGTAAAAATGTTTGCATATGAGCGTAAAACTGTGTAGTTAACTGCTACAAGATTATAGTTTTGTTCTCCAACTGCAGACCAGAATTTAATTTCCAGTTAGGTTATCAGCGAGAATTTGGAAATTTATTACTTTGTATTTTAGTTCGTAAATCTTTCCTAGATGTCCAGTTCTAGTGGTTGATCTTAACAGGTGTATATTATTTTATATTTTGTGTTTTTATTTCCAGAGCTGTGATGCTAGCGCTGCATTCTATAACTGATTTTCTTTGTGTATCTCACATATTCCTTTGGTCTGGTTCCTGTTTCTTTTGGTTTTTGCTATGCATGTTTAAGTTTTCACATTTGACTCCGGTAAATTCTGGTTTCTTGGATGGAAATATCTTTTCTACCATATTGAATACCCTATTCTACAAGTTCGTCAAATGATACTTTCAATCAAAATCATATTCAAGTAATAAACATTAGTGAAGCAACTCAAGTGTACTTTCGACTCTCATTGCAATTTAGTGTTATGGTTTGCATGCATGTTGAATATTTCCCCAGCATGCTTATTAATAAAGTATCTACAATTTAGTTTGCATAATTCTTTTATTAAAAATAACTCTTGTCTATTAGATATTATGTAGTTAATGTTGTTTAGTTATAAGACAGCACTGATCCCATAACTATGAAAATGAGAAAGAATTGTACATATTCTTTGATAACTAAATAATTATTTCTAATTTTTGAAAAGCAAGTAGACGTTTAAGGAGAAATGGTATGTTGATTTCCTAATATTTTGTTTCTTACATCTCCTTTTTATTGAATCCATCAAAGAAAAAAAGAGAAAACACTGGAAAACAAGGAATTATGAAAAGTTAATTATGCTAATATTAAATTCTTTGGATAGAAGGAATGTATTATGGAGTAAATCTATTTTTATGCAAGACTTAAAGCTTTCACAATGAATGTTATTGATTAAAAGCTTCACAGCTGATCACCCATGAAGCTTTAATCAAGTCTATTTTTAGTTTGTGCTTGTTTTCACAAATATGTCTACACTACAACACACTAGTCATGGTTCTATTGAATAAAAACCAGTAAAAGTTTATTATGTATACGAAGAGTGAAAATGGGACTTTAAGCACAAAATAAAAATAGTGTCTCTTGTTAGTCCAATCATCCAATCAAAATAAATGACTTCATATTCATGCAAACTACATTATAATATGATTTTGTTAACACTCAGTATAGTTGTGTCAAAAGAGCTGAATTTAAAACATATAAGTAGAATAACATATAACAAACTGTATTTTTTACCAAAACATACTTTCCAGCAGAACGTAGTTTCCCAGCTTGAAGGCCGTGGTCCAGTCGATGAGAAAGCATCTGACGTTTCACCCCTAGCTCTGTCGGGATCTCCAGAGAATTGACCACTAGTTGGTTACAACTATTTGTCACTAGAGTTGTCACTGTAATTGTAACAGCCAGGAGTCAATTCTCTGGAGATGTCCGATGGAGCTACGGACGAATCGACAGATGCTTTCTCGTCGACTGCACCACAGCCTCCAAGTCCAGAAACTATGTTCCTCTGGATTAACACAGGCCGTGAAAACCTAGGCATGTACAAAACTTATTTTATTTGGAAACAAAAATTAAAGGAATGGAATGGGAAAGTGTATATATTAATAAATATGTGCTTTTTACTTCTTCAACTTTGCTCTTCTATCACGGATATTGGTAGATGCAAATAACAACATGATAGAGTAGCTTAGAACAACCTGTCATAAGGGTTAGTACAAATACTGCTACCAACATGGTTAGATGGGATTGTTAAAGCACTTACTAATCTGCAGTTTTAATCCTACCAGGACCGTAGTTCTTGACTGAGGCTTTCCTCAGAAAATATCGGGCCAGCACCCTAAACTTAGCCCCAAAACATTTCCTTCCCAAATTTCCTTTCCCAATTATATGAAAACAAGTGCCATCAGTGTCATCGTGTATGTGTAGCAAGAATGAGCATTAAATACTATTCAAATTCAGATATTGCTTTTCTGAAATTTCCCTATACTTACCCTATTCAGTTATCTCCAAAAGCTTTCTTACAGTAGACAGGGGGCTAAAAATTAGGAGCAAAATTAACAGAAGGATCCTTTGTATAACAGAGCCCTCTACCTTCTGCATGTTATGGTTGCAATTTATTACTTTCTAGCATTCAACACATCTGCAATTTTTACCTACAGGTTGAAGTGACATGTGTATTTGGCTACGAAAGCTAAGCCATTGATTGATGCTTTGAACTAATGAAGAGTGGAATTACTTTTTATTTGTTACAATTTGAATCACATACTTGACCATAATCTGGTAGACTGTTTTCATCAGGCAATAAATTTTTAAATATCCCATGTATATTCAGGTATTTTCCTTGAACTTGTGGAATACCTGTCATCAGAATTAGTGCACAATTAGAACAAAAGTAAGCAAATAATATGATCCTAGCATATTTTCTTTTAAATATGTCACTTATTAATTATCTGATGTCAGTTTTAGTTGTTTTAGTAAGTCACATTTTTGCTATCACGTTTATGATCAATTTAATAGGCTTCCGCTACAATGTCAAATTCACAAGAGATCAATTTTAAGATTCACATTTCAGATTCATTTTACTAATATTGATGGCTTCAACTTGGAATACTGGATGCTACGAGGGCTGTTCAATAAACAATGATCATAACTTTTTAACGGTCATAGTTTTTATCACTAAAATTCAATCTTATTATATTCTGTGCCGCAGTAGCTTCATTGTTGGCACCTGTGAGAACAAGGCAAGTTCAGATATGATCAGTATCGCCTACCACTGCAATGGAGGTAACACGCGAGGAACAATATGTGGCTTTGAAATTCTGCTTTCGTCTCAACAAATCTTCAGTTGAGGCCTATACAATGTTACAGGAAGCCTATGGAGAGTCTGTTCTTCCCTACAGCACAGCTCAAAGGTGTTTAAAATGTTTAAAGAGGGGAGACAATCAATTTCAAAGGAAGGTGGACCCGGTGCTCCAGTTACTGCTCTTATGGAAGAAAACATCAACACTGCTGCTGCCATTGTGAGAGAGGATCGACGAATTACCTTAAGATCACTTTCTGAAATACTGAACATTTCATTGGGTGCCACCCACATGTTGGTGACAGAAATAATACACATTATTACAAATATTACACATTATTCCTGCCGGACCCACTACACAGAAATATTGGAGAGCAAGAGAGCTAATGGCTTCATTGCCAAAGCCTAGAATTTGAAAGCAACAACAATATTACACATGAGATGTGTTTGTGCGCGATGGTTTCCAAGACTGTTGATTCCCGAACAAAAGGTTATTTGCATGCAAGTCTGCATGCAGTTAAAGTTGATGTTAGAGGAAGATCCGGAGTTTCTTTCAAACTTAATCACTGCTGATGAAACTTGGCTACATCATTTTGATCCTGAGAGCAAACAGCAAAGCTCAGTGTGGAAATCTCCTTCATCACCAACCCCCAAAAAAGTAAAAGTGGTTGCTTCTGCTGGGAAAGTTATGGTCATCTCATTCTTTGATATTCATGGAATGGTATGTTGTACCTGCACACACATCAGTAACTGGACAATACTACAGGGATGTCCTGAAATCATTCCAAGTCCATATCAGGCCCAAAAGACCACATTTCCATGAAGCAGGTTGGATGCTGCACCACGATAATGCATGGCCTCATATTGCCAATGTTGTTGCAACGTGAAGTGCATCCTTCACCCTCCCTATAGTCCGGATTTAGCCCCACGTGACTTTTTTCTATTCCCTAACTTGAAGAAAAACGCCTTTGTGGGAGGCATTATCCATCATCAAAAGCAGTGAAGGCTGCAGAGGCGATTTTGAAGGATTTCTCAAAAAATTGTTTCCAGCATGTCTTTGAAGACTGGCAGAAGCGCTGGGACAAGTGCATCGCATTCAGGTGAGACTATTTTGAGAAGGACCATCAAAATTATGAGGATGAGTAAAGGTACGTTGTCAAAAAAAATTGTGATCATTCTTTATTGAACAGCCCTCGTATTTTGTAATATCCTATGCATGGAGGGAGTTTCCTCAGGAAATCCTAGTCAAAGGATTGTTAATGATAATTCTGATATCAATAGAAATTAATGTACTTAAGATACAAGGTAAACAAAATTAAAAACACAAAAAATTATTAATAAAAGTGTTGTATTTGTCTTCAGTTCTATCATCAATGCATTACTCTACAACGTTCAAATTTTAAATATAAAAGTATGCAAAATAAGAAAATTAATAAAATGCTTTAGACTAGGTAAAGTAATTTAAAAGATCTCCTCTCACAGATTAAAAAACAAAATACTAATTCATACCCTGTTCTTCCAAATGAGACTGCATGTGTAAGACATACAGCTACAGTACCTGTGATTACAGTATGTTCATTCCTGTGTCTCCATTTTAAACCAACAATGTGTGCATATTACACCAATGTGTGTTTACAAAATTATACAACCCTTAAAATAACAGTTCACAATAATTAATTTGTGCAATAACTATATGTTCACCAAAAAACATTTTTAAAAAATGTATTAAAGCTTAAATGACTAGAGTTTGTATTAGTGTTCTAAATAAATTTACTAAAACATCAGTGGTCTATACCTGTTTATCTGTAGTAGCTTTTTTTATTTTACTTTTATAAGGGTTAATTATCAATGAGAATGCTAACATACTTACATCATACAGATAAGAAGGATCCAAAACAATTAATGTGAAATACTAAGCCTTGCTGAACAGCAATTATTTAACAGCATATTTAAAATTATGCAAAGTTAAATAAATGCAATCAACAATTAAGGAGACCATATACATATATTTTATATGCAGATGAAAAAAAAAATTGAGAAAATATAAATGGCTACAGATGACATTACACTTGTATACATAAACTTCACTAAAGGTTAAGACATTCACTTTGTGTAACTAGAAATATGTTTTCAGCAGGGGTGGCTCGTCCTTACGTGCTGCAGCACACACTTTTCTGTTTTATAAATCAGATTGTAGAAATTTTAAAAGACCATATAAATAAAAATGCATTATTGTAAGTATAAGAAATTGAGTACAACCAACAATGAACTCTTAATGCATGGAAAACACCTACGAAACTAATGGAACGCATCCATGACGTCAATGTGCTGAGAGCCAGCAAGCTCAGCAATCTGTTATTGCACATGCGTACAACCTTCCCCTCTTGCCTCCCTGATATCCTAAGTTCCCTAGATCTTTGCACAAATGTGTGCTGCAGCTGGGTGTTGCGAGGTGATCATTCACTGCACGGTGAAGCAGGGCCACCAACATTCATAGTTTTAGCTGTAGAACTTGAATATGCATTGAAAATCATTTAACAATCTATCATTGCTTTATATTTTAGTTCTCGAAACTAATTTCATCCTTCTTACGTAAACAGATCCAATACCTAATGGTTATTAAATCGCAGGGCAGATTGATGCATCTATCACGTTGGCATGATACTCCATTCTTGCGACCATAATCCATAATGGAAATCCCCCATAACAAATGCATATGGTTCGCATGTTCGCATTGTATCCAAGTATTTCTTTGTGTAATGTTATTTAGTGGCTGATATCAGTTTCTTTATTTTGTGTGCGAGTGTGAAACGTGTTATAAATTCACTTTATTCAGTGTATGAGTAATTTAATATTACAAAAACTTTAACCAATAAATAATGAACACGTTAATGAACTTCTGAAAACTGTCGTTTCAAGGCACGCATTAGAAGAAAGGGTTGGTATAAAAATGTTAGGGCGAGCAATACCCAATCTAAAAATTGATCAAAAAGCAAAAGGAAGTGGAAATTCTGTTTATATCATGAAGAAACATCGGCGCATGGACTTCATTTTTCAAAACTTTTTCCCACAGCACGCTGTTACTTTTCGGCATGAGCTGCCACTGGTTTTCAGGTTAGTAATCCTATCCTTAGCTAAGTTCTGACTGGCTGTAGTGAACTTTGAAATCTCTAAGGAAAGGAACTTTATTACGGACAGAAATTTTATGCTGTAATAATCCCTTTAACATGTATGCATTTGGGTAATATAAGCGCCCATAATATACAGATAAATATAGTCATAAAAAGGATTCAGAGATCACATTGATATAAAATAAAAATTTAAGGCAATTTATATAATCCCTCCATGGATAAAATTATGCGGAAACCATATGAATTATTTAACTTGTCAAAGTTTATATTTAATACTGGAGAGTCACACTATATCGCTGTAACTAGCTTGCTTGCTTTTACTATTGGTACGATTTCACAATAAGAAAGCCTTCATTATATACAAGCACCACATTTTTGCATTGAATGATTTGAAGAACCAACTGCTGAATAATTACAAAAGTGCCGAATGTTTTTGGATTGAATTTCCAATGGTATTAAGAGTAGAATATTTTAAAACACTTTCCTTTATGTAAATTTATGTAAATTATGTTTTGCTTAACTCTTGAAAGGTATTAAAAAATACAATTTAAACTTAATCTTATTATAACTACCACACAAACTCAATTTAAAAAACTTCTTAACAGCCACCACCATACTATAAAGGGATGGCTAAGACTCAATAAGGCAACATAAGAGGTAATAATTGGATTGATCATAAGCTACTATCAATAAGTTTCAAGACTGTCTCATTGACATTTATTTTTTAGAAATATTGCACTTGTAAATCAAATAAACAGGCAAAATATGCAATTACACACAACAAAAAACACTATTAAATTGTTGTATGTTTAATAATTAACTTCCATACTTCAGAAATAGTTTCTAATGGAACAGAAGAAATAGGCATCTGCAATAAAATCCTATCCCTACAAATTAGTCATTTCTTCCATCACCAGAGAGTAACTCAACAGCAGAAGAGTTTAAAATGTAGCTGAGGGTGGAATAACTCTCCAAAAAAATAGGTTTCTAGTTACACAAAGTAAACATAATGGCAGCATTTGAAGTTTCTTTGGGAAGAATGCAAACAGCCAATAATAATAAGTGGAGAGTGGGCATGTCCTATAGCAAATACTCAACTTTCCTAGAGCAGCAGCTGCACAATTAAGAGGCATAGAATTTCAAGGTGATTGCTATCCAGAACTTTGGTCATAATCATACACACTTGTGTTATTTGATCGACTTCTTACAGCTTCACATACATTTTCAGTTTCCCTGGACTAGTTTCAAAAGTGAATTGCTTTTACTGTCAGTGCTTCATCAACCAAATAAAAAATATACTATGCAGCTTCACTGTTAATGACTTCAAAATTTTAATATTTTTATAATTTTAACATAAACATTGAACCCTCATTGTTCATGCTTTAAGTTTTGTGACCATTCTCATCAATTCCAAGCCCTTCTTGGGAATAAATGCAACATCACAATTTCAACATCTTTAAAAAAGAGCTTAAAAAAATCATAAAAGTTCACTTATGCATTTTAAGTATTAATTCATTACTTGAAGAAATTTATGCCATTGAAACACAATTCATGTCAAAATGATTTTTTTGTTACTTTTCCCAAGGGTCTGGTCAGTAAAGAAATATCAAAAATAGTAAAAACACTTTTAATAACTTTATAGTGTGTGTCAGTAAATTAAGAAAGAAGAAAGTCATACATATGCATAATAAGACAGAAGGCTAAGTGATATATAAGTGAGAGATTTGCTAATTGCACTGGTCTATCATCACCATGGGTTCAATCCCAGGCAACTGCACGTGAGATTTGTGGTGGGCAACACGGCGCAGGGGCAGGTTTTCTGCAGAATCTCCAGTTTCCCCCACCATCTCCATCAATTGCTTCATTATCATCATTCTGTCATCCACTTCTCTCACTCACATACTAGACATTGGGCTGATCGCCCATCCTGGTTCTCTATCTGATCCAGTCTCTGTTCAACCTGACACCTAAAGACATAAGGGATAGAGGAACAAGGATCCCCTAACACCACGACAGAGTTAAAACTAGGGAAGTTGAAGAAGAAATTCCACAGAATCTTTAAAGCAATTACTAATCCCATGGAAAGAGATCTCTAGAACATCCCAAGAAGAGTTGGAAAGAGAATTCATGTTCTATGAAACTAAAAGGCTATATGATCTGATACCTGTTTGGATGATTTCAAAATAGTTTCACACAATTTCCACCACAAGTGAAGACTGCTAGATCTTAAGAACCTTACCGCTCCCCCCTTTTTGGACACCTAATAAAAGTTTCATTTGTATGCAATAGATGTTCCAATTTTTTAACAGTTCTCAAAATATGTTTAGAGCACTCCATTTCAACGCTTAGCATTCTCTATTTCACATAGGTATTTACTGCCATATTCTTACATTGCAAACTCTACAGAATGTTTCAGGTATGCCACCAATGCAGAAGTATTGAGAACATATTTTATATAATCATATTTAATTACAAGAAATAAGGTTTGTAGATGTTTATTTTAAATGCCGGTATTGAATTAATTGCTGCTTTAATAAACTTCACATGTTTGAAATTAAACTCTTTAAAATTAAGTGAAGAATTTTGCAAAAACAAAATAACAAAGCTAATTTCTTTAACATATGTTCTCAATAATATTAGAACACTAAACAGTAAATGCTCTTTGTTTTAATCATATAACATTTCTGTGGATAACTTATTCAATTTGAACACAGAAAATCTAAATATTATATACAATTATTTTATGCGAGGACAGAATACTCAAAACAAGATTTAACACATTGCTTACAAAACAAGAATAACAAGACTAGTGTAAATGAATGAATACATCAACAAATATTGGAAAAACAACGATAAAATTAACATTGACTATTTCAGTTATTTAAAAAGTGTGAAATTTAAACATTAATAAACCTTAGAAAATTATAAAAGAAAATAAACATCTCATTTTTTTTAAATCAAGCATCAAAACAGGTTTTCTCCACAACAAAGAGAGGTAGTGAATATTAACTTAATAAGAAAAATTAATTGATCTCTCTTATCTTTCACCCAGCTTGGGCAGATATCTATGTTTTTGGATGCATGTTCTTCTGAAAATGAAGGTAGGGAATAAGGCATGTCAACACGTGCTTACATTTGCATGTACTGCTGTAAAACAACCTACTCAGTAAATTGCTAGACACTTGTTATAACCACACTACAACAATCTTACAAGGCAATAATTCCTGTAAAATTTCCTGCAGCATCTTATCATAGTTTCTGAATTAATTTTACAATTTAAACAAATTTAATTTCCTCTGTGAAACCTTGTGATGCTTCAAGAATATTTAAATATGAAGAATGACTAGAATGAATTAGTGTGTGACACAATGAATAAACAAATATATTACAATAATAATTTAAGGGACACTGTAAACATATCAATTTCAAATTTCAAAAGGAACAAATATCAACTCAACTGATCACTGTTTTTTTTAATATAAAATGTATTCTAATTGCACATTGTTTATCTTTTTACATTAACCAAAGTAAGTTTTAACAGCAGCGCTAAATTACATGTCAGAACAATATCTTCCCTCCTTTGAGGCACACAGAACAATTTGGGTAGCTTCTCAAATATCTTGAAAGAGCTCATGCCTACATTGCAGGCACCTTAAATAAATATTATTTGTACTGCTTTATACTGTAAGTCAGTATTTCTTACTGCAAAACAACACAAGTAGTAATAGACGAGTACACAACTTTCATTTGGATACATGGCCATATTAGAGGAAATTGCTTGCCCATAACAGCGTTAATCCTAATTGATTCTGTTTTCCCACCTCTCCATGTAATGTTGACAAAGTCTATGCAATAGAGAAGCTGATACAATGTGAAACCCTGTGCTTCAGCATAGCTGTGTGTTAGTGCTGTTATAAGGCCAAAAATCTGCATACTTTGCCGCACTATTTTCATGTGCACCAAAGTCTTGAAAAGAAATGTGACAATAATTTATAGACAGATTCCCTTCTGTTCATGCTTCGGAAACAAATATTTTCTTGATAAGAAATTGAAATTAAATTCTGTATTCTCACAGATAAACATTAGAATGAAATCCACAGAAATCTTTGAGAACGCTAGCAGAAACTTTGTAACACCTTGGCTTGGAATGCCACGAGGTGTGTCCGTAAAATAAGGCCTCCAAGGCGCTGAGACGTGAGGAACACTATTACGCGAGATCTGGCAACACTGGTGGTTAGCTTGGTTTCACCCCTTCAAATCCCCACCACAACAAACCCTTGCAACCATTAGTCTTGGCTGGGCAGCCGTTGCAATGGAGCTTCCTATCACTTCCGCTCCCAAGTGCGAGTTGCGTTTTATGAGTGCCAAGGACACTGCCCCCACTGAAATTCGTCAGTTATGCGAAGTCTATGGGCCACACAGTATGGACGTCAAAAGTGTGTGAAAGTGGGTCAGAGAGTTCAAAGATGGACGTACAGACGTCCATGACGAACAGCATTGTGGTCGGCCTTCGGTTTCAGCCGAAACAATTGCAAAGGTGGAGCAAGAAATGCTTAAATATCTGTGTGTGACAGTTTGCGAGCTGTGCGAACTTATCCCTGAAGTCAGTAAGACTACGATTGACAAGATTTTGACCAAACATATGCATTATCACAAGGTGTGTGCGAGGTGGGTAACCAAAATGCTCACCGAAGACCATAAACGGCATTCATCCCCCCTACAGTCCAGACTTAGCATCTAGAGATTATCATCTGCTTCCTGAGTTGAAGTCTAACCTGGGTGGAACACATTTCCATACCGAAGATGATTTGAAAAACAAGGTTGAGCGCTACCTGTGCAGCTTGGCAGTAGAGTGCTATGCCAAGTGTATACAAAAACTGCCACAGCACATGCAAAAGTGCATCCATCGCAATGGTGATTATATTGAAAAATAGCTGTAAGTTCCGCCTTTCCATCAATGTAACATTCATTGACAATAAACATGTTTTCTATATTAAATAAAATTGGAGATCTTATTTTACGGACACGCCTTGTATTAACAGCTGTTGTGATCAGCTTTCAATTTTTTTTATAAACAAAGCATGGTTTTATTTATATGTGTATGAATTAATGAGTGCATTGATGCAAATTTACTTGAAAGATGTGAGAAGTATGCAACAGCACAGAATATAATTTAACATAAATGCAGATATGTGGTTACAGTATGGTCATGAGAAACACTTGAATTTAAGAGGCTATGAGTATCTTGATTATCTTGACAAACAGCATGCCTCCCGATGCCAAGAAAATTGTTATACTGACCAAGTATCCAAACAAAGGCTCCACTCTGCATCATCAGTAAATCACTTGATTAACACACTTCTTAAACAAATATATATAGAATTTAAAATGTGAATAACAAGAAAACAGTTTGCTATTTTCAACTTTTTGCTCTATCAAGAGCTTGTAAGCTACCCTTCTACATTCTAGTCGATGTTCTTCCTATGTTATGTAGAACTTTTTAAAAAGATGATCATTAAAATATGAGTTTACATCTGTAAATGTTCATTAAAAATGATGCAAACTCATAAATGCCCATGTGAGACACTGAACTCACATTTCTGTTCAACAATATTTGTCATTATTTTCCACATCGGCATCATCAACACCTATAAATTGCTGCTAGAAAAGGAGTTTTGGACAGGCCTGTCACAAAAAGCAGGAACTAAACTGGCAGTTAACTTTAAAGTTGTCCACAATGAGCTTTTTCTAATTATCTTTTAATTTACATAAAGAATGGAAGAAATTAAAATATGCCCATTTTAAGGATACAGAGTAATCATTAAAAGAAAATGTTATAAATCCATTGCATTTTAAACAGTTTCAAAATTAATCATATTTTATAATACCCAGCAGTAGTGCAATGCAAGTTGCATTTCAGGAAAGCTCTGAACACTTACGAGCAGCATCTACATATGGTACTAAACACAAAGTTATGCAAAGTATTCTTAGGCAACTTGCTAAAGTTCCTTCACTTTTTAACATCTAAACAAAAAATATGGATGGAACAAAGAATTAAAACCGTTAAGTCATCCTGGATTAACATATGGTAAGAATATTTACGACAAAAGAACTGAAACTAGCAATAAATGAAAAAGATGAGTGTTGCGTAGAGTGGGGCCTGAAAGTAAATCAAGGTGCAAAATATTAAAGATGTAAGCTCTTATACTTCTGAATTCCTTTAGAACTTTGACGGATGGAAAAGTTCAAGTAACAGGAGTGATGTGTCCAACAAAAAGTAAAGAATGCATTATGCGTGATTGGAGGAATTTAGTAACAGCGACGTCAAAATTAACTGAAAAAACTATTTCTAGTCGGTTTTTAACACTTTGCCAATTACATTTTTGTATTACTGAGGGAATAATTTCGGAAGCCACTGCATCCATTTTCAATCTCGAAGATAAAACCTTCGAAGTTTAAAATGTAGCAACAGCTTCCAAAACTAGTCCCTCAATAATACAAAAATGTAAGTGATGAATTGTTAAAAACCGACAAAAAAGTTTTTTTCAAGAAAAAGATGCTTTTCCTGTACTTAAGAGAGTGGTTATATAAGAACCAAACATTCAAATTGGAAATAAAATCATTGGAGATTCAACACGGAAAATCAATTTTTGCTCAGATACTCTCGCCATTAGAGGTTATAGAGACAAATTTTATAAGAAAAGTAGGTACATTAAAAAAGCAATAGAATTCAAAAGCATTTACTTATTTATACAGAAAATAATAATATGGTACATTTTATTAAGGATTTGAGGGAGCTAGATAAATGTCCATTGTGTGGAGAAGAGAATGCAGATTTCCATTGTATATTAAATAAAGATATGGAGAGAGCAAGCTTGGCTATGTAAATGGGACAGTTTGGGGGGTGAAGTAGTAATTAGAAAAATGTTGTCAGTAAAAGGAGAAAAGAACAGGAGAAATATAGGGAATTATTTAGGGAAAGTTAAAGAGAGATGGCTAAGAACAATTAAGAGAAAAATGTAGAGTGAGATAGGTGAAATGGCAGAAAGTGTAAAAAGGAGCAGAGGGCCCATACACCTAGGGTTAGGTGTATGGGGACTGAATTACTATTCAATGGTGGGCAACATAACATGATAGGATTTTCAGGATTTAGGAATATATGGCATATTTCAGTATGGATTTTATAATTGTAATCTTGATTTTGTATTTCCATTTGTTGATGTAAAAGGAAATAAATTACTATTACTACTACTATTAAGGATTTACCATTAATTTAGTTTTGCTATCATGGGCTGGACGACTATAACCTTGTAACAACATTCACGATATGAAAAACAGCATGTCTGTCGTAGAAGTAATGAAATTAACTTTATAAAAAGTTCTGGTTTTAAAATGGCCTAAACTGGTGTGATCATAAACTTGGAAAGCAAAAAAAAAAAAAAAAAAAAAAAAAAAAAAAAAAAAAAAAAAAAAAAAAAAGGTCCATTTATATGGCTATCAAAATTAATACATTGGAATATTTCAAACAGAAAAAGAATGATCAAAGTTTAAAAGGTTAAAACTATGAAAAATAATTTATTCTCAAAAAAGCTATGACTGTTACATGAGGCAAAAATGCAAGAAATTTCAGAATTCAAAATATGTATTAATTTAATATTAGTAAACACAATAACAAAAGTAAAAATTAAGTGTGAATACTTATTCTGATTAATTTTTAACTATTACAATAGATATTACACAAATATAAATATTTGCCACTAAGGCTCCACAAATCACTTGCGTCCTCAATCCACAAAAACAAACTCCGTTGTTGACTCAGGATGCAAGCGATTTGTTTGTGAAATCGATCTCCATTTGAAAAAAGTATTAACAACAATTTCTTAAGATAAGAAATTATCTTAGTGGCAAATATTAATTTTTGTGTAATATTTATTGCTTCACTGTAGCTAGCTTCATTTTCTATGTTATTACAATAGATTTAATATTTGTTAATAGGAAGAGAATATGAGAGAAAAGCTATGTTTAGTGCTTTGATTTCTATCTTGTTATGTGACAAGAATGTTCAATGTGTTGTGAGAAGCACAAATGATATAGGAACGGAAATATGTGGTGGCTTGCTGATGGATGGGAAACAAATTATTTAGTTTTACAATTGTTTTTTCTCATGTGTACACATGTGTTAGAAAGTTGATTCAAATTTTAAAAATTTAATATCAGAGCCAGAACTGAAAGTAAGACTCTACATAATGATAGTCTACCCTGACCATTACTAAGATGCCCTCCAAATTAATTGGTGTTAAGGAGTTTCTGTAGTAAGATTGAGAGTGACGGCTAAAAGAAATTTACCAATTATCTTGAAAAAAATCTCCTCATGAAACAGCATTAATATATTCATTAAAAATTATAAATTTAGGAAAGGATACTGCGTTAAAAGTGTATTTGAAATATACATGAACATGAGACACGGGAAGACATTACCCAGCAAATAACATTAACATCAGCTTTTAGTGACACTAATCGTTAAAACTATTTGTAGTCGGTTTGGCACTCATCACTTTTTTTATATTATTGAGGGACTAGTTTCAAAGGCCATTGCCTCCATTTTCAATCTCTCTCCAACTAGCATCTGATGTCGTGTGCTCTCCTCTCTCTGGTGGTGGAACTATGAACTTCTTTGTCAAATTATCTACTGGTTCATAGTTCCACCACCAGAGAGGAGAGCTAGTAGGAGAGAGGTTGAAAATGGAGGCAATGGCCTTTGAAACTAGTCCCTCAATAATATAAGAAAGTGATGACTACAAATAGTTTTTACGATTAATTTTGACATCACTGTTACTAAATTCCTCCAAACACACATTAAAATATGTTTCTAGAACATCTGGTAACTTCAATCACAGGCATCAAAATTTACTGTCGCATTACCAAGTAGTTTAAAAGATGGGATAGTAACATATTTGGAGAGGAGCAAAACGGCATTTTGAAGATACAAATGCTGATGGTTAATGACAGGAAAGTCTTCGTCAACATTTTTATTACCATAAAATTAACTTAGAAGTGCAGATTCCCTGTTTGAATTCCAGCAGGACGATGGGGATATTTCTTTAGCCAGGATTACTCCCAATTCTCCCTATAGTCTGGAAGTATGAGTATGCATACATTAAATTAATGTTTAAATAGAAATCCCAAAGTAAACAAATCCAAAGATGGACACCATAATAAAATGTGTGAGCATTGGCAATGAGCAACTGTTACAAAGCCATATAGCCACCAATATGACCTAAAACATTAAAAGTGATGTATAAATGGAATCCAAAAAAACTGCAGACAAAAAAATTATGAAAGTATTAAGAAATTATCTAGAACAAGATATTTCTCCATTATATGAAAGAAGCAGAAAACAAAACATTTGAATGTAATGGAGCAAAGGACTGGAAAGAAACTAGATAAAATAGAGTATAAACAAAAAAGGTTATAAACCGAATGGTAAAAAATATTGTAATAGACAATTTCTATATGCAGTAAAAGATAAGTGCAATTTGTCGCCCATTAAGAAAGCCTAACAAAAAACTGACCACAAATAGTTTTTTCAATTAAGCCTAACAAAGTTTATAGCGAAACTTCGGCAAGATTTTGAAAGCCAACAGGACACAGCTCAGACCGGAAGCCAAGGAAAAAAAGTAATAAACAAAGGCTGTGGAAGTCTACGTAACTATTATTGAAGTGGTTGGTTTAAACCTTTTTACATCTTATATTTGTATAGTTAAATATACAAGTTCATTATAAAAAAAATTTCAATTGTTATAAATAATTAGTATAAATATGAAGGGAACATTAGGACTGGAGTCATTGCTAACGGTAGCGCTTAACCTCAGAGCACCTTTCTAAATATGTGTGAAATATTCAAAATGAACTACGCCATGGTAAATTACTTTTGTACAGCAAAATAACACTTACTGTGAAGAATTACCATTTAAAGGAACATATTCTAACCACTTCCAACCTTTATGCATTCTTGAAAGATTTTCAAAAATGAAGTTATCTTCATTTTATTTTTGTCTATTTTGACAATTTAATTATGCAAATTAAAGACAAACTTTATTTCACAACTAGCATAAAAGTGCAGACTCAATCCTTCAAGTTAGCCTCATGAAACCTGGGCTGTTATTTTTTAATTCTCTGCAAGCAGGTTAATGCCAATTCAAGAAATATTAATGTGTTAATATTTCGTATTTTACTCGTGTTATCAATTCTATGTCTATTTTTGCCTATGATTAATTGTGATGCAACACAAATGCACCTTAAAAAAACTAGTGTATTTTTATATAAGATATGACTTATCTCTAAAGCATTTCTGTACAAATGCAATAATATATTATTCCAAAGTTACTTGGTGGGAAAAATTATTAGGCACCTTCATGACTTTTAAACTTTAGAAGACATAACAATCAAATACAAATAAACATGGCTTTACTAGCTTACAGTTAATAAATCTGATAAATCCAATTAAGATGTCTGAAAAGTTTTACACATAAAATAATAATTGATACGTAAAAGAAACTAAATGTTTTCTTATTTGCATCACATCAAAACAGGGCACAGAGCAATGAATTTCATCACTGTTGGATTATATGTGGGTTATTTGTGAACTGATTTATACAGGAACAGCTACAGGTCAGGAGGTTAATTATTATAAGATGAGGGGGATTTAATGTTGAGGCTACAAAAAGCATAGAAAGTTTCTTTTTATTATTTTAATGGGTATTAGGGTATAATATACAAGCTTATGCAGGGTTCTTCATTTAAAATCTAACAGAACACACAGTGTTTCGCCTCTCCCACAACCTTGCTGGGTTCCCCCACTAACGGCTGCCATTGTGTGCGTGGCTAGCAGTGTGCAATCCACTTGGCAATATTGTGAATTGTTACTTTCCTCAATGAATGACAGTTGATTAATCCACAACTTCAGTTCTTTACCAATGAGGCACGGTTCCACCTTTGTGGTCATGTCGACACTCAACAGTCGGTACCGGGCCCCTGAAAATCCATATCGGAGTTGGAATTTGGTGTGCAGTTATAGCTACACGAATAATATTCGCATAATATTCTACGAGCAGACAAATGCAGAAGGGTACCGAAATGACATTATGACTCTATTTTATCATGAACTGAGAGAAAAAGAGAAATCATATGGGTGGTTTCTACAAGATTCTGCTACTGCCCATACAGCAGAGGAGCCCATGAATAAAATTGGGGAAGTGTTTGAATAGAGTGATTAGTGCTGGTGATTAATGCCGATCTTACAGAGTGTGATTTTTACTTGTGGGGTAACCTGAAAGACATATGTGGAGACCTTCCCACCTGAAAGACATACATTAGAAGAACTAAAACAAAATATTAGAAATGAAAGCAGAAACATTACAGTGGCCCAACTTAATCATGTGAATCAGAATGTGCTCTGCTAATAAAATGCTTGTTTAGCCAAGGGTAGACATCATTTCCAGCATCTTCCATAAGATAAGAGTGTTATATTGCTTTACAAGCAGAATTTATGTAACAGCAAAGCCGGCTGTGGCACAACAGGCGAAATGCTGTGCGTCCATTAGGTTTTAAATGAACCCTGTATATCATTTGGGGATTCTTGTAATTTCAGCTGATGGCATGCATTAAGGAATATTTCCAGCTAATTTACTTCTACTTAGAAACTTCTTGTGATGAAATCAGGTAAGATCATAAAAGTTCAGATTGACAAACTCATAATCTAAGCTCTCATATTTACGACTGCATCATAATCCAATATCAATTGGATATACAAGGACTGTTCAATAAAGAATGATCATAATTTTACGGACATAATTTTTCACACTGAAATTCAACCTTATTATATTTTGTTAGCTTAATGTGAAACAAATACGCCGTAGTAGTTTCATTGTTGGTACTGCTGGTTCCTGCCTGTGAGAACCAGGTGAGTTCAGACATATTCAGTATCGCCTACCGTTGCAATGGAGGTAACATTTAGTTAAAGTTGATGTTAGAGGAAGATCCGGAGTTTCTTTCAAACTTAAATCACTGCTGATGAAACTTGGCTACATCATGTTGATCCTGAGAGCAAACAGCAAAGCTCAGTGTGGAAATCTCCTTCATCACCTACCACCAAAAAAAGCAAAAGTGGTTGCTTCCGCTGGGAAAGTTATGGTCATCTCATTCTTTGATATTCACGGAATGGTTTATCAGCATGTTGTACTTGCACACATATCAGTAACTGGACAATACTACAGGGATATCCTAAAAACATTGCAAGTCCATATCAGGCGCAAAAGACCACTTTTTCATGAAGCAGGCTGGATGCTGCACCACGATAATGTGCGGTCGCATACTGCCAATGTTGTTGCTGAATATCTTGCAAAAATCAACGTGAAGTGCATCCCTCACCCTCCCTATAGTCCGGATTTAGCCCCATGGGACTTTTCTCTATTCCCTAACTTGAAGAAACTCCTTCGTGGGAGGCATTATCCATCATCAGAAGCAGTGGTGAAGGCTGCGGAGGTGATTTTGAAGGATCTCTCAAAAATGATTTCCAGCATGTCTTTGAAGACTGGCAGAAATTCTGGGACAAGTGCACCGCATTCAGGGAGACTATTTTGAGAAGAACCATATAAATTATGAGGAAGAGTAAAGGTACGTCGTCAAAAAAAAAAAATTGTGATCATTCTTTATGGAACAGCCCTCGTATTAATCCTTTATGCTCTGTATCCCATCATCTTTCATTCATATGCTCTAAAAAGTTTTATCTCGCTGAGTCAAATACTAAATGCTACTGAAAATATTGTGCAACACTATCAGAAACTGTATTATAGTACGCTTCTCCAATTTTACCCTCCCTTTCAGTTTTGTATAGTTTTCTGAGAGTGGTGCAGCAATGTTGCCAACAGTGGTTCTGTACATAACTGGATCAAAGAAATGAAACATTTTTGAAGATATCAGTATCTTAGGAAAACTTCAAAGTAAAAAGATGGGGAAACTACAAGTTACAAATAATATAGTAAAACAAACTTTTTCTAAATGCCTTCTTCTAGAATGGAGATCAACAGCTGTTCTGAATGTAGTTTTAAAGAAACAGACAATTCCATTACCATTAATTAAGACAAGTATGATGTAGTGGGCTAAAGCATTGTGCTGTGGTTCCATGCCATGGAATGTGCCCATGTTTGATCCTACCCTTGGAGGGTGCAGATTTTAAGTGCTGGGTATAGGACCAGTGCCCACTCAGCATCGTGAGGAAATTGAGGAGCTACTATAGGTAGCGAATCCTGGTCAAGAAAGCAAACCTTTCAGTTGGAGGTGCATGATGCTGACCACATCTCCTCCCCGTATCGGTTGAATAATCGCCCACCTCTGCCTTGTGTATGTGGGTGTGAGACCAGCAGTCGTTATGTTTGGCAGGCTCTGGCCCATCATTACAATTAATTATTTCCGGGCTATTTTGCCGTGGTCTGTTGGTGTAAGAACGTCCGAACGTTTCGTCCACAACTGCGGTAGATGCAGCTGCAACACAGCGAAACTGTCTCCGAGGAAACTTCGACCGCGCCACTGAAGATGTCTACCACAGTTCTGGACGAAATGTTTGAACATTCTTATGCCAACAACCCACAACAAAACAGCCCAGAAATAATTAATTGTAATATTGACTCTGGAAGTGAAAGCTTACGTTCTCTCTGGCCCATTGTTATGCGGCTGTTATGCCATGGATTACTTTTTACTTTAAAACAAGTACAAAAGTCAAGTGCCAAACATATTTTCAAACTTCTGAGCTCTAAAGAGATGGTTCTTTTGATAGAGAAAATATTAGGTGACAATATAGATGATCAATACAGCGACATTTCTGAATTTTGTCACTAAAATTACAGCACCATATCTAATTAATGCATAGTGTTCTACACTTCTAGATCTTGTAATCTAATTCAACAATGATAGATTGTTTACTTTGTATGACATGCTTAAAGGATTTTGTGGCAAATTTATTTTCATTATCTGCATCTAAGATTTAATTAAAAATGAAATTAAATTAGAAAATGTAAATCACAAAGAGGGCCCTGCTTAATAGCTGGGAAGCATGGGTGCACATCATTACACCACTGGTTAGTTCAATATGCTTACGTCATATCAGATGATGGATGATAGAGCATTAGGCCGCGCCGTGGCTCAGTGGTTAGACCGCTTGGCTCTCAACAAGGCGGCCCGGGTTCGATCCCAGGCGACCGCAAAGTGAGATTTGTGGTGGACAACACGGCGCTGGGGCAGGTTTTCTCCGGGAACTTCGGTTTCCCCCGCCATCTCATTCCACCGGTGCTCCATCCTCATCTCATGCATCACCAGTGTCATCGCCTGAGGTGCCGTATGTAGTAAAAGTGGGCGTTAAACACTACACATTTTTTTTTGATAGAGCATTTAATGAACAAAGGTTGCTGTAAGAATACAAAAATGTTATCTTCTTGCCTATTTAGTGACATTTGTTGGTGCATCTGTCATTTGTTTTGCCACATACTGTAGGTGCTGAAATTTGAAACATTAAACATCATTTAATATTGTCACGAGCGCATTGTTGAAGCGAGGCGGCACGAGGGACGAGTTCAAAGAGACGGGCAGTGCAGTGCGGAGATAAAAGCTTGCCGAAACAGTGGGGGAAAGGAGGCGGATTTCTGGAGAGTTCTTTCTTCTAGCGCCGTCTTGATTGTTTGAGAACATTCCACAAATTTCTGGAATAGTGAGATATCTATAAAAGAAGCCGCCACCTGCTCCCCACTGTTTCGACAAGCCCGTCACTTTGAACTCGTCCCTTGCGCCGCCTCGCATCAACAATGCGCTCGCAACAATATAAATAACTTGAACATGTTTCGGATACTACTTCTACTCATTCTCAGTAATTGTCTGTCTTGTTCCCAATGGATATATTAATCATGAAATTGTCATTATCTCAACTAATATAAAAACCCATAAAATGAGTGCATTCTAAACTAGCATATTGGCATGTGTCATCCAATCAACAAAGCATACATGTTGGGATGAAAACATATTTTGTTTCTTTTGAGGTATCAATAATTATTTATTGCATAACACAGTGCTTTAGAACTGGAATAATCCTTTGTATCAACACTGTGTAGCTAATCGGTGGCTTTAGCACTTTTGGTCAATGACTAGGAAATGATTCAGAACTCTTGTTTTTGTCCTCATTTGTAAATCGATTGGAGTGAGGTTCCACTTAGTGCAGTGATGGAGACATTTGGTAAACATTGTCATGACTAATTAAAATTATACTATTAGTCGATTGAGACACTGTGTACTTCACATACCACATAAGATAATGTTGTAAGTGAAGTACAGAGTGCGTCAGTCGACACAGTTTAATATAATTTTGAGTCAAACTAGTACTTGATACTCCATATATTGCTAGTGTTTATCTAGAATGTTGAGTTTAATTTTAATTATTACATTACTTCACAGTGTTAATTCCAATTTACCTATTCAAATTATTGTCATGATTGCTTGAAGTGGCAATGCATGTTCCCATAAGCATAATTTGTCTCAATGAAGATAAAAACCATGAATTAAAAGCATCCTGAATTAAACGCATCTAATGGAGAGTTTCCACGAAGGACATCAGATGCATTTTAACAAAATTTGTGGTGAATTGAATGACATTAACAATGAAATATCGCTGGTTAGATTGCTAAATTACCTTCAATAATCGAAGGATACAAACCTGAAAATATGGCAAATGGCTATGAGACAGGATTATTCTTCCACATGTTACCAAATTATTGTGTTTAAAAGGTGAGAAATGTTTGGGAGGAAAATTTTCTAAGTAAAGATTGACTGCTTTCCTATTTGGTTTTATGTCAGATGAAATGGAAAAGCCCCTTTGTTAAACGAAAATCTGTCTAACAGAAATTTTCCAGAGGCCCATTCTAGTCAAGCAGTACAATATTAGTAACCGACAGAAAAGATGTGCAGTTTCTCTGTAGTCAAAATTAAACTCAATAAAAAAGTAGGATAAAGATGAATCTGATAAAAGCTGCTATAAGCTACAGTGAACAGTACGATGAGTCTACATCACTTGATCTACTGTATTTACAGCTTTGGCATTACATCACATCATCCAAGAGAGATAGAGATTAACCCTACAAATAAGAAAGACTTATTAAAAAATATTATTGTAATCTGTTTATCTTTAAGTTAAACTGTATAAAGCTTTCAATGTAAATTTTAAGAGTTAATGTTGAAATAAAAAATTACTATTTAAATGCTTTTTCATAATTATGGTGTACTGGCACATCGCTTCCATATTATTAGTTTTTTTCATATCTGAGAGTCTCGGTCCCAAATAGCCCATACCACAAGTCTACTGTATATGCACTGAGAAAACATGTAATTTAAATGGCTGGAATGATGACTTTAAATACAATAAATGGTTGTTATTGGATGTGTTAAATTAACACCAGATGTCTCTAAAGACAATGAACTGAAAGTGAAACCAGATTTCCTACACATTAGAGGCATGTCATCACAGCTCAATAAGACACTGTTTCAGTCTGTTCAAAGCAAAGCATGTGAGCTTAAGTTGCATCTCCTAGTTATTAACCAACTGAAAATTTAGTATTAAAACTCTTAATTAGTTGTTATTTACATAGTAGTTTCTATGTACATAATTTCTAGTGTTTTAACATGATAGATCAATATGTTTGTCTTTTTAGGTACAAAGTTTTAAAATATTAACTGTATATTCAAAAAATCATTTTTGGATATTGAGCATTAAAAATGTTAACAGATTACAATGTAATACTGAATATGTGATAGGCCTGTCCAGAAGCACCATATTCGTCATAGAACAATTATCATTATATCATCACATATATGATCTGGCAGTGGCGATGATGGTGCCCAAATGATGTGGCTACAATGACAAAACTGCTCGTGCTATATAATGGCGCACTATCATGCCACTGTATATGGATCTGGATATTTGGAAGAACACGGCTGAACATCGTCCACAGGCCAAACTCTTGGAGGAGGGCCCGAGGTAGAGGGCACAGCAGCCCATTGCTGCTGTTGTGATGAGGAGGGAGGAACTTGGAGTTGAAGGGATGTGGATGAAGGGGACCGCGAAATGCCCGATGGGGCTTGCTCCCGTCGCTCCTGTAGAGTCATCTGACTAGGATCCTCATCAACTGGGCTGTACTGCACTGCACTACGCCTTGTGATGAAGGATAAGATTAATGCCTCCAGGGCACATAGGTAACCCAGGATCTATCAACATACAACGTGTTCAAATTCACTTGGTATACATATTTATAAGATGAAAAATAAACACCATTAAGAAATTTCAGGTTTAAAGAATTATACATTCTAGTGAAATTCCTATTTTAAAACCACAAAAGCTGAACAAAGAAATGCACACATGCATGTATAAGGAAAGTCAAAACAAATAAAAGGTGTTATATCACCAAAATTCACAATAGTACACTACAAATCAAACTGATAAACATACAGTATATTTCATTAAAATGTTCAAAATTAATCAACAAGCATCCATGTTGCTCCACTATGAAATTACTGGTAGAACATGTTTTGAGGACCATTGTCTCTTATTTAGTCCACTAACTGGCAATTCTTTTATCTTCTTCTTCCTGGGTGTCCCTAGCAAGAAGTGGCGAAAGAAGTGGCGCAAGAAGTGCCGCAAGAAGCGGCGAAAGAAGCGGCGAAATAAGCGGCGAAGGAAGCGGCGAAAAAAGCGCTTCTTGCGCCACTTCTTGCGGCACTTCTTTTGCCACTTCTTTTGCCACTTCTTGCGCCGCTTCTTTCGCCGCTTCTTTCGCCACTTCTTGCGCCACCTCTTGCGCCACTTCTTGCGCCAATTTTGAGTTTTCAGTTTTCAATTTTGAGTTTTCAATTTTCAATTTTGAGTTTTCAATTTTCAATTTTGGGTTTCCAGTTTCCAATTTTGAGTTTTCAATTTCCAATTTTGAGTTCTATGTTTTCAATTTTGAGTTTTCAATTTTCAATTTTGAGTTTTCAGTTTTCAATTTTGAGTTTTCAGTTTTCAATATTGAGTTTTCAATTTTCAATTTTTAGTTTTAAGTTTCCAATTTTGAGTTTTCAATTTTCAATTTTGAGTTTTCAGTTTCCAATTTTGAGTTTTCAATTTCCAATTTTGAGTTTTCAATTTCCAATTTTGAGTTTACAATTTCCAATTTTGAGTTTTCAATTTCCAATTTTGAGTTTTCAATTTCCAATTTTGAATTTTCAATTTCCAATTTTCAATTTTCAATTTTGAGCTTTCAATTTTCAATTTTGAGCTTTCAGTTTTCAATTTTGAGTTTTCAGTTTTCAATTTTGAGTTTTCAATTTCCATTTTTGAGTTTTCAATTTCCAATTTTGAGTTTTCAGTTTTCAATTTTGAGTTTTCAACTTCAAATTTTGAGTTTTCAGTTACCAATTTTGAGTTTTCAGTTTCCATTTTTGAGTTTTCAATTTCCAATTTTGAGTGTTCAATTTCCAATTTTAAGTTTTTAGTTTTCAATTTCGAATTTTGAGTTTTCAATTTCCAATTTTGAGTTTTTAGTTTCCAATTTTGAGTTTTCAATTTCGAATTTTGAGTTTTCAATTTCTAATTTTGAGTTTTCAATTACCAATTTTGTGTTCTCAATTTCCAAATTTGAGCTTTCAATTTCCAAACTTGAGTTTTCAATTTCCAATTTTGAGTTTTCAGTTTTCAATTTTGGGGTTTCAGTTTTCAATTTTGAGCTTTTAATTTTCAATTTTGAGTTTTCAATTTCCAATTTTGAGTTTTCAATTTCCAATTTTTTGTTTTCAGTTTCCAATTTTGAGTTTTCAATTTCCAATTTAGAGTTTTGTTTTCAATTTTGAGTTTTCAATTTTCAATTTTGAGTTTTCAGTTTTCAATTTTGAGTTATCAATTTCCAATTTTGAGTTTTCAATTTCCAATTTTGAGTTTTCAGTTTTCAATTTTGAGTTTTCAGTTTTCAATTTTGAGTTTTCAATTTCCAATCATGAGTTTTCAGTTTCCAATTTTGAGTTTTCAATTTCCAATTTTGGGTTCTCAATTTCAAATTTTGAGTTTTCAGTTTTCAATTTTGAGTTTCCAATTTCCAATTTTGAGTTTACAATTTCCAATTTTGAGTATTCAGTTTCCAATTTTGAGTTTTCAATTTCCAATTTTGAGTTTTCAATTTCCAATTTTGAGTTTTCAATTACCAAATTTGTGTTTTCAATGTCCAATTTTGAGCTTTCAATTTCCATATTTGAGTTTTCAATTACCAATTTTGAGTTTTCAGTTTTCATTTTGAGTTTTCAGTTTTCAATTTTGAGTTTTCAAGGTTCAATTTTGAATTTTCAATTTCCCATTTTGAGTTTTCAGTGTCCAATTTTGAATTTTCAATTTCCAATTTTGAGTTTTATGTTTTCAATTTTGAGTTTTCAATTTTCAATTTTGAGCTTTCAGTTTTCAATTTTGAGCTTTCAGTTTTCAATTTTGAGTTTTATGTTTTCAATTTTGAGTTTTCAATTTTCAATTTTGAGCTTTCAGTTTTCAATTTTGAGCTTTCAGTTTTCAATTTTGAGCTTTCAGTTTTCAATTTTGAGTTTTCAATTTCCAATTTTGAGTTTTCAATTTCCAATTTTGTGTTTTCAATTTCCAATTTTGAGTTTTCAATTTCCAATTTAGAGTTTTCAATTTCCAATTTAGAGTTCTCAAATTAACAATTTTGATTTTTCAAATTCCAATTTTGAGTTTTCAGTTTTCAATTTTGAGTTTACAGTTTTCAATTTTGAGTTATCAGTTTTCAATTTTGAGTTTTCAGTTTTCAATTTTGAGTTTTCAGTTTTCAATTTTGAGTTTTCAGTTTTCAATTTTGAGCGGTGTCGCACTTGGCGCAGGAAGTGGCGCAAGAAGTGGCAAAAGAAGTGGCGCAAGAAGTGCCGCAAGAAGTGGCGCAAGAAGTGGCGCAAGAAGTGCCGCAAGAAGTGGCGCAAGAGGCGCTTCTTTCGCCGCTTCTTTCGCCACCTGGCGCAAGAAGTGGCGCAAGAAGTGGCGAGAGAAGCGGCGAAAGAAGTGGCAAAAGCAGTGGCGCAAGAAGTGGCGCAAGAAGTTCCGCAAGAAGTGGCGATAGAAGCGCTTCTTTCGCCGCTTCTTTCGCCACTTCTTTTGCTTCTTGCGCCACTTCTTTCGCCACTTCTTGCGCCACTTCCTACGCCACTTGGCGCAAGAAGTGGCGCAAAAGGTGGCAAAAGAAGTGGCGCAAGAAGCGCTTCTTTCGCCGCTTCCGTCGCCGCTTCTTTCGCCACTTCTTACGCCGCTTCTTTCGCCACTTGCGGCAAGAAGTGGCGCAGGAAGTGGCGAAAGTGGCAAAGGAAGTGGCGCAAGAAGTGGCGAAAGCAGTGGCAAAGGAAGTGGCGCAAGAAGTGGCGCAAGAAGTGCCACAAGTGGCGCAAGAAGCACATCATTCGCCGCTTCTTTCGCCACTTGGCGCAAGGGGCGCAAGAAGTGGCAAAAGAAGTGGCGCAAGAAGTGGCTAAAGAAGTAGGGCGCAAGAAGTGTTGCAAGAAGGGCCGCAAGAAGTGGCGCAAAAAGCGCTCCTTTCGCCGCTTCTTTCGCGGCATCTTTCGCCACTTCTTTCGCCGCTTCTTTCACCACTAGGCGCAAGAAGTGGCGCAAGAAGTGGCGCCAGAGGTGGCGCAAGAAGTGGCGCAAGAAGTGAGGCAAGAAGTGCCGCAAGAAGCGGCGAAAGAAGCGGCGAAAGAAGCGGCGAAAAAAGCGCATCTTGCGCCACTTCTTGCGCCTCTTCTCGCGCCACTTCTTTTGCCACTTCTTGCGCCGCTTCTTTCGCCACTTCTCGCGCCACTTTTTGCGCCACTTCTTGCGCCAATTTTGAGTTTTCAGTTTTCAATTTTAAGTTTTCAGTTTTCAGTTTTGTGTTTTCAATTTTCAATTTTGAGTTTTCAATTTCCAATTTAGAGTTTTCAGTTTCCAATTTTGAGTTTTCAATTTCTAAATTTGAGTTTTATGTTTTCAATTTTAGTTTTCAATTTCCAATTTTGAGTTTTCAGTTTTCAATTTTGAGTTTTCAGATTTCAATTTTGAGTTTAGGTTTTCAATTTTGAGTTTTCAATTTTCAAATTGAGTTTTAAGTTTTCAATTTTGAGTTTTCAGTTTCCAATTTTGAGTTTTCAATTTCCAATTTTGAGTTTTCAGTTTCCAATTTTAAGTTTTCAATTTCCAATTTTGAGTTTTCAATTTTTTTTCAATTTTCAATTTTGAGTTTTCAATTTCCAATTTTGAGTTTTCAGTTTCCAATTTTGAGTTTTCAATTTCCATTTAGAGTTTTATGTTTTCAATTTTGAGTTTTCAATTTTCAATTTTGAGTTTTCAGTTTTCAATTTTGAGTTATCAATTTCCAATTTTGAGTTTTCAGTTTTCAATTTTGAGTTTTCAGTTTTCAATTTTGAGTTTTCAATTTCCAATTATGAGTTTTCAGTTTCCAATTTTGAGTTTTCAATTTCCAAATTTGGATTCTCAATTTCAAATTTTGAGTTTTCAATTTTGAGTTTCCAATTTCCAATTTTGAGTTTACAATTTCCAATTTTGAGTATTCAGTTTCTAATTTTGAGTTTTCAATTTCCAATTTTGAGTTTTCAATTTCCAATTTTGAGTTTTCAATCACCAAATTTGTTTTCAATATCCAATTTTGAGCTTTCAATTTCCATATTTGAGTTTTCAATTACCAATTTTGAGTTTTCAGTTTTCATTTTGAGTTTTCAGTTTTGAGTTTTCAATGTTCAATTTTGAGTTTTCAATTTCCCATTTTGAGTTTTCAGTGTCCAATTTTGAATTTTCAATTTCCAATTTTGAGTTTTATGTTTTCAATTTTGAGTTTTCAATTTTCAATTTTGAGCTTTCAGTTTTCAATTTTGAGCTTTCAGTTTTCAATTTTGAGCTTTCAGTTTTCAATTTTGAGTTTTCAATTTCCAATTTTGAGTTTTCAATTTCCAATTTTGTGTTTTCAATTTCCAATTATGAGTTTTCAATTTCCAATTTTGAGTTTTCAATTTCCAATTTAGAGTTCTCAAATTAACAATTTTGATTTTTCAAATTGCAATTTTGAGTTTTCAGTTTTCAATTTTGAGTTTTCAGTTTTCAATTTTGAGTTTTCAGTTTTCAATTTTGAGTTTTCAGTTTTCAATTTTGAGTTTTCAGTTTTCAATTTTGAGCGGTGTCGCACTTGGCGCAAGAAGTGGCGCAAGAAGTGGCAAAAGAAGTGGCGCAAGAAGTGCCGCAAGAAGTGGCGCAAGAAGTGGCAAAAGAAGTGGCGCAAGAAGTGCCGCAAGAAGTGGCGCAAGAAGTGGCGAGAGAAGCGGCGAAAGAAGTGGCAAAAGAAGTGGCGCAAGAAGTGGCGCAAGAAGTTCTTGCTTCTTTCGCCGCTTCTTTCGCCACTTCTTGCGCCACTTTTTGCGCCACTTCTTGCGCCAATTTTGAGTTTTCAGTTTTCAATTTTAAGTTTTCAATTTTCAATTTTGAGTTTTTAATTTTGTGTTTTCAATTTTCAATTTTGAGTTTTCAATTTCCAATTTTGAGTTTTCAGTTTCCAATTTTGATTTTTCAATTTCCAATTTAGAGTTTTATGTTTTCAATTTTTAGTTTTCAATTTTCAATTTTGAGTTTTCAGTTTTCAATTTTGAGTTAATTTCCAATTTTGAGTTTTCAATTTCCAATTTTGAGTTTTCAGTTTTCAATTTTGAGAATTCAGTTTTCAATTTTGAGTTTTCAATTTCCAATTATGAGTTTTCAGTTTCCAATTTTGAGTTTTCAATTTCCAATTTTGGGTTCTCAATTTCAAATTTTGAGTTTTCAGTTTTCAATTTTGAGTTTCCAATTTCCAATTTTGAGTTTACAATTTTCAATTTTGAGCATTCAGTTTCTAATTTTGAGTTTTCAATTTCCAATTTTGAGTTTTCAATTTCCAATTTTGAGTTTTCAATTACCAAAATTGTGTTTTCAATGTCCAATTTTCAGCTTTCAATTTCCATATTTGAGTTTTCAATTACCAATTTTGAGTTTTCAGTTTCCATTTTGAGTTTTCAGTTTTCAATTTTGAGTTTTCAATGTTCAATTTTTAGTTTTCAATTTCCTATTTTGAGTTTTCAGTGTCCAATTTTGAATTTTCAATTTTCAAGTTTGAGTTTTATGATTTCAATTTTGAGTTTTCAATTTTCAATTTTGAGCTTTCCGTTTTCAATTTTGAGCTTTCAGTTTTTTATTTTGAGCTTTCAGTTTTTTATTTTGAGCTTTCAGTTTTCAATTTTGAGTTTTCAATTTCCAATTTTGAGTTTTCAATTTCCAATTTTGTTTTCAATTTCCAATTATGAGTTTTCAATTTCCAATTTTGAGTTTTCAATTTCCAATTTAGAGTTCTCAAATTAACAATTTTGATTTTTCAAATTCCAATTTTGAGTTTTCAGTTTTCAATTTTGAGTTTTCAGTTTTCAATTTTGAGTTTTCAGTTTTCAATTTTGAGTTTTCAGTTTTCAATTTTGAGCGGTGTCGCACTTGGCGCAAGAAGTGGCGCAAGAAGTGGCAAAAGAAGTGGCGCAAGAAGCGCTTCTTTCGCCGCTTCTTTCGCCACCTGGCGCAAGAAGTGGCGAGAGAAGCGGCGAAAGAAGTGGCAAAAGAAGTGGCAAAAGAAGTGGCGCAAGAAGTGGCGCAAGAAGTTCCGCAGGAAGTGGCGATAGAAGCGCTTCTTTCGCCGCTTCTTTCGCCACTTCTTTTGCTTCTTCTTGCGCCACTTCTTTAGCCACTTGGCGCAAGAAGTGGCGCAAGAAGCGCTTCTTTCGCCGCTTCCGTCGCCGCTTCTTTCGCCACTTGCGGCAAGAAGTGGCGCAGGAAGTGGCGAAAGTGGCAAAGGAAGTGGCGCAAGAAGTGGCGAAAGAAGTGGCAAAGGAAGTGGCGCAAGAAGTGGCGCAAGAAGTGCCGCAAGTGGCGCAAGAAGCACTTTTTTCGACGCTTCTTTCGCCACTTGGCGCAAGAAGGGGCGCAAGAAGTGGCAAAAGAAGTGGCGCAAGAAGTGGCAAAAGAAGTGGCGCAAGAAGTGTTGCAAGAAGGGCGGCAAGAAGTGGCGCATAAAGCGCTCCTTTCGCCGCTTCTTTCGCGGCTTCTTTCGCCACTTCTTGCGCCTTTTCTTTCGCCGCTTCTTTCACCACTAGGCGCAAGAAGTGGCGCCAGAGGTGGCGCAAGAAGTGGCGCAAGAAGTGCCACAAGAAGCGGCGAAAGAAGCGGCGAAAGAAGCGGCGATAGAAGCGGCGAAAAAAGCGCATCTTGCGCCACTTCTTGCGGCACTTCTTGCGCCACTTCTTTTGCCACTTCTTGCGCCGCTTCTTTCGCCGCTTCTTTCGCCACTTCTTGCGCCACTTTTTGCGCCACTTCTTGCGCCAATTTTGAGATTTCAATTTCCAATTTTGTGTTTCAATTTCCAATTTTGAGTTTTCAATTTCCAATTTTGAGTTTTCAATTTCCAATTTTTTGTTTTCAATTTCTAATTTTGAGTTTTCTATTTCCGATTATGAGTTTTCAATTTTCAATTTTGAGTTTTCAGTTTTCAATTTTGAGTTTTCAATTTTCAATTTTGAGTTTTCAATTTTCAATTTTGAGTAGTCAATGTTGAGTTTTCAGTTTTCTATTTTGAGTTTTCAGTTTTCAATTTGGAGTTTTCAGTTTTCAATTTTGAGTTTTCAGTTTTCAATTTTGAGCGCTGTAGCACTTGGCGCAAGAAGTGGCGCAAGAAGTGGCAAAGGAAGTGGCGCAAGAAGTGGCGCAAGTAGTGGCGCAAGAAGTGCCGCAAGAAGTGTTGCAAGAAGTGCCGCAAGAAGTGGCGCAAAAAGCGCTCCTTTCGCCGCTTCTTTCGCGGCTTCGTACGCCGCTTTTTCGCCACTTCTTTCGCCACTTCTTGCGCCGCTTCTTTCACCACTAGGCGCAAGAAGTGGCGCAAGAAGCGGCGAAAGAAGCGGCGAAAAAAGCGCTTCTTGCGCCACTTCTTGCGCCACTTTGCGGCACTTCTTGCGCCACTTCTCTTGCCACTACTTGCGCCGCTTCTTTCGCCGCTTCTTGCGCCACTTTTTGCGCCACTTCTTGCGCCAATTTTGAGTTTTCAGTTTTCAATTTTGAGTTTTCAGTTTTCAATTTTGTGTTTTCAATTTTCAATTTTGAGTTTTCAATTTCCAAATTTGAGTTTTATGTATTCAATTTTAGTTTTCATTTTTCAATTTTGAGTTTTCAGTTTTCAATTTTGAGTTTTCAGATTTCAATTTTGAGTTTAGGTTTACAATTTTGAGTTTTCAATTTCCATTTTGAGTTTTAAGTTTTCAATTTTGAGTTTTCAATTTCCAATTTTGAGTTTTCAATTTCCAATTTTGAGCTTTCAGTTTCCAATTTTAAGTTTTCAATTTCCAATTTTGAGTTTTCAATTTTCGGTTTTCAGTTTGCAATTTTGAGTTTTCAATTTCCAATTTTGGCTATTTAATTTCCAATTTTGAGTTTTCAATTTTCAATTTTGAGTTTTCAGTTTAAAATTTTGAGTTTTCTGTTTTCTATTTTGAGCTTTCTGTTTTCAATTTTGAATTTTCAATTTCCAATTATGAGTTTTCAGTTTCCTATTTTGAGTTTTCAATTTCCAATTTTGAGTTCTCAATTTCCAATTTTGAGTTTTCAGTTTTCAATTTTGAGTTTTCAATTTCCAATTTTGAGTTTTCAATTTCCAATTTTGAGTATTCAGTTTCTAACTTTGAGTTTTCAATTTCCAATTTTGAGTTTTCAATTTCCAATTTTGAGTTTTCAATTACCAAATTTCGGTTTTATAAGTCCAATTTTGAGCTTTCAATTTCCATATTTGAGTTTTCAATTACCAATTTTGAGTTTTCAGTTTTCATTTTGAGTTTTCAGTTTTCAATTTTGAGTTTTCAATGTTCAATTTTGAGTTTTCAATTTCCAATTTTGAGTTTTCAGTGTGCAATTTTGAATTTTCAATTTCCAATTTTGAGTTTTTTGTTTTCAATTTTCAATTTTGAGCCATCAGTTTTCAATTCTGAGTTTTAAATTTCCAATTTTGAGTTTTAAGTTTTCAATTTTGTGTTTTCAATTTCCAATTATGAGTTTTTAATTCCCAATTTTGAGTTTTAAATTTCCAATTTAGAGTTCTCAAATTAACAACTTTGACTTTTCAATTTCCAATTTTGAGTTTTATATTTCCAATTTTGAGTATTCAGTTTTCAATTTTAAGTTTTCAATTTTCAATTTTAAGTTTTCAGTTTTCAATTTTGAGTTTCAATTTCCAATTTTGAGATTTCAGTTTCCAATTAGGTGTTTTCAATTTCCAATTTTCAGTTTTCAATTTACAATTTTGAGTTTTCAATTGCCATTTTTGAGTTTTTAATTTACAATTATGAGTTTTCAGTTTCAAAATTTAAGTTTTCAATTTCCAAATTTGAGTTTTAAATTTCCAAATTTGAGATTTCAATTTCCAATTTTGAGTTTTCAGTTTTCAATTTTGAGTTTTCAATTTTCAATTTTGAGATTTCAATTTCCAATTTTGTGTTTCAATTTCCAATTTTGAGTTAACAATTTCCAATTTTGAGTTTTCAATTTCCAATTTTTTGTTTTCAATTTCAAATTTTGAGTTTTTAATTTCCGATTATGAGTTTTCAATTTTCAATTTTTAGTTTTCAGTTTTCAATTTTGAGTTTTCAATTTCAAATTTTGAGTTTTCAGTTTCCAACTGAGGTTTCAATATCCAATTTTGAGTTTTATGTTTTCAATTTTGAGTTTTCAATTTTCAATTTTGAGTTCACAGTTTTCAATGTTGAGTTTTCAATTTCCAATTTTGAGTTTTCAATTTCCAATTTTGTGTTTTCAATTTCCAATTATGAGTTTTCAATTTCCAATTTTGAGTTTTCAATTTCCAATTTAGAGTTCTCAAATTAACAATTTTGATTTTTCAAATTCCAATTTTGAGTTTTCAGTTTTCAATTTTGAGTTTTCAGTTTTCAATTTTGAGTTTTCAGTTTTCAATTTTGAGTTTTCAGTTTTCAATTTTGAGCGGTGTCGCACTTGGCGCAAGAAGTGGCGCAAGAAGTGGCAAAAGAAGTGGCGCAAGAAGCGCTTCTTTCGCCGCTTCTTTCGCCACCTGGCGCAAGAAGTGGCGCAAGAAGTGGCGAGAGAAGCGGCGAAAGAAGTGGCAAAAGAAGTGGCAAAAGAAGTGGCGCAAGAAGTGGCGCAAGAAGTTCCGCAGGAAGTGGCGATAAAAGCGCTTCTTTCGCCGCTTCTTTCGCCACTTCTTTTGCTTCTTCTTGCGCCACTTCTTTCGCCACTTGGCGCAAGAAGTGGCGCAAGAAGCGCTTCTTTCGCCGCTTCCGTCGCCGCTTCTTTCGCCACTTCTTACGCCGCTTCTTTCGCCACTTGCGGCAAGAAGTGGCGCAGGAAGTGGCGAAAGTGGCAAAGGAAGTGGCGCAAGAAGTGGCGAAAGAAGTGGCAAAGGAAGTGGCGCAAGAAGTGGCGCAAGAAGTGGCGCAAGAAGTGCCGCAAGTGGCGCAAGAAGCACTTTTTTCGCCGCTTCTTTCGCCACTTGGCGCAAGAAGGGGCGCAAGAAGTGGCAAAAGAAGTGGCGCAAGAAGCGGCAAAAGAAGTGGCGCAAGAAGTGTTGCGTAAGGGCGGCAAGAAGTGGCGCATAAAGCGCTCCTTTCGCCGCTTCTTTCGCGGCTTCTTTCGCCACTTCTTGCGCCTTTTCTTTCGCCGCTTCTTTCACCACTAGGCGCAAGAAGTGGCGCCAGAGGTGGCGCAAGAAGTGGCGCAAGAAGTGCCACAAGAAGCGGCGAAAGAAGCGGCGAAAGAAGCGGCGATAGAAGCGGCGAAAAAAGCGCATCTTGCGCCACTTCTTGCGGCACTTCTTGCGCCACTTCTTTTGCCACTTCTTTTGCCACTTCTTTCGCCGCTTCTTTCGCCACTTCTTGCGCCACTTTTTGCGCCACTTCTTGCGCCAATTTTGAGATTTCAATTTCCAATTTTGTCTTTCAATTTCCAATTTTGAGTTTTCAATTTCCAATTTTGAGTTTTCAATTTCCAATTTTTTGTTTTCAATTTCTAATTTTGAGTTTTCTATTTCCGATTATGAGTTTTCAATTTTCAATTTTGAGTTTTCAGTTTTCAATTTTGAGTTTTCAATTTTCAATTTTGAGTTTTCAATTTTCAATTTTGAGTAGTCAATTTTGAGTTTTCAGTTTTCTATTTTGAGTTTTCAGTTTTCAATTTGGAGTTTTCAGTTTTCAATTTTGAGTTTTCAGTTTTCAATTTTGAGTCCTGTAGCACTTGGCGCAAGAAGTGGCGCAAGAAGTGGCAAAGGAAGTGGCGCAAGAAGTGGCGCAAGAAGTGGCGCAAGAAGTGGCGCAAGAAGTGCCGCAAGAAGTGTTGCAAGAAGTGCCGCAAGAAGTGGCGCAAAAAGCGCTCCTTTCGCCGCTTCTTTCGCGGCTTCTTACGCCGCTTTTTCGCCACTTCTTGCGCCGCTTCTTTCACCACTAGGCGCAAGAAGTGGCGCAAGAAGCGGCGAAAGAAGCGGCGAAAAAAGCGCTTCTTGCGCCACTTCTTGCGCCACTTTGCGGCACTTCTTGCGCCACTTCTTTTGCCACTACTTGCGCCGCTTCTTTCGCCGCTTCTTGCGCCACTTTTTGCGCCACTTCTTGCGCCAATTTTGAGTTTTCAGTTTTCAATTTTGAGTTTTCAGTTTTCAATTTTGTGTTTTCAATTTTCAATTTTGAGTTTTCAATTTCCAATTTTGAGTTTTCAGTTTCCAATTTTGAGTTTTCAATTTCCAAATTTGAGTTTTATGTATTCAATTTTAGTTTTCATTTTTCAATTTTGAGTTTTCAGTTTTCAATTTTGAGTTTTCAGATTTCAATTTTGAGTTTAGGTTTACAATTTTGAGTTTTCAATTTCCATTTTGAGTTTTAAGTTTTCAATTTTGAGTTTTCAATTTCCAATTTTGAGTTTTCAATTTCCAATTTTGAGCTTTCAGTTTCCAATTTTAAGTTTTCAATTTCCAATTTTGAGTTTTCAATTTTCGGTTTTCAGTTTGCAATTTTTAGTTTTCAATTTCCAATTTTGGCTATTTAATTTCCAATTTTGAGTTTTCAATTTTCAATTTTGAGTTTTCAGTTTAAAATTTTGAGTTTTCTGTTTTCTATTTTGAGTTTTCTGTTTTCAATTTTGAATTTTCAATTTCCAATTATGAGTTTTCAGTTTCCTATTTTGAGTTTTCAATTTCCAATTTTGAGTTCTCAATTTCCAATTTTGAGTTTTCAGTTTTCAATTTTGAGTTTTCAATTTCCAATTTTGAGTTTTCAATTTCCAATTTTGAGTATTCAGTTTCTAACTTTGAGTTTTCAATTTCCAATTTTGAGTTTTCAATTTCCAATTTTGAGTTTTCAATTACCAAATTTCGGTTTTATAAGTCCAATTTTGAGCTTTCAATTTCCATATTTGAGTTTTCAATTACCAATTTTGAGTTTTCAGTTTTCATTTTGAGTTTTCAGTTTTCAATTTTGAGTTTTCAATGTTCAATTTTGAGTTTTCAATTTCCAATTTTGAGTTTTCAGTGTGCAATTTTGAATTTTCAATTTCCAATTTTGAGTTTTTTGTTTTCAATTTTCAATTTTGAGCCATCAGTTTTCAATTCTGAGTTTTAAATTTCCAATTTTGAGTTTTAAGTTTTCAATTTTGTGTTTTCAATTTCCAATTATGAGTTTTTAATTCCCAATTTTGAGTTTTAAATTTCCAATTTAGAGTTCTCAAATTAACAACTTTGACTTTTCTATTTCCAATTTTGAGTTTTATATTTCCAATTTTGAGTATTCAGTTTTCAATTTTGAGTTTTCAATTTTCAATTTTAAGTTTTCAGTTTTCAATTTTGAGTTTCAATTTCCAATTTTGAGATTTCAGTTTCCAATTAGGTGTTTTCAATTTCCAATTTTCAGTTTTCAATTTACAATTTTGAGTTTTCAATTGCCATTTTTGAGTTTTTAATTTACAATTATGAGTTTTCAGTTTCAAAATTTAAGTTTTCAATTTCCAAATTTGAGTTTTAAATTTCCAAATTTGAGATTTCAATTTCCAATTTTGAGTTTTCAGTTTTCAATTTTGAGTTTTCAATTTTCAATTTTGAGATTTCAATTTCCAATTTTGTGTTTCAATTTCCAATTTTTTATTTTCAATTTCAAATTTTGAGTTTTTAATTTCCGATTATGAGTTTTCAATTTTCAATTTTTAGTTTTCAGTTTTCAATTTTGTGTTTTCAATTTTCAATTTTGAGTTTTCAATTTTCAATTTTGAGTAGTCAATTTTGAGTTTTCAGTTTTCAATTTTGAGCGCTGTAGGACTTGGCGCAAGAAGTGGCAAAAGAAGTGGCGCAGGAAGCGCTTCTTTCGCCGCTTCTTACGCCGCTTCTTTCGCCACTTGGCGCAAGAAGTGGCAAAGGAAGTGGCAAAGGAAGTGGCGCAAGAAGTGGCGCAAGAAGTGTTGCAAGAAGTGCCGCAAGAAGTGGTGCAAAAAGCGCTCCTTTCGCCGCTTCTTTCGCGGCTTCTTTCGCCGCTTTTTCGCCACTTCTTGCGCCGCTTCTTTCACCACTAGGCGTAAGAAGTGGCGCCAGAGGTGGCGCAAGAAGTGGCGCAAGAAGCGGCGAAAAAAGCGCTTCTTGCGGCACTTCTTGCGCCACTTCTCGGGCCACTTCTTTTGCCATTTTTGCGCCACTTCTTGCGCCACTTCTTGCGCCGCTTCTTTCGCCACTTCTTGCGCCACTTCTTGCGCCCATTTTGAGTTTTCAGTTTTCAATTTTGAGTTTTCAATTTTCAATTTTGAGTTTTCAATTTCCAATTTAGAGTTTTCAGTTTCCAATTTTGAGTTTTCAATTTCCAATTTTGAGTTTTCAATTTCCAAGTTTGAGTTTTATGTTTTCAATTTTAGTTTTCATTTTCAATTTTGAGTTCAAGTTTTCTTTTTTGAGTTTTCAGATTTCAATTTTGAGTTTAGGTTTTCAATTTTGAGTTTTCAATTTTCAATTTTGAGTTTTAAGTTTTCAATTTTTAGTTTTCAATTTCCAATTTTGAGTTTTCAATTTCCAATATTGAGTTTTCAGTTTCCAATTTTGAGTTTTCAGTTTCCAACTTTGAGTTTTCAATTTCCAAATTTGAGTTTTCAATTTTGAGTTTTCAGTTTTCAATTTTGAGTTTTCAATTTTCAATTTTGAGTTTTCAGTTTTCCATTTTGAGTTTTCAGTTTTCAATTTTGAGTTTTCAATTTCCAATTTTGGTTTTCAATTTCCAATTTTGAGTTTTCAGTTTTCAATTTTGAGTTTTCAATTTCCAATTTTGAGTTTTCAGTTTTCAATTTTGAGTTTTCAGTTTCCAATTTTGAGTTTTCAATTTCCAATTTTGAGTTTTCAATTTCCAATTTTAAGTTTTTAGTTTCCAATTTTGAGTTTTCAATTTCGAATTTTGAGTTTTCAATTTCCAATTTTGAGTATTCAATTTCCAATTTTGAGTTTTTAGTTTCCAATTTTGAGTTTTTAGTTTCCAATTTTGAGTTATCAATTTCGAATTTTGAGTTTTCAATTTCAAATTTTGAGTTTTCAATTACCAATTTTGTTCTCAATTTCCAATTTTGAGCTTACAATTTCCAAATTTGAGTTTTCAGTTTCCAATTTTGAGTTTTCAGTTATCAATTTTGAGTTTTCAGTTTTCAATTTTGAGTTTTTAGTTTTCAATTTTGAGTTTTCAATTTCAAATTTTGAGGTTTCAGTTTCCAACTGAGGTTTCAATATCCAATTTTGAGTTTTATGTTTTCAATTTTGAGTTTTCAATTTTCAATTTTGAGTTCACAGTTTTCAATGTTGAGTTTTCAATTTCCAATTTTGAGTTATCAATTTCCAATTTTGAGTTTTCAATTTTCAATTTTGAGTTTTCAATTTTCTATTTTGAGTTTTCAGTTTTCAATTTTGAGTTTTCAGTTTTCACTTTTGAGTTTTCAATTTCCGATTTTGAGTTTTCAGTTTTCAATTTTGAGTTTTCAATTTTAAATTATGAGTTTTCAGTTTCCAATTTGAGTTTTCAATTTCCAATTTTGAGTTTTCAGTTTTCAATTTTGAGTTTTCAATTTCCAATTTTGAGTTTTCAATTTCCAATTTTTAGTATTCAGTTTCCAATTTTGAGTATTCAGTTTCCAATTTTGAGTTTTATGTTTTCAATTTTGAGTTTTATGTTTTCAATTTTGAGTTTTCAATTTTCAATTTTGAGTTTTCAGTTTTCAGTTTTGAGTTTTCAATTTCAAATTTTGAGTTTTCAGTTTTCAATTTTGAGTTTTCAATTTCCAATTATGAGTTTTCTATTTCCAGTTTTGAGTTTTCAATTACCAATTTTGAGTTCTCAAATTAATAATTTTGAGTTTTCAGTGTGCAATTTTGAATTTTCAATTTCCAATTTTGAGTTTTATGTTTTCAATTTTCAATTTTGAGCTTTCAGTTTTCAATTTTGAGTTTTAAATTTCCAATTTTGAGTTTTAAGTTTTCAATTTTGTGTTTTCAATTTCCAATTATGAGTTTTTAATTCCCAATTTTGAGTTTTAAATTTCCAATTTAGAGTTCTCAAATTAACAACTTTGATTTTTCAATTTCCAATTTTGAGTTTTATATTTCCAATTTTGAGTATTCAGTTTTCAATTTTGAGTTTTCAATTTTCAATTTTAAGTTTTCAGATTTCAATTTTGAGTTTCTATTTCCAATTTTGAGTTTTCAGTTTCCAATTAGGTGTTTTCAATTTCCAATTTTCAGGTTTCAATTTCCAATTTTGAGTTTTCAATTACCAGTTTTGAGTTTTCAATTTACAATTTTGAGTTTTCAGTTTCAAAATTTGAGTTTTCAATTTCCAAATTTGAGTTTTCAATTTCCAATTTTGAGTTTTCAGTTTTCAATTTTGAGTTTTCAATTTTCATTTTGAGATTTCAGTTTTCAATTTTGAGTCCTGTAGCACTTGGCGCAAGAAGTGGCGCAAGAAGTGGCAAAGGAAGTGGCGCAAGAAGTGGCGCAAGAAGTGGCGCAAGAAGTGGCGCAAGAAGTGCCGCAAGAAGTGTTGCAAGAAGTGCCGCAAGAAGTGGCGCAAAAAGCGCTCCTTTCGCCGCTTCTTTCGCGGCTTCTTACGCCGCTTTTTCGCCACTTCTTTCGCCACTTCTTGCGCCGCTTCTTTCACCACTAGGCGCAAGAAGTGGCGCAAGAAGCGGCGAAAAAAGCGCTTCTTGCGCCACTTCTTGCGCCACTTTGCGGCACTTCTTGCGCCACTTCTTTTGCCACTACTTGCGCCGCTTCTTTCGCCGCTTCTTGCGCCACTTTTTGCGCCACTTCTTGCGCCAATTTTGAGTTTTCAGTTTTCAATTTTGAGTTTTCAGTTTTCAATTTTGTGTTTTCAATTTTCAATTTTGAGTTTTCAATTTCCAATTTTGAGTTTTCAGTTTCCAATTTTGAGTTTTCAATTTCCAAATTTGAGTTTTATGTATTCAATTTTAGTTTTCATTTTTCAATTTTGAGTTTTCAGTTTTCAATTTTGAGTTTTCAGATTTCAATTTTGAGTTTAGGTTTACAATTTTGAGTTTTCAATTTCCATTTTGAGTTTTAAGTTTTCAATTTTGAGTTTTCAATTTCCAATTTTGAGTTTTCAATTTCCAATTTTGAGCTTTCAGTTTCCAATTTTAAGTTTTCAATTTCCAATTTTGAGTTTTCAATTTTCGGTTTTCAGTTTGCAATTTTGAGTTTTCAATTTCCAATTTTGGCTATTTAATTTCCAATTTTGAGTTTTCAATTTTCAATTTTGAGTTTTCAGTTTAAAATTTTGAGTTTTCTGTTTTCTATTTTGAGTTTTCTGTTTTCAATTTTGAATTTTCAATTTCCAATTATGAGTTTTCAGTTTCCTATTTTGAGTTTTCAAATTCCAATTTTGAGTTCTCAATTTCCAATTTTGAGTTTTCAGTTTTCAATTTTGAGTTTTCAATTTCCAATTTTGAGTTTTCAATTTCCAATTTTGAGTATTCAGTTTCTAACTTTGAGTTTTCAATTTCCAATTTTGAGTTTTCAATTTCCAATTTTGAGTTTTCAATTACCAAATTTCGGTTTTATAAGTCCAATTTTGAGCTTTCAATTTCGATATTTGAGTTTTCAATTACCAATTTTGAGTTTTCAGTTTTCATTTTGAGTTTTCAGTTTTCAATTTTGAGTTTTCAATGTTCAATTTTGAGTTTTCAATTTCCAATTTTGAGTTTTCAGTGTGCAATTTTGAATTTTCAATTTCCAATTTGGAGTTTTTTGTTTTCAATTTTCAATTTTGAGCCATCAGTTTTCAATTCTGAGTTTTAAATTTCCAATTTTGAGTTTTAAGTTTTCAATTTTGTGTTTTCAATTTCCAATTATGAGTTTTTAATTCCCAATTTTGAGTTTTAAATTTCCAATTTAGAGTTCTCAAATTAACAACTTTGACTTTTCAATTTCCAATTTTGAGTTTTATATTTCCAATTTTGAGTATTCAGTTTTCAATTTTGAGTTTTCAATTTTCAATTTTAAGTTTTCAGTTTTCAATTTTGAGTTTCAATTTCCAATTTTGAGATTTCAGTTTCCAATTAGGTGTTTTCAATTTCCAATTTTCAGTTTTCAATTTACAATTTTGAGTTTTCAATTGCCATTTTTGAGTTTTTAATTTACAATTATGAGTTTTCAGTTTCAAAATTTAAGTTTTCAATTTCCAAATTTGAGTTTTAAATTTCCAAATTTGAGATTTCAATTTCCAATTTTGAGTTTTCAGTTTTCAATTTTGAGTTTTCAATTTTCAATTTTGAGATTTCAATTTCCAATTTTGTGTTTCAATTTCCAATTTTGAGTTAACAATTTCCAATTTTGAGTTTTCAATTTCCAATTTTTTATTTTCAATTTCAAATTTTGAGTTTTTAATTTCCGATTATGAGTTTTCAATTTTCAATTTTTAGTTTTCAGTTTTCAATTTTGTGTTTTCAATTTTCAATTTTGAGTTTTCAATTTTCAATTTTGAGTAGTCAATTTTGAGTTTTCAGTTTTCAATTTTGAGCGCTGTAGGACTTGGCGCAAGAAGTGGCAAAAGAAGTGGCGCAGGAAGCGCTTCTTTCGCCGCTTCTTACGCCGCTTCTTTCGCCACTTGGCGCAAGAAGTGGCGCAAGAAGTGGCAAAGGAAGTGGCAAAGGAAGTGGCGCAAGAAGTGGCGCAAGAAGTGTTGCAAGAAGTGCCGCAAGAAGTGGTGCAAAAAGCGCTCCTTTCGCCGCTTCTTTCGCGGCTTCTTTCGCCGCTTTTTCGCCACTTCTTGCGCCGCTTCTTTCACCACTAGGCGTAAGAAGTGGCGCCAGAGGTGGCGCAAGAAGTGGCGCAAGAAGCGGCGAAAAAAGCGCTTCTTGCGGCACTTCTTGCGCCACTTCTCGGGCCACTTCTTTTGCCATTTTTGCGCCACTTCTTGCGCCACGTCTTGCGCCGCTTCTTTCGCCACTTCTTGCGCCACTTCTTGCGCCCATTTTGAGTTTTCAGTTTTCAATTTTGAGTTTTCAATTTTCAATTTTGAGTTTTCAATTTCCAATTTAGAGTTTTCAGTTTCCAATTTTGAGTTTTCAATTTCCAATTTTGAGTTTTCAATTTCCAAGTTTGAGTTTTATGTTTTCAATTTTAGTTTTCATTTTCAATTTTGAGTTCAAGTTTTCTTTTTTGAGTTTTCAGATTTCAATTTTGAGTTTAGGTTTTCAATTTTGAGTTTTCAATTTTCAATTTTGAGTTTTAAGTTTTCAATTTTTAGTTTTCAATTTCCAATTTTGAGTTTTCAATTTCCAATTTTGAGTTTTCAGTTTTCAATTTTGAGTTTTCAGTTTTCACTTTTGAGTTTTCAATTTCCGATTTTGAGTTTTCAGTTTTCAATTTTGAGTTTTCAATTTTAAATTATGAGTTTTCAGTTTCCAATTTGAGTTTTCAATTTTCAATTTTGAGTTTTCAGTTTTCACTTTTGAGTTTTCAATTTCCGATTTTGAGTTTTCAGTTTTCAATTTTGAGTTTTCAATTTTAAATTATGAGTTTTCAGTTTCCAATTTGAGTTTTCAATTTCCAATTTTGAGTTTTCAGTTTTCAATTTTGAGTTTTCAATTTCCAATTTTGAGTTTTCAATTTCCAATTTTTAGTATTCAGTTTCCAATTTTGAGTATTCAGTTTCCAATTTTGAGTTTTATGTTTTCAATTTTGAGTTTTATGTTTTCAATTTTGAGTTTTCAATTTTCAATTTTGAATTTTCAGTTTTCAGTTTTGAGTTTTCAATTTCCAATTTTGAGTTTTCAGTTTTCAATTTTGAGTTTTCAATTTCCAGTTTTGAGTTTTCAATTTCCAATTTTGAGTTCTCAAATTAATAATTTTGAGTTTTCAGTGTGCAATTTTGAATTTTCAATTTCCAATTTTGAGTTTTATGTTTTCAATTTTCAATTTTGAGCTTTCAGTTTTCAATTTTGAGTTTTAAATTTCCAATTTTGAGTTTTAAGTTTTCAATTTTGTGTTTTCAATTTCCAATTATGAGTTTTTAATTCCCAATTTTGAGTTTTAAATTTCCAATTTAGAGTTCTCAAATTAACAACTTTGATTTTTCAATTTCCAATTTTGAGTTTTATATTTCCAATTTTGAGTATTCAGTTTTCAATTTTGAGTTTTCAATTTTCAATTTTAAGTTTTCAGATTTCAATTTTGAGTTTCTATTTCCAATTTTGAGTTTTCAGTTTCCAATTAGGTGTTTTCAATTTCCAATTTTCAGTTTTCAATTTCCAATTTTGAGTTTTCAATTACCAGTTTTGAGTTTTCAATTTACAATTTTGAGTTTTCAGTTTCAAAATTTGAGTTTTCAATTTCCAAATTTGAGTTTTCAATTTCCAATTTTGAGTTTTCAGTTTTCAATTTTGAGTTTTCAATTTTCATTTTGAGATTTCAATTTCCAATTTTGAGTTTCAATTTCCAATTTTGAGTTTCAATTTCCAATTTTGAGTTTTCATTTTCCAATGTTGAGTTTTGAATTTCCAATTTTAGGTTTTCAATTTCTAATTTTGAGTTTTCAATTTCCGATTATGAGTTTTCAATTTTCAATTTTGAGTTTTCAGTTTTGAATTTTGAGTTTTCAATTTTCAATTTTGAGTTTTCAATTTTCAATTTTGAGTTTTCAGTTTTCAATTTTGAGTTTTCAGTTTTATATTTTGAGTTTTCAGTTTTCAATTTTGAGTTTTCAGTTTTCAATTTTGAGTTTTCAGTTTTCAATTTTGTGCGGTGTCGCACTTGGCGCAAGAAGTGGCGCAAGAAGTGGCGCAAGAAGTGGGGCAAGAAGTGCCGCAAGAAGTGGCGCAAGAAGTGCTTCTTTCGCCGCTTCTTTCGCCTCTTCTTTCGCCGCCTCTTTCGCCACTTCTTTCGCCACCTGGCTTATGTGGGTTTGCTGAGTTTAGTGTTATGTACTGATTTTAGGACCTTGACTTTTTGTAAAAAGCTATTTGTAGTCGGTGTTGTTGACTTTTTGTTCCATATTGTGATTTCTCACAGAAGTGATTGGTTACTGCTCATTAGTCTAACTATTCTGATATTTCTGAAGTGTACTTTAAATCTGGACGGCACTGATGTGCTTAATGATTTCTTTCATACCTCTCCTCCTGAGAGCCCATGTTTGATTTCTTGGTTCTAGGGTGTCGGCCGTAAACAAATTTCACTTTGGTAGTTCATGTAAAGTATCCCCAAAGCCCACGTGTTTGGATTACACGGTAAAAGCTGTAGGTCCTCTTGTTCCATCCCCATTTACCATTATCATTCCTAATTGGAGGTAATGGGCTCTACCGTCTTGGTGCCTTCAGTTAAATAAATGGGGTCCATATATTGCTTGATGGAACGAGATTTCACTGGAGGTCATCAACCATACAGAGGGTGTTTAAACCATCTTATAATCTTGTGCTTATGTTTCTCTTGATTTTTCAAATATATGTTTTGTTGTGTTTTAAACAGTCTATTTTATATATCCTATGCTTACATTTCCTCATTTCATTTCTGATTGGATTCTATGTGTTCTCTTTTCAGCATGTTTTTCAAGTTTTATTCATTTTGCAGTGCTAGAAATATGTTAAACTCCTAAAGTTCTTTGGGAATTTATGAAATGTGTAGGTGTAGTGTGTGAGCTTCTTTTGGATAGAGTATTCATTTATTTCTTTGTGCTGTTAATTGCTAAAGCAGTGCATAGAGCTGCGGTTATGGGGAAAAATCATATATAAAAATTCTGAACATCAAATTGTGAGCGTTGAAATTCCTTTTAAAAATTGGAATTCCAAGCGTTGAAATTCCAAGCTTTAATCCCCAAATTCACTAACCCACACCAAATGACATTACAAAGTATCATAACAATATGAGTGCATAATACTGTTTCATTATCCATCACTAGGGGTGGTGATTTTTCGCAGATGCGATATAGTGCGTAATTGACCTAAAATGCAATATAAATGCAAAATCGAAAATTTTACCACGTAATTATTTATTCCCAATGCTTTTTTTTTTCTGGAAACTTTAACTTAAAAGTCTGTAGAACCTTTGCATGTTTAGAAAGTTATAAAGTAAGTGACCACTCTTCTGGAATTGGAAAGTAACCCTTCCCGCTAAATTAGCCTATTGTTCCATCATTGCCCATATGAGGTATGTTTGGTACTGAAGCGAGTTCAGTTGTTTTACAAAAGAGATCCCCCCCCCCTTTACCATGCCTAATGACTGTCATAGATCTATTGTATATGGAAAATTTCTATCCTTGTCTCTGAAAACCAATGGCAATCCTAATTTTAAGGAAGTGATAAAACACATGTTAATTATATCGAGATTTAACTGTATTAGTTGGAGTTCTCAGTTACCAAAGTTCCCATTTTCATTGTTCTGTCCGGTTGTATGCACAACTTTCATTCATTCTATGCGTAGGTCACATCAGTAGGTGCAAGGCTAATTTTGTGCATTTTATTTTTATTGTGCTAATTTTACATCAGTATGCATTTATCTTTTTTGTGTTATGCAGCACGCTTTAGTCTGTGTCAACTTGTTCTATATTTCTGTGTATTGCTTTAACATAAATTAATGTAAAATAAATTGACACTTTATGCACTTTTAACTCACTGTCATTAATAACTTTCCATAAATGTTTTTTAAATCTCATAAATAATGTTAATATTCATCATTTAAAAAAATTAACTCAAATTAAACTTTTTTTTTTTCAAAATCCTATAAAATGCTAAATTGCAAATGTATAAATGCTATAAAATGCTAAATGTAAAAATCAAAATGCTAAATTTCTGATTTCAAAATGATATATATCACTACCCCTATCCATCATTTATTATTTGCTTCACTGTATACAAGTTGCATGATTTTAAATGTTTGTTTCACCTTCATTGTCTCTTCATAGGGGGATGTGATGAAACGGATAAGTAACATTTAACGATTGATATATTATAATGCAATAATTATATGAATGTCATTAATAAACTCCATTAAACTTGCAAGCTAAACTTAAATGCTTTCAACTGTATTTTAATTGTGTAACGATTATATGAATTAATAAATTATATTTTAAAATGCTTGGGCAGTTAAATGAATACTAAAAATTTAACTACCTGGGAAAGTTTTAGAATGATACTAACAAATGAGAACTATATTTCCCTGCATGGACAAGGAGTCCATACACAAGAGTGGTGCAAAGGCAGCATTCACAATAATTGGAGCAGATGCCTGGGATAGACGCTTGAACACTGGTGGAGATCATTAGGAATAAAATTCCTCTGTAAAGAACAAAATTATTTCTCATTTTCATTTGACGAGCTATATACTTTCCCTTTGGTAATCCTATTAAATGCCAACCAAGCAGTAAATATTAATTTATTTGAAACATTACTCATTTTTTTATACTATGAACTCTGCAAAACTGATATTACAAATACAGATTATAAAGTTAAGACATGCTTTACTCAATGTCATCCTGCATTATTCTCCTGCTTCTTATCGAGGAGAAATGGATACCATACTTACATAATTTTCTCAAACAGGTTTTCTTCAGTGATTCTAAAATCTGTTTCTTCTACGCTTACTCTGCATGTAAATACACCAAACATTGTTACTTCACATCCAATTTACTCTTACTAAACCTACTTACTCATAACGTGCACATTTCCTAACAAATGGAAACATGGGACCACAGAAAAAGCTGCAATTGAATTGTAAACAACTGCACTCATATAAATGAAGTATTGGAAACATGCATTTGTTAAATATTATTAAATAATACTTAGTTACCGGGTCCTCAGTAGTGGCACAACTTCTTCCCTATCAAAGTCTAATTCCGAGATGTCAGGTTCACTATAGGAATATTACCATATTTTTCGAACTATAAGATGCTCCGGATCTTAAGATGATTTTATTACGAAAAATTTGAAATAAAAATAATACAGGTGTTATTCTCTATTACTTGTATCTTTGCTGCTTACCGTTCTATTTGATGGAACGTCAAAAGTTAAGGGAACTTTGTCCATGTTTCCAATTTGACCGAGTTCAAATTGAAATTTCTCCTTGTATTAATAAAATATTTATGGGACACCAGAATTTTAGATTTGTACTCAGCCAGCATCTTTTGCATAATTCTTGTGCAATAGAGCATGTGAAGTTCTTCTCTCATAAATCAGTAGCACCAAGGCAGAGGTCCCGCAAAATTTGCAATGTTGTTTGCAATGGCACGTCTTCCTGCTTCATAGACATTCATTTTTGTAAATACTGCAATGCAATTATTCCTATGATCTGTCACCCAATTCTTTAATTCTATTTCTAACTGCAGCCACTTTGTAGCATGCGTACAAAAACAATGTCTTTTCCCAAAGTCATAAATTGTCCCTCCTGTTCCCGCCACTCGCAGATAATTTTCTTAGTTGGTGGGGGCCCCAAAAATACCTTTCTGCTGCTCAGTTACCATACTCTTTTGCACATTGCACAACTTCTAATTTAAATGTAACACTGTAGGAAAATCTCTTCTGTTTAGGCAACTTCGTCCTTTCTGCTGGTCTGTTACCATACTCTTTTGCACATTGCACAACTTCTAATTTAAATGTAACACTGTAGGAAAATCTCTTCTGTTTAGGCAACTTCGTATACAGATACGAGAGCTTAGAACAATTCACAGCTGGATGGCACTTACACAATGGTACACTTGCTACTGACAACTGAACTTAAAAGGGCTGTGAAAGAAAATGTTTCTTGCTATCCAATTCTTTAACCCTTTATAGGGCAAAATCTTTACTATTGTGTCTGTCATCAAGGGTCACATTCCCTTGCTAATGATCCGTGTTATAGATAGTCAACATGAAAAATTCAATGCCATGGCCGGGATTTGAACCACAGATTTCCTGGTTTCCATCCAGTTGCTCTTACCCATTGAGCTACTATGGCCAACTTGCCATCAAGACACTAAATTCTCCATTTGACTTGTATAATTCCCCAGTAAACCACAGGGGGCTCTCGCATTCGAGATACAGCATTTGTGGTGACTTACTATCGTAAGTACTTGAGTCCCAGGCTTCATCATTTAACTCTTATTATTTTAGTTAATTGATGGAAATTAATAAATTCTTCACACCATATAGGCTAAGGCATGGCATTGAATTTTTCATGTTGACTCTTATCAAAAACCTTTGCCGGATTTCACCCAGACTGATTTCACTACTGGAAGAATATTACACTTGTTTTAATTTCCTTTTGGGATTTTCCTATACACCAAACTTACATTCATAAATTTGGACACAAGCTCCTTTATTTGTCATATTGATACAGTTGGATTTTTTTCTGAAAGGATATTAAAATCAATTAATATGATTTTTTTCCCCATCACTATGGCTTTCTCTTACAATCTAGCCTATTAATTTAAGGTTTAACAAATTGTTAAAATTGCAACTAAATGTTACATGCAATTCTACATTCTGTGACTTTCTAATTCTATTTACTAAAAACCTTGATTCAACAGTGCATTTAGCTAAATTTGCATGCAGTACATATTTAGCATACTTACACCAGTAACCAGGAGCTGGTCTCTGGTCCATTTAGGTACCCAGGAGTAGGATTCATGGTACATATGTATGAGATGGATGACTAGTGATGAGCCAATGAGGTATAACACACTTACACTCACATAGAACAATGCATTCTGAAACAATAACATATTTTATTTCATTTATGAAGACACTCAAAAACAATAGAAAAATTGTATACATTTAATTCACAATGATTTTCTATTTTTGTGGAGCTTTTACAAACTATTCTTATAAAACCTATTTTCTCATCTACTTTATGTCATTAAAAAAATGTTGACATATAATTACTTTCATTCTATATTTCACTATACAGTAAAACCTCCTTAACCTGGACCAGTTTTGAAAAACAAATTTATGTTGTTTAGCGAAGTAAATGAAGACATAATTTACAGACAGTAAATTGCTCTACCCAGTAGGTATATTACACAAATTCTCTTGCTAGCAGGCAATTTATTGCTTGGGACCAGGTTGGAAGAGAAATTTTGATAGTCTTGGAGAAGTTGTGGCTGGTGTGTGTGACTTGCCAGAAAACAAGATTGAAGAAGAAAAACTAAGTGTGGAAGAAGATTTTTATAAACATTTTGATAAAGACATGGACAATTGGTTGCAAATCAACAATGACAGAAGTTAAAAACCAATTACAGAGGAAGGCATTATTGCATCATGCAGTGTTACTGAAAATGAAAATGAAGAGTATTCAGATTCAGACAGTGTTGATGAGCCAGCTTGGTTATGGTCCACACACAAGTTGTAACAAACATGAGTTAAGCCGAAACATTGCCAAATGAACTTCTAACGTTAAAGCAGATGCAAGATAATGCTGTTCATAAGCAATACACTAAACTGAGACATCAGAAGCTCACTATCTTTTTTACTATCGACTACTTTGTAGCTATATTGTGTACAGGCAAACATACATAATATTACACTACAGTGTTACATGTTTTTAGGTTAAAATGTGGTGATGGTAATTTCTAAACTCCATGTTATTTTATCGTTTTTCTGACATTCTCTGGATAACCCGGATTTTTGTTAACTTGGATCGGCCCTCATCCCAGCTGATACAGGTAAATGAGGCTCTACTCTACTTATTGAGAGGATGCAGGAAACCAAAGTGATAGTTAAAATATTAAAAGTGAATCACAATGGGATATGATTGGTCTAGAAGGATTAGCTGATATCAGTTCATGTCATAGCCTGTTTAACTTGTCAGGACAACATGTTGGACATGTTAGCTCAATGGATTACAGCGACTGGACGGAAACCAGGAGATCTGTGGTTCAAATCCTGGTCATGGCATTGAATTTTTAATGTTGACTATCTATCTACATTTAATGAATTTTGACATTCAATTGGAAGAAAATGTTTTACTGAGCCTCATTGAAACGCTGCCAGATGCGTCGTCTCCAGAGAACCATCATCAGCCTGTACACCAAAGTTCTAGCCAATTGACAACTTCTTGATAATGCCTTCAAGTGGAGGCGAAACGGGTAGAAAGAAAATATGAGGTGTATGAAGTACACAGTAGCTCAGTTAGCTTACTGTATAATTTGTAATTATTGCATTACTTCACAGTGTTAATTCCAAGTAGATTTTTCAAATCCTCGAGGAATGTTGGTAAGTCATTAGCAAAATGAATCACAAAATCTGATTGATACAGTATTATCTTCAGAGCAGCCTTGCACATTTCCTGTGTGCTTCTTCACTCCTGACCCATCACATACAAGTAAAATTTGAAACTTATTTTTTTCTGCTCACTGATTGGAAAATCTGTATCATAAATGCTAGACCTTGATTCGTAAACCTAAAATTTTGGATAAGACATCTCATTCTGATAAATATATTGTAGAACTGATTCACCTTCTTAAGCTGTTAATCTGATATGTTAAATTCACATTATTTTCTCTATATACTCCTCAGCAAACTATACTTACAAAAGTACATTTTTCTTATCTATCACATATTGAGATCATTTGTAGAAAAGTTTTATTACACATTTCTTTGTAAATACAAAGGAATTAGGGAATACAGTTGGCTTAACAGATACTCAAATCCTTTAAGAGTTGGTCACCATGCAATACATTTGCTCTTTGCATGACCAGGAACAAAAATCAAATGCCCACCTGTATAGTGTAGGGGTAGTGTCTGCATCACTAAGCTATATGGACCCTAGGCTCATTTAAGTATTCATTTCAATTATTTCACTGAGTCCAGTATTACTTAATTATTTAAACTATTAACAACTTTCCATTTCATAGTAGTATAACTGAAAATTCAAACAATAACAAGGAGCCTGCCTCGGTAGTGTAAATGATAGCATGTCTGCCTCACATTCAAGAGGTCTCGAGTTCGAATCTCGGTCAGGGTGAGTTACCTGGATAAGGTTTTTTCTGAGGTTTTCCCTTATCCTAAAAAACACAAATGTTGGGTATCTCTAAGCTCCATGGACCCTGGCCATTTGAACATCATTTCACTCATTCCATTTATCATCCGATATGACTTAAAAGTTAAAGGATGCAAATTACAACAAAAAGGAATATCTTACAAATGGTTAACTCAACATAAAATATCTTTCTGACAAATTGTGTGCTTTAATGCAATCTATATATTTTATGTAGCAATGTTTTATCCATTTGTTATCATTTTCATTTATGCAAAAGTTATTCAAAATGAAAAGAACTTTTGAGACTATCCCCAAGAAGTTCAAGATATATATGTAACATTCCACTGCTATAAAAAATACATAAATATATTTAAATTTCTTACAGAAACCACTAAAAAAATTATATCTTGTACATTAAATTACACTGAGAAAGGTTCAATCATTTCTCATAAAAATACGAGGGTCGGCTGTTAAGTCCCAGGCCTCACATAGAGCTGCTACCACTGGGCCAGTTTGACAGATAGCATCATATAGTTTAACTCTAGACTAGCTTGTACCCGTAGTTACAGGTCAATAGCTTGTTTAGTTTTTGAATGACAGAATTTTAAACAAGACAAGTGTAGAGGTTTCACGAAAATGGAGGATTTGCAAAAACAAGCAGTGATTAAATACTTCCATTTTAAAGGCAACGCCTAAAGAAATCACGGAGGAAATGGACAGTACATTGAAAGACTTTGCCCCTTCATATACAATGATTAAAAGGTTGGTTGTACAGTTTAAAATGGGACATACAAGCACTAGTGATGTGCCCTGCTCTGGAAGTCCTGTGGAAGTCAACTCCAGAGATCACTGAAAAAAATCATCATTTAGTACTGGAAGACTGCAGATTTAAGTTGAGATAGCAGAGGCTGTAAGCATAACAAAAGAACATGCAGGTAATATTTTGAGTAACGTTTTGAGCTTTCACAAGGTCTGTGTAAGTTGGGTGCAATGTTTGACACCTGATCAAACATCGCAAAGAAAAGCTGTTTCCGTTAAGAATTTGGAGCTCTCCCGTAAAAATCCCAGTGAATTTTTGAGACAGATTACCATGAATGAAACTTGGATGCATCACTACACTCCAGAAAGTAAATCACAGTTGAAACACTGGATTGTGCCAGGTGAACCAATTCCAGGATAGGCAAAGTTAATTTTGTCAGCTAACAAGGTTATGGCGAGTGTTTTCTGGGATGCATAGGGATTTATTTTTATTGATTACTTGGGAAAGGGTAAAAGTATCACTGGTGACTACTACGCAAGCTTACTGCAACGTTTGAGCAATGAGGTGAAAAGAGACTTTATTTGCCAAAGAAAAAAATCTTAATATAATTTTGAGTCGAACTAATACTCAATGCTCCATTTACTGGTAGTATTTACCTAGATTGCATTTTGTTAGGATCTTCCTAACATCATCAGCTGTTGTTGACTCAATGTAAGGAAGATCTTAACGAAATGCGTCCTAGGTAAATACTAGCAATAAGTGGAGCATTGAGTATTAGTTCAATTCAAAATTATATTAATTTTGTGCTTCATTGCATCATAATTCTTACACATCGGAAAAAAAAAAATTGTGTTTCTTCACAGCAAAGCTATGGCCCATCGTTCAGTCATTGCAATGGGAAAAATGTGCGAATTTAAGTTCGTATTGCTTGAACATCCACCCTATTCACCAGATCTAGCACCCAGTGACTACCACTTGTTCCTGAACCTCAAAAAATTTCTAGGAGGACCAAGATTTCACAGCAACGGGGTTATTGATGCAGTAAACAGCAATTTTGAGGTCCATGATAAATCGCACTACAGAGATGGTTTAATTAAATTAGAGCAATGATTATGTAGAGAAATAAAGGAAAAAAATATGGTTTTTTTTTTTTATTATTGTGAGGCCCAGGACTTACCAGCCGACCCTCGTATCTATAACTTCCGGTGTTTTAATCAAAATCATTTCAGTCATTTTTTAAAAAAGTCAAAATTTTCAAAAACTTACCAATGCAAAGGGTAGTTTAAGGTGGGAGAATTTTCTTGGAAAGCTTTAGATTGCATTTTTGGAAAATACTAAACTTAAATACCAGATTTGGTATTTCACTAACATTTCAACTTTAAATTATCGCTGTCTCTCCCTTCCTCTCACTGGCTTCCTCAGTCTCTAACATTTTTCCTAAAAGTGCTTATTTTATTCAAGGTGTTTCTGGTGGAACCTCAGCATCAAATTTTTGGGTAAAATACAAAACCCTCCCAATTTAATACCTCTAGTAGAAAAAGTAAAAAGGACAAAGCCTGTATTAGTTATTCAGCATATATTAACAAATATGACTATTAATTATAAAGCTATTCAGTCTTTAAGTTTTAAAATATTAGTCACAACTCACCACTTTTCCCCAATTGAATGGAAAGAAATAAACAATGTGTGATATGTCCAGGAAAATGAATAAACACGTCACAAGGAGGCTGAACACTGTTACAAACATCATAAGGCGTAGGCGGCCGATCAATGGAAGCATGAACAGTCCCACCTTCACCGTCCCAGAAGAGCAGAGACAAGCTAGGCAAGCTACCGATGAGATCTGAAACAAGCCAATTTTTAGTTGTTAGGAAAACATGTATTAAGTAATACATGCATGGCTAAGTTGACACTTCACTTGGTGGTCTTAATGTATAGACAGAAAAGAGAGGGGAGAGAGATAAAGATGGTATCTTGCTGCATATAAAAAAAATATCAGATTTGCAAAGGTGATTCAAAGTTAAAAGAATATAATATGGCTACTTAAAAGATAACTTTTATATTGAACTTCCAGAATATGTACTATACGCGCTCGATAATAAGAGCAATCGGGTTCCAAGTCCTCATTTGGTAAGTTTCATTTAACTCCGTAAACATAGATGACAACTTTGAAATCTGAAATGCACTATACACTGACATCTAGTGGCTAATACGCTAAGCTTTATCATGTCTGCCATATTTGGTTTTGCTCAATTTCGAGGTTAATTAGCTAACCAGTTTACAACAATCGTATGTTAGAATTACAATTTTAGTTCGTCCTTGGCAACGTATACATGTTATGAGACACGTCAAAATGTATAAATACAGTATATACATAAAGTCAAATTGATTACATACAATATACACAGTTAGCAGCTTTTCTATGGTTTCATGTGGTATTTGCATAGACTAATTTACTACAAGAAATGTCATAATATAAATATTACAGGTTTGTGAATGTACTATGCTTCCAGTGCTCATTTACATGGTTATAGTTCTAAAAATGCATTAACTGTATAAAAACAGTGTGCATGCAAAAATTTCTTAACCTTATTCTTACAGTGCTTTAATGATGCAGCTTGTTTAAATGAATTTGGAAGTTCATTATATAACATTATCCCTTTGTAGTTAAAGTTTCCTTGTTATGAGTGTGGTGGTAATGTACATCAGCATTTATCACAAAATGACTTACATTTGTATGAACATTTGTGGATGTTATGGCTCTTGAAAGGGGACACATTATTATTCGTCTACCTCCGTATAACTATGATCTGAATGCAATTGAGCTGGCGTGGGCAAAACTAAGGAATGTTTTCAGAGGATGCAACGTTACTTGTGATATCTTCGCTTATCTTACACGCTATTTTGCTGAACTGTTTTTCGAGGTTGACCACATTGCAGAAACAAAAGAGCGTTATGTAAAAAACTGAAGCTGCTGACAGTGAAGTAAACTAGGTTATAAATAATAATAACTAAACACTAGTAACACAACTTCACTTATCTTATTTGACTCCTGGGACCGGTTTCAAAGCAAACATCTGCTTTATCCTCAGCCATTCAGCTTGACACTCGCCCACTAACTGACGGACTGACCTTGACCACTACCGGAGTTTGAAGGATAGCTCCTTATCTAACTGCCATCTATCGGGGACAACACAAACTTATTGATGATGTCTATAGGAGGGATATCAAAATTCATTACGCGATCCTTATTTTTCAAAATAAATATCTTCTCCCAAACCATTAAATCTATCGGTTCCTTCAATTGTTTCAATAATTTAACCTCTGGATCCACTTCATGATTATATGACCAAAAATGATCAGCCACTGCCGATTTCTCGGTCTGTCTATATTTAATATTTCTAAAATGTTCTTTCGCTCTGGTTTCTAAATTACGCTTGGTTCTACCAATATAGATCTTATCGCATTCTAAACAGTTAACTTGATAAATACCAGATTTTTTGCTGTCTGAAATTTCGTCTTTTTTAGAAAACTGTAGCAAATTCTTTATACTGTAATTATTATGAGGTGCTAGTATTATACCCACTTCTTTGAAAATCTTTTGGAACTTTTTATTTGCCCACGGATGATAAGTAAATTTTTTGAAAATATAATCCTCTTTTACTTTTTTAAGAGTGGAAACATCATTAACATTTTTTTGATATTTAAATTTTTCCATTCTTCTGATGATAAAATCTTTATTAAAGCCGTTAATTAAAGAAATGAAAAATAACAATAAATTAAGTTTTGGCATCTATAGAAAGTCAACTCACACGGATAATTATATCAAAAATAAAAGTTTTAACCCTATGTCACATAAATTTGCTGTTTTTAATAGTTTGATTTACAGATTGATAAACATACCTCTAAATGAAGAAGAATTTAATGCGGAATATAAACATATTGTAAACACTGCTTTAATTAACGGCTTTAATAAAGATTTTATCATCAGAAGAATGGAAAAATTTAAATATCAAAAAAATGTTAATGATGTTTCCACTCTTAAAAAAGTAAAAGAGGATTATATTTTCAAAAAATTTACTTATCATCCGTGGGCAAATAAAAAGTTCCAAAAGATTTTCAAAGAAGTGGGTATAATACTAGCACCTCATAATAATTACAGTATAAAGAATTTGCTACAGTTTTCTAAAAAAGACGAAATTTCAGACAGCAAAAAATCTGGTATTTATCAAGTTAACTGTTTAGAATGCGATAAGATCTATATTGGTAGAACCAAGCGTAATTTAGAAACCAGAGCGAAAGAACATTTTAGAAATATTAAATATAGACAGACCGAGAAATCGGCAGTGGCTGATCATTTTTGGTCATATAATCATGAAGTGGATCCAGAGGTTAAATTATTGAAACAATTGAAGGAACCGATAGATTTAATGGTTTGGGAGAAGATATTTATTTTGAAAAATAAGGATCGCGTAATGAATTTTGATATCCCTCCTATAGACATCATCAATAAGTTTGTGTTGTCCCCGATAGATGGCAGTTAGATAAGGAGCTATCCTTCAAACTCCGGTAGTGGTCAAGGTCAGTCCGTCAGTTAGTGGGCGAGTGTCAAGCTGAATGGCTGAGGATAAAGCAGATGTTTGCTTTGAAACCGGTCCCAGGAGTCAAATAAGATAAGTGAAGTTGTGTTACTAGTGTTTATTATTTATAAAAGAGCGTTAGCTCTCGTTTCTTGCCCTCTGCACGCACCACTCCGTAAATCAAGCGCTCAACTTATCTTGCGCATACTGTATTTACCACTCATACAGATTGTACATCTTGGCCAAGCCTAATTTTCCTCGACATACACTGCTGCCTTTGTGTATAAGAACTCTATGATAGAAAAACAGGAATGTTGGGTAGGGAACAAATTCTATTGTTAGTAGCATAGATTTTCACGAAAGGTTTTCAGTTAATTAACAAATAAATACTGATTGCAAATTAGAAAACATGATCAGACAAAATAACCTATTGAGTGTAATAATAAACATATTGGCCTACAACAAAGAAAGAATCCAAGAGACAAGAATGCCTGCCTCGGTAGCATTTCTCCTTGTGTTCAAGAGGTCCCAAGTTTGAATCTTGGTAAGGGTGGGTTACCTGGTTATAGTTTTTTTCCAGGGGTTATGGAACCATTTCACATACACTGATCTAAACTGAACAGATAATCTGAAAGCCATGTTTCTCAAAAGAACATTAGACATCTCAAAAATGACACCAAGCTGAACTGCCTACATACAGGGACAGGAGCCCTCAAACATAGAACAATTAAGACTCCAGCTGCCTTAAACCAAACAGGAAAGAAAACTCCCACAAATGAAGCAAAGAAAAAGGCAAGAAATTAGGCAGCGTCCTGGCTGAGTGGTTAGACTGCTTGGTTCTCAACCAGGCGGTCTGGGTTCGATCACAGGCAACTGCAAAGTGATATTTGTGGTGGACAACATGGAGGAGGGACAGGTTTTCTCCAGGTGCTCCGGTTTCCGCTGTCAGCATTCCCCTAACTGCTCCATTATCATCTTTCCCATCATTCATTTCACCCTCATATGTATCATACACTTCCTTCACCTTCACACCAGGCCAAGGGCTAATCACCATCCTGGTTCTCTATTGGATCCAAAGCTTCCGTTCCTCAGGCTAGAAAATAGAGGAATAAGAATCCCCTAACAACACGATAATGGTAGAACTAGGGAAGTTAAAGAAGAAGAGAAATTGATCTTGACTTCTTAACAGAAACCATGGTCAACCAGGTTCTTTCTTCTTCTTCTATATGGTTTAGGATATGCAGCCTGTTCCGGCGGTCATCAGTAGAATCCCTCTTCTGCGAGGTCAGCCTACATCTCGTGTTTCTCTTGGGTTATAGAGAAAGGTTCTCCTAGGTATCCTTTCTTCACTCATCCTTATTAAGTGTTCTGTCCATTTCTTGTTGTTTGTTTTAATTTTATCTTCTGATTTGTATATGTTTAATTCTTCTCTTATTTGCTCATTTTGTATTCTACATCTCTTGTGCATCCTTTCATATTGTGCAGAAAAAGAATATTCTACTGCTTTCCGTTAATTTAATTACCAACTTTCATTTCCATACAGCAAGGAAGGACAGCCAATTTTTTGTACGATTTAACTTTAGAATCTTTTCTTGTTTTCCAACCTAAAATTCTTTTGATTATGTAAGATTGCAGCAATTTAGTGACATCAAAATTAATTGAAAAAGCTATTTGTGGTCAGTTTTTAATACTTCATCACTTACATTTTTACATTATTGAGAGATTTGTTTCGGAAGCTGTTGCATCCATTTTCAATCTTGGTCCAACTAAGAGCAACTGGACGGAGACTGGAAGATCTGTGGTTCAAATCATGGCTATGACACTAAATTTTTCAATCTGACTCTACAAAGGCTAGTGTGAAAGAATGATTAATTTCCATCAATTTACCTAATAGTGGTAACTATGAAGGTTGGGACTTAAGTACTTATGGCATAGTAAGTCGCCACAAAAGGTACATATCTCATTATATATGAGAACCCCTAGTGGTTTACCGGGAAAAATACAAGTCAGGTGGAGAAGTTAGTGTCATGCTGGCATGTAGTTTAATGATTAAGAGCAACCACACGGAGACCAGGAGATCCTTGATTCAAATCACAGCTATGGCATTGAATTTTTCAATCTGACTCTACCTCAAACATATTCCATATGTAGGCATCAGCAAATGTGAGGATTAGTCTGGGAATTCATTTGGTTAGCATCTGATTCAAAACCAGCACTGGCCACTGCTTTTTAAGTGAGAGTCCACGTCAGATTTAGTATGTTAAAGTTCTCCAAAGTGCTGTTCCACACAGGCAAGTGACTTTCCCACAGTGGAGAGCTGTTCATTCATCCCTTACTGTTAGACACTAAGCAAATTGAACCAGGTATGCAAATCCACACATTTCTATCAGACCTATCGCTCAAACCATTGAATGACATTCTTGTAGATCGTAGGACACCTTTAACACCCTTCGGAGAAGGCCCTGATTCTCACTTGTAATGATGGTTCTAGGACGACATAAGTCTCTCCCATTTTTTGTTATGTGGTGCCTCCTTGTCAACTCTCTTTTCATGCTGCTCTTTAACATAAAGCAAACTCTATCCATTCTGATACCATAGACCACATTACTAGAAATAATGTTCCACAATAAACAGCTTCTCTTGTCACAGCTTCTCTTGTGCTAAGTTGTGCTTCAATGTTTCTACGCTTCTTTCAAGTTTATACTTTGAGCTTCTCTTGTGTTGTGAGAAACATAAGTGCAAAATTCAACATGAAACTGAATTCACAATGTATCAAACTATTACATACAATACATAAATACCTCATTCCTATAGAAATTTGCACAGCAAATGATCTATAACTTCAAAATAAAGATATATTTACCACAAGTAGAACTCGCACTACTCCAGTAGATGACTTGAGGTGAGTTTCATCACAGTAGAGGATGACTCCCGAGAACAGGGAGGCTGTGGGTGAGGAACCAGGTAGCTGGTGGCGATAGTTGGCGTGAGAATCCCAGGACCGGACCGTGACAGCTGGGGATTCACAGTCTACGCTGCTCCTTCCTGCAGTAGCTACCCCTGTCTGGCTGCCAGCGATCTCAAAGTCCTGGATATCCTCTGGTCTACAACTTGCAGGCTCCAGATCGCGAATCTCTTCAAGAAGAACCTCTATCTCATCCGCGCCGTACAGGTCAGACACCGAGTTGATGTAGCGGCCCGGCTCCGACTGCATGGCAGGCCAACACACCACTATGCGTGCCACCACCTCCCACCCATATCCTTCTGTGGACACTAGACCACACTCACTTCCAAAGTCATTCCCTCCCACCTGTAACAGTATTCATCAAACATCTATTCAAATAACTTCATTTCAAAATGACTGAATATGAAAGGTGTTAGGGGTATGAATGCGCAGATTTTAACAGCAACTTCCTGACGTTAAGCTAAAACATAAGTTCCTGTACCATTTTCTTCTAAAGTGCATGGTTGCAGAAATAAAAAATAAAACTGATCAAAGTTTTGTACACGAACATCATTAAATTAACTTTAAAGAGAGTCGATTAAAGACACTAGACAACACTTACTTTTAAATTTTTCCGGAACTAAAGCAGCTGACAATATGGCGGACGAGGTAACCTCTTTAAAATTTAAAAACCATGATGGATTCAACGAACATTTTGGAAATAAACATGACATAAAATTATTTTTAAAACTGCAAGAGAAGAAAAGAAACATTTTTGCTAATATAAAGTTCCTAAAACTGTGTTTACGAAACAAATTGACACCCCGATTTGTCCGAAAAATAGTAAAACAAGGCAATGGAAATCCGCAACAAAGGGCGGCGGAGAGAAAGGTTTTAAAATTAGAAATTAATCAGCAATACAAAAATTTGGATGAGATAGAATTAAAACTTTACAAAATTCATTCAGTTTTAACGAAAGCGCTGGGAAACGTGATGTGGGAAAACTTTGAACATAATTATTTGGCAATCCTAAGCAAGAAAATGAAAGAAAAGACATTACGACTTAAACACAAATTGGCCAATCTGTGCAACATGTCCTCACACAGAAATACCGGGAAAAAGTTTAAAAACATCCGGAACATCAACGTATGTCGATCAGCAATCGTCACACACGCTAAATTCAATAGTGAAATAAGTTGCGTAAACAAAAAATCGAGCACGCAAATTTTTGAAAACGTAGTAAACCTATCTAAACAAAATTTCTCCACAAAAGAATTGGACCTTTTAAATAATGGATTAAAAACATGCGTCAGTTTCTCAAACAAAATTGAAGATTACATTGCAGATATCAACATTTCGACACAAATTCTACCAGTATCCATACAAAATTCAGTAAAAAGCCATTGTGAAAATATTTTGGAGGAAATAGAGAACAGATCCTTTCAGAAGAGAAAACATAATGCTATCCATTCTTTGAAACAGAAAAACGTTATTTACAAAAAGGCAGACAAAGGCAACAAGATAGTCATAATGGAAAAATCAGATTATATTGAAAAAATGGAAAAAATGCTAACTGACAACGAATATGAAACCATTAACAAAAATCCTTTAAAAACTTGCATACAGTCATATGAAAAAACAATAGCAAAATCAAGCATAATACCAAACAAATATGCAGTTAAACCGGATAACCCAACCTTACCTAGACTTTATGGCTTACCCAAAATACACAAACCATCCATAACAATGAGACCTATAGTTAGCAGTATAAATTCACCAACATACAAACTTGCAAAGTGGCTAACAAACAAATTCAATTCATTTCCAAAATTCGACAGCCTAAGCATCAAAAACACCTATGAACTTATAGAACACATTAAGGATACTGAACTAAAAGAAGAGGACACACTAGTCTCATTTGATGTTAAATCACTGTTTCCCAGCATACCAGTTAATCAACTCCCACCGTTGATAGAAAAATGGCTTAAATCACTTGGAATGGCATCATCTGAAATTTCAGACTACATTGAACTAACCAAATTATGCATAGAACAAAATTTCTTCCAGTTTCAAACAAAATATTATCACCAAACTTCAGGGTTAGCAATGGGCAACCCACTATCACCCTTCCTGGCCGATCTGTACATGAGTGCATTAGAAATAAGGATCAACAAAGGTTTCCCTTGGATGTTCAAACTCTGGCAACGATATGTAGATGACATCTTTGCAATAGTACCAAAAAAACACATCAGTGATGCACTAAAACTTTTAAATATCCAAGAAAAAAGCATCAAATTCACTGTAGAAATAGAAAAAGACGAGTATTTACCATTTTTGGATCTAAAAATAATGAGGAATAAAAACAGACTAAACTTTGGCATTTACAGAAAACCAACACAGACAGACAACTACATAAAAGCTAATGGCTACAATCCAAGATCCCACAAACAGGCAATCTTCAATAGTTTAGCACACAGACTGGTAAACATCCCTCTCACAGCAGAAGAATACAAAACAGAATACAACAAAATAATTGAAATAGCACAAAAAAATAACTTTCCCAAATCATTAGTGGGCAAAAAAGTGAGCTTAGCAAAAAAGAAGAAGCTACTAAAGGAAACCACAACTCTCTCATCTACAGAAACTAATATGATTTTCAAAAAATTCACTTACCATCCATGGGCCTATGATAAATTCAAAAAAGTCTTCAAAAAACAAAATATTCAACTAGCACCAGTCAACCATTTCTCCTTAAAAAACCTAATTTGCTCAAACATCAAAGATGCCATTCCATCAAACAAAAAATCTGGTATATATCAAATTGAATGCAATGACTGTAGTCAAATTTATATTGGAAAAACAAAAAGAAATTTAGAAACAAGAGCAAAGGAACACTTTAGAAACATAAAATATAAACAATTAGAAAAATCAGCAGTTGCCACACATTTTTGGGAAAAAAACCACAACATAAATCCAGAACCAAAACTACTGAAACATACATCAGGAAAACAAGAACTATCCACATGGGAACAAATCTTCATTTCAAAAAATAGGAACAAAGTATTCAATTTCGACATCCCCCAGAAGGATTTGTTCAGCAAGTTCCTTGAGCCGCCACCAGAGGAAACTTGTGACAAGGTATCGTCAGCTACACCAACGAGAATCAGTCGAGAGCCGGCCGATGATAGAGGCAAAGCCTCTGAAACTAGTTCCGGAAAAATTTAAAAGTAAGTGTTGTCTAGTGTCTTTAATCGACTCTCTTTAAAGTTAATTTATATAACAACACTGTTTTCAACACTTCCAAGAAAGTAATTACATCATTAAATGTTTACAATTTACTTTTGCAATTAGGACGAGGTAGAGCTAGAAAAGATTAGGTATTTGTCTTTACCATATGTTGCTAAAATGATTCAATTAGCCACAAAATGAGTGTGTAGAACAGAAGATGAGGAATGTAAACAGTAAAATTACCTGCCGCAACACTTGGCACAACAGCCGGTTCTGCCAGTGTTATTAACGCTTGCCTTGAAATTTTGAGTTGTAATTATTGACTATTAATAAATTTTCTGTTTAGCAAATATGCGGCTTTGATTTAATTTTACATGATATACCTGAATGAGATATTTCTGTACTTAATAGTTGAATTTGTTATCTTTGATCAACCTATGAGTAGCTTTTGCACAGCTTTTAGTTTAGGTTTCGTGAATACTATTTGAATAGCTTAAAAGAAAAGCACCCCACCCCTCCTTACTGGCATTAGCTAATAAACACACAGGCACATGGCAAACAGGCTTTCACGCACTGGCCTAGTTTAGACTTTCAGCCGTTGCAGGTGTGACCACATGCCTGACCACAAACCAAAAACAAAACATTACATTCTGAAGTCCTACTTTGTTGCCAGACTGTGCACATAATGTATTCACTAATGCTCAGTTATCTCCTTTATTTTTCAAGATAGATGAAATTATTATGGGACTTTATTATTTGTCATATTTGAATCTCCCAGGTCGCGAAATCTGCCCACTCATACCCCTAACAGCCTGTACACATATATATATATATACATATGCAACAAAAGCATTATGTTTTTTATCACATAGAGATGATGCCACAGGGCCAGTTTGACAGAGAGCATCATATAGTTTAACTCTAGACTAGCTTGTATCCGCAGTTACAAGTCAATAGCTTGTTTAGTTTTTGAATGAGAGCATTTTAAACAAGACAAGTAGAAATTTCACGAAAATGGAGGATTTGGAATAACGAGCAGTGATTAAATCTTCCATTTGAAAGGCTTAACGCCTAAGGAAACAAAAGGAGGAAATGGACAGTACATTGAAAGACTTTGCCCCTTCATATACAATGATTAAAAGGTTGGTTGCACAGTTTAAAATGTGACGTACGAGCACTAGTGATGAGCCTCGCTCTGGACGCCCTGTGGAAGTTGCAACTGCAGAGATCATTAAAAAAATTCATCATTTAGTACTGAAAGTCAGCAGATTAAATTTCTTTGAGATAGCAGAGGCTGTAAATATATCAAAAGAATGCACAGGTAATATTTTAAGTAAGGTTTTGGGCTTTCAAAAGGTCTGTGAAAGATGGGTGCCATGTTTGTTGACACCTGATCAAAAGTTGCAAAGAAAAACTTTCTCTTAATAATTTGGAGCTCTACCGTAAAAATCTCAGTGAATTTTTGAGACAGGTCATTACCATGGATTAAACTTGGATACATCACTACACTCCAGAAAGTAAATCAGTCAAAACAGTGGAATGCGCTAGGTGAACCAACTCCAAAAATGGCAAAGTCAATTTTGTCAGCTAACAAGATTATGGCGAGTGTTTTCTGGGCTGCACAGGAAACTATTTTTACTGATTACTTGGAAAAGGGTTAAAGTATCACTGGTGACCACTATGCAAGCTTACTGCAACATTTGAGTGATGAGGTGTAAAGAAAAAGATCTCATTTGCCAAAGAAAAAATATTGTTTGTTCATGACAATGTTCCGGACCATTGTTCAGTCATTGCAATGGGAAAAATGTGCGAATCAAAGTTTGAATTGCTTGAACATCCACCCTATTCGCCAGATCTAGCACCCAATGACTACCACCTGTTCCCGAACTTTAAGAAATTTGTTGGGGGACAAAGATTTCACTGCAACGAGGTCATTGATGAAGTAAACAGCTATTTTTAAGGACCATGATAAATCACACTACAGAGATGATTTAAATAAATTAGAACACCAATATGACAAATGTATTAGCCTTTCTGAAGAATATGTTGAGAAATAAAAAAAAAAAAAAAACTTTTTTGGGTGAAAAAACTTATTAGCCGACCCTTGTAATTGTTAGTGAAGCAATTCAAGCATCTCATTTGAAAGCTTAAAAGTGGTACCTACAGTTTTTCCCTCTTTTTATTAATTTAGTAACTGATATGTTTTATAATTGTAGACTTATCACTACAATAAATCATTAAAATCCAAGATGTCCAGTCCTTTCCTTTTGGGCTTATATTATTAACAGATCAAAGAGGGAGGGTGTATTGAGTTGAATGTAATAAACCTTTAAACTAAAAGAAGTTATGAATATTAAAATGTTTTTAAGTTTCGTTTTGTAACTCATGATATTCATGCAAGACAAGTAAAACCAAATTGAAAATATTAAGATAAAGCCATTTTAGTTTACTCAAAGACAAACATTTTGGTATATTATAATTAAACGACTTTCTGTATCCTATCATTTACTTTTATATCTATACCGTAAATTATTTCTTAAGACAAGCTCATCTTTCAGTTTTGTAACAAATATTTCCTGAGATAGTTTCAGTACTTTTTCAGGTAATTACTTTAGTACAGTGCACATTTGTGAAAATATAAAATATTTAAAAATAAACTTCTTGTATGTATGCCAAAACTGATATTTTGATTACTCTTACATGGCACATTTAGAAACAAAAGAATGGACTTGTTTTCCAAAATTTTTTTTTGTCATATCGGATGATGAATGGAATGGGTGAAATGATGCTCAAATGAGCCCAGGGCCCATGGAGCTAAGAGTTACCCGACATTCGTCTTTTAGGATATCTAAGGGAAAAGCACGGAAAAACCTTATCTAGGTAACTCACCCTGACCGAGATTCGAACTTGGGACCTCTTGAACGTGAGGCAGACATGCTACCATCTATGCTACCGAGGCGGGCTTTCCAAAAGTGTGTAGCTTAAAATACAGGAAAATTCTGGTCAATAGGAATTATCTTGTAAAGGTCTTAAAAAAGGTATAGTACATTCTAGTATATCTGAAGTACAAGGGCAGATCCATAAGTTTCCAGCCTCACCAATTAGGATTATTACCTGAATAAAATTGTTATGATGTCATATCTTATCTGTTAAGTAAATAATTGCAGCTGTAACTTTCCCTCTACTGTCTTCATTTGTTCAGATATAGCTGCATAAAGAAGTGTCCAGAAGAGTCTGACACATTCAGAATCGAGTATCAAGCAGATTCAATTTTGGATTTGACTTAAGGTCATGGTTTTCTTTCCAAACCATGATCCAAGTTATGAAAAGGTATGATAAAACAAAACAAATGGGTAACATGGGAGAACATCTTATTATGGAAAAATAAGGACCAAGTAATGAACTTTGAAAATCCCACCGGTTGATCATTTGATAAAGAAGTTCACCACCAGAGAGAAGACAGGAGACAACAGACAATAGTCAGACCTTCAAGGTTAAAAATGGAAGCAATAGCTACCAAAACTGGTCCCTCAGAAAATAGAAATGTAAGTGACAGTGTTAAAAACCGACTACAAATAGTTTTTTCAATTAATTTTGAGTCATTGGTTACTAAATTCCTCCAAAAATGCAAAAGTTTATTATGATCTTTAACATGAATTTAAGCAGAAGAATAAGCATTTTGAGAACGTTTTGCACAAGACTTGAGTAGAGGAAGTCATGTGAATGTACAATAGATCTTTCTCTTATCTATTTCACATTAACTGAGATAATTGCACAAATAGTTTTATTGGAGGTAGAAAAAACTGAATCAATATTCAGATGTTTAGAACACAGGCTGCTACATGCTAACCCTGAAATTCTGTACTCTTTCTATGGCATCACAAAAAAAAAAAAAAAAACAACAACAACAAAAAAAAACTGAATAGAAACAGCAACATAAAACATACAAACTGAAAAATTCAAACCAATAACAGAAGTGGCTGGCATCACCACAAAAATTATTGAAATAAGATGTGAACTACTATTATTTGTGTAGTTTGGTTCAATACATCTCTCAAATATTTACCATTAAATAAAGTGATGCAGGTCCCTTTCAAATGAAGGACTTCATAGTTATTGCCAGAAAACTTAAGATCAGTGGTGAAGCATGTAGGGGAGAGAGCTGTACCTAGGGACATTTGTACCAAGAGACATTTCAGGTTGTAGAAACATCTGTGAAGTTAGAGAGCATAGACTCACATATTATGCTGGCTGCTCTGCAAGCTTCCCTCCAAATGTGTTTGTAATGTTAATGACTCTTTCTTGAGCAGTGAACTGACCCATATTTAACTTTAAAGAGAGTCGATTAAAGACACTAGACAACACTTACTTTTAAATTTTTCCGGAACATGTTTCTGAGGCTTTGCCTCTATCATCGGCCGGCTCTCAACTGGTTCTCGTTGGTGTAGCTGACGATATTTTGTCACAGGTCTCCTCTGGTGGCGGTTCAAGGAACTTGCTGAACAAATCTTTCTGGGAGATGTCGAAATTGAATACTTTGTTCCTATTTTTTGAAATGAAGATTTGTTCCCATGTGGATAGTTCTTGTTTTCCTGATGTATGTTATAGTAGTTTTGGTTCTGGATTTATGTTGTGGTTTTTTTCCCAAAAATGTGTGGCAACTGCTGATTTTTCTAATTGTTTATATTTTATGTTTCTAAAGTGGTCCTTTGCTCTTGTTTCTAAATTTCTTTTGGTTTCTTTTGGTTAGAAACAAGAGCACACTTTAGAAACATAAAATATAAACAATTAGAAAAATCAGCAGTTACCACACATTTTTGGGAAAAAAACCACAACATAAATCCAGAACCAAAACTACTAAAACATACATCAGGAAAACAAGAACTATCCACATGGGAACAAATCTTCATTTCAAAAAATAGGAACAAAGTATTCAATTTCGACATCTCCCAGAAAGATTTGTTCAGCAAGTTCCTTGAACCGCCACCAGAGGAGACCTGTGACAAAATATCGTCAGCTACACCAACGAGAACCAGTCGAGAGCCGGCCGATGATAGAGGCAAAGCCTCAGAAACATGTTCCGGAAAAATTTAAAAGTAAGTGTTTCTAGTGTCTTTAATCGACTCTCTTTAAAGTTAATTTACATAACAACACTGTTTTCAACACTTCCAAGAAAGGAATTGACCCATATTTGTTTTTTGCTGGTCGTTATAAATTTTCATACTGCTGGAGAACTTAGTATTTTACAGGTAATATTGCAAGAAATGTTAGTGAATGTATTTATTGAATGTTAAGAATATGTTTTAACATGGGTCAGGGTATTTGGCTCAATATTTGTACTTGATCTGCAAATATGAGCATCTTTCAATGAAGGTGCATAAAATGTACCAGGGGACACACATATATGATGTACCAAGGGACATTCATTAGTACATTAATGTGTTCCTTGGTTCTTGGATTCTGCTTTTTTTGTCTACTGAACTGCTTTCTTAGGTGAAGAAATGCCATGAAGCAAAATGGTATCAACAGACCACCACCTGATAAAGATATAATGAAGGCAGTCATGAGGGATGTTATTGAAAGTATCTTCGGGAATCCGCTGACAACCACAAGGTTTCAATATCTGCCATAGCACATTTAGTTCGTAAAGCAAGGACTGTTTCTTCCAACACAAAGTTTACTTATCCTAATTTTTATGTAAAAAGGGTATTTTCCAAGAAAGAAGAAAATGATTTGTTTCATTATTTAAAAAAGGCTGCTTATCTGCATAATGGTTTGACAACCTATCAGACTAGGAAACTTGCTTACGAATATGCTAAGAGTAATGAAAAGGTTATGCTACAATGGGAAGAAAATAAAATAAATGGGAGGAAAATGTAAAAAACTGATCATGAATGAGGAAGCAGAAGTCTATTCTGTTGCTGCAGATGTTATCTGAAAATTACCAGCACCAGTGCTGGTGGAAGCACTTCTCGGAGCAAAAATCGATTGCATTTTCCAGTAGAATTTACTAACTTTAATTTAGGATACTGAAATATTGTTGGCAATTCATAGATGCACGTGTTTTACTTTTCTATAAGTACAGTAAACAGATGTTGAAAGTGTATCTTATTAGAGAATGTTGTGTCCCTTGGTACAGCATGAATATGTACCTAGGGACAGCTTGCGGAATATTACAAATGTTGCTTCTAACACTCAATGTGCAACAAAATGTATGCAAATAATAGTCTACCTTTTAGCTAATAGATGAAGGTTAATAAAGTAACCTTCATTATAGCTGTAAATTTAAATTTAAAAAACTGAAAAATTTATTTTATAAAATTGTTCCTAGGTACAGCACTCTCCCCTAATGGTGCTGGAAGCGCTGCTTTTCCGAAAATTTCAGAAGAAAAAAAAAAAGAAAATTCATGACAAACAATATTTTATTTGCTCTGGATACATTTTCAAAATTTATTTGCGAACATCCGTGGTGCTACGGACAATTTGACAGCTGCTTAGATTTAAGTAAACAGTTCCGCAAGCTCATTCAATACTGAATATTTTGTATTTACACATTCATAACCTTAAATAGCATGATGTATAGGTTTGCAGAAGCAATCACAACTGTTAGGTAATTAGGACACACTTGAAAGATTTTCTCATGTGAAGCCTCTACAGGGTGTGAAGAAAAGTTTATTTTTTTGTTTTATTTGGTACTTTTAAATACAACTGTAAGTATTAAGTAGTATTAGCAATAGTATTTTACGTAGATTTGGTATAGTGGTGACAAATAGGAAATTCTTGTGAAGTTTTAAGTTATTAGCAAAAGTGTATGAATGGCACACTTTCTCCATTTTAGGCTAACAGTTCCATAGTGTGGGCCAGCTGTAGGTAAAATTGGAACGTGTAAGTGGAGAAGGGAAGCAGGAATATGTCTGCTTGTAGTATGACCAGTCTTGCAATGCAAGAAGCGCCTACATGTGACTGTACAATAGAAAAAGTACTGAAGAGTAGCTTTAGTTCTTTGAGTTCATTATTCTCTCTTATTTTAATGAAAATTATTATTTGGAGCTTCCCTCACTTTGAAAGTCATGCCTCACCACTGCGTAAGATATACATTTTGTCATACAAATATCTTAATTATGCAATATTCACAGCAAAACCCTTAGAGCCCTTTCTGAGAAACCATAAAATTTTGAAAAATGTTGCACGTACATAGCTTGGAATGGCAAGATTTTTGTTTTAAATGTTCAAGTTGCAATTTGATATTTGATATTTCATTTGTAAGCTATGCTTCTCAAATATATGGACAATTTTCTAAAAGTGCATCTTTATTGAATTTTAAGCATAATTGTATTTCTGCTAACATCTTGAAGCAGAATGTCGGTCTATGTCACTTGGTTAAGCGCTGGCCTGTTCATCCCAAGATCACGGATTCAAATCCACCCTAGACCAATGGTTTGAATGTGTGCCTAAAAGCATCATCCCAAGTCAGTAGATTTACTGGCATGTAAAAGATCTCAGGAAAAATTCTGGCACACCAGCACTGCTGTTACGATCCTGGCAACTGACAGTGTTTTTTTTTTTTTAATTTACGTCCTCCAACGTTAAGTCATATCAGATGAATGAAATGGGTGAAATGATGCTCAAATGTGTTTGGGGTCCATGGAGCTTAGAGTTACCCAACATTCATCTTTCAGGATAAGGGAAAACTCCAGAAAAAACCTTATCCAGGTAACTCACCCTGACCAAGATTCGAAGTCGGGATCTGTTGAACGTGAGGCAGACACACTACCATCTACACTAACGAGGTGGGCTGACAGTCTTACTAACATAAAATATTTTATATATGTATGTAAGGCATGTGTCGCGCTTGACAGTGCATGTTCATTATTGACCAGGTATAAGTATCGGTTGTTAACGAGTAGCGCACACATTGTATTTGCATTCAGAGGCACGGGTAGACTTGCAATGACAGACTTAACAGAGTTTCAAAGAGGGCAGATTGTGGGGGCTCGATTAGCTGGAGCAACAGTAACTAGACAGTCAATTTATTTAATGTTTCAGGAACAAATGTTTCAAAGATCATGACAGCCTACACAAAACATGGAAAGATATCATATAAAAGTAATAGGAGAAAATCAAAGCCAAATAACATACATACACTAACAAGAATTGTGTCGAAACTCAAAACTTCTGTGGCTTAAGTGACTGCAGAGCTCAATAGTCATCTTCTAGACACTATATTTATCGACACTATCCGCCAAGAACTCCATAACGCAGATATTCATGGACAAGCTGCTATATCTAAACCATTAATTACTAAACCAATGCTAAGAACCATAAAATGTTTGGGTCAGGAGCATAAAACCTGGATGGCAGATAATTGGAAACAAGTCATACAGTCCGACAAGTCGTTTACATTATTTACATCAGGCCAGGTTTACGTCTGGAGAACTTCAAAGGAAGCCTACAATCCTGATTGCTTTATTCCAATGGTTAAGAATGGAGGTAGACATGTGATGGTGTGGGCAGCCATATTATGTTATTCTCCTGGTCACATCATACTTCCAAAGGCTGTGTTACAGTCGAACAGTATTTGAACATTTTAGGTGACTAGGTGAACTCTGATTCAAATGATGTTCTCCAACAATGATGCCATATTTCAAGACGATAATGCAACCATTCATTAAGCCAAGACAGTACAATTGTAGTTCGAGGAGCATAGAAATGAACTGCAGCATCTTCCCTGACCAGCACAATCCCTGGACTTATCGAACCAGTTTGGGAGGCATTGGAGAACAGACTACATAGCAGACTTCCACTTCCCTTGTCACTAAAGGATTAGGCATAACATTCCACTGAAGGCTATACAATTATTATATTCCAGTATTCCAAGAAGAACTTCAGCTCTATTACAGGCAAATGGAGGTCCAACCCTTTATTAATAAACCAAAGTAAGTACAAGTGTTCACATTATTTTGCCTATCCCCTGTAGTAGAAAGTGATAAAGTTACAGCACAGTGCTTTAAATGAATTAAATATATGTGCTAACCTGATAAAAGGTTTTCATTTCCAACAACCAGTTTTAAGTGACAATGCAGATGTAAACAATTATCCAATTTTTTAAAGAGATTGCTCCCAATGCTTCAGTGAAGCAGCACAATATTTAGGGGAAGACAATAGTTTTGTGTATACTCACATCAATATGAAATTTACTAAAGCATATATAAATCTGAATTTTTTAATCTCTAGTTTACTTAACTACTACCTTACAGAGTATATGTTCCTTTGAGATTATGATTAAAAGCATTGTTAAAAGTGGTCTGCATTAGGGAGGCCCAGGTACCATTCCTCTGACCGACCTATCTGACCCATGTTTTTTTTTTTTTAAGGTTTTCCAGGGTTGCTAGGCGAATGCTGGGTAAGTTAATTACATCCCCCAAATTTCCTGTTCCTTAATTTCGTCTCCATTATCATTTCACATTATCTCAAATCTGGTGGTCGTTTTCAGAAGTGTGGCAGGTGTCTCAGCGGTGCATGGCTGGATGATATGTTCTGAGGAAAACTACTTCCTCCTTCGTAGGTCGGTTGCCAGTCTCCATGCCTCTACTGGGATCATTTCAGGACCGCCAGCCAGGGACCTTTGAGGCTCGGATCGCCTGCCTTGGTACCATCAGGGCTCGGCTGCTGGACTTGCTGTCCCGCAGTAGGGGAGCGTGATCATTGTCCAGGCATGTCGGGGAAAGTCTCTATCCAAGTAAACTGTAGGGACCCTGCCCTCTGTATTGTCGTGGTTCCTTGGTTTGGCCGCCCTCTGTCTCCTTTGCCTCATCCTTCCTCCCAGGGGTGGGGCAAAGGAGGCCACTGTGGAGCCTCCACAAAGGAGCCGATTGTGCCTACGTGAGGACGTAGGCACAATCGGCTCAGCATGTAAACCTATGTACCGAATCCCCTCCATAGTGAAATCCTAATCCTAATTGTTAAAAGTGAAGCTAATTTCATATTAAAAGACTTATTGAGTCATATTTTATTAAAACAAACTTCACTCACGTGAACTAAAAACTGGAAACAAAAAATGTACATTCCGCCATAACAATTCCCTAAGTTTGAACAAATTTCAGGATTATAACATCAAACCAGCATCACAAAACAGATTTTCACTCAAGAAGCTTTTAAATAATCCTTTAAAAAACACATTAACACCAGAACAAAAATCAGGTATATATATATATATATATATATATATATATAGGATAGATTGTGAGAATTGTAACAAATTTTATATTAGACTGGCAAAAAGGAATTTAAAAGCTAGATAAACAAAACACTGAAGAAGCATAAAATATAAACAAATACAAATACTAGCAGTTGCTTTACATTTCTGGAACCAGAACCACAACATTGGAGAGGAGATTGAATTACTGAAACCATTAACACTGAACCTTGTGAGAGATTCGTATTACGCAGAACATTTCACATATTTAAAATTTTGACGTGCCATCGGTGAGTTGCCTAATGCATCTATGTAGGAAATACTCCAAGAGAGGGAGCTGATTACAACAGTTCCTTATGACAAATGACTGAAGGTAGTGGTCAATCACCAATCAGCTGATGGAGCTGGGACAGTCCCAAAAGGGTTCCTTTTTTTAATAGTTGACCTATGTGAAGTTTTAATCAAAGATGACCTAATAAGCATTTTAATATATGTCCCACTGTTTAATGAAAAAAAGCTTGATGTTTTTTTTTTGTGTGTGTGATTTACGTCCTCCAACATTTAGTCATATCGGACGATGAATGAAATGAGTGAAATGATGCTCAATGCGTCCGGGATCCATGGAGCTTACAGTTACCCGACATTCGTCTTTCAGGATAAGGGAAAACCCCGGAAAAACCTTATCCAGGTAACTCACCCTGACCGAGATTCGAACTCGGGACCTCTTGAACGTGAGGCAGACATGCTACCATCTACGCTACCAACAAGCTTGATGTTGATAAACCATATGCTATGATGAAAAATTGTCAACCTAACATTAACAAAATGTATGTTTTATCCTGCTTAATTAGGTTCTTTATTTAATCTAAAATAGTCACGATCCAATACCAATAATCAGTAAGACAGTGATTTAAAAAAAAGAGAGAATCCAATGTGTTGCAGTCATGTGTATTCACTTACATTTAGTTTAATACAGCTTACACAAAACCATTACTTGAAATTATCCATGATTGAAGAAATTTATTAACAGTGACGTCAAAACTGGAAAGAGGTTCAAGAATGAAGGCCACGGCTTTCGAAACTAGTCCCTCAATAATATAAAAATGTAAGTGACGAAGAGTCAAAACCCAACTACAAATAGTTTTTCCAATTATTTCTTGAAAGCTTACTCTTTCATTTACTTCACAACAATAGGTATAAACGTCTGCAGAAATAATTTCATCACACATTTTGTTGTAGATATAAGGATAGAGAAAATCAAATCAGGTAGTAAACTGTTTAAAAGCAGCCTGCACTTTATTAGTTTTAAAATTCATACTCTTTCCATAACATCACTAGAAGTAAAGTAAATAGTGAAAGCACTTTAAAACAATTACAAAATCTTAAACACTTCAAACCAAGTTTTCCTTCACCTCTGACTGTTTACCCATTATATAATACAAAATTTCTTAAATGAAGTGGACTTTTTTTTTTTTAATCTTTGTTACAAATCTGAAGATAGTGAACTGAAGCACAACTTGCCAAGTCAATTAAAAGACATACCCTCTGTAAATAGGTTTACGGCACAACTTCACAAATTCTTTATGATAAATCAGGTCTACTCAGTGAATATTTTGAATATAATTCAGGTAAAGTGTAAATATATCAGTTGCATGCATTTCACTGTACTAATATATTCTTGTTTCATATGATTGAGAATGGAAGATTAGTCAATGAAGAAGGATCTTGAAAATTACTTAAAGTGCAATGCTACTGTCAGTGTCTGAATAAATAAGTTGATTATGATTGTATAAGTTGCATTAATAATTCCAAGTGTAAACAGTAATTTGTGCAAATTAATGGTAATCCTGATACTGTAAGAAAAATTATAAAAGTAGATTGTAAATACTGCATAATATTTTTCTAAATATTTTGACAATGCCTATAATTCTGTATGAATTCCTTGGCTAATAAATAAATTAATTTAACCAACTTTTCTGTTCTGGAGTCATAGTGTTCACAGACACCCTACCCAGACCAATGATTTTTTGAGTTTGTCAGTATACATTTGAAAATCACGTCAGCGGATTTACTCCTGCAGATGAAATTCTAGCACTATGGCAGCGCTAATACAATTTTGGCAATTGTCAGCACTGTTAAAAAAATAAATTATCTACCTACTAGGTATATGGTAGAGAAATTAATAAAGAAAGTAAATTTTTGTGTTAATTTACATTCTCCAATGTTATATCATATCAGACGATGAATGAAATAGGTGCAACGATGCTCAAATGGGCCTAGGGTCCATAGAACTTAGAATTACCTGACATTCGTCTCCCACGATACAGGAAAACCCTGGGAAAAAACCTTATCCAGATAATTCACCCTGACCAAGATTCGAACTCGGGATCTCTTGAACGTGAGGCAGACATGCTACCATCTACTTTACCGAGGTGGGCAAAGAAAGTAAAGATTTCATTAGCTACAATGTGCTTTTACTTCAATCCTGGATTACCAATCAGTATTATTTTAGACTATAACTGTCAGAACTCAGTGATTCTCAAATTTCTGCTTTATAATGCACATGACTTAGCACTTTGGTATCTATGTTAAAATAACAGTAAGCATTATTGTCGAAGTCATCACTGCTGCCAGCTGATTCAACAGTAGTACCTGTCATTTCCATCAACACAAGAGTGAAGCGTTCAATATAAGCATATATAGTTCCATTATCACTAATACACGCAATACTGTACAGACTTTCAATTCATTTCATACAACAGTCTACTCCCAGCAATGCCATTTTCAGATAATGTATCAGAAATATCAAATAAAATATGACATTTTGCAAACGTAAAAGGGACCTTTACTTAGCAACAAGGGAACAAAGCTGCAGTAAACATAAAAACCACTATAAAATGTATGGTAAAATACTTAAAAAGTTACTAATGCTGCTAAAAACATGTGCTATGAAAAACAAATTCAGTCATCACACAACAAGCCTTACACTATATGGAAACATTATTAAAAAGGTGACTGGAAAAACTTATGCAAAATATGATATAAAATAAATTACATTAAACCAAGTATCATCATATATGATCCCCAGAAAATAGCAACTGCATTTAATTAGTAGAGAATTTACTGATAAATAAACAACCCAAGAAAGACTCAATTTCATATTTTAAGAAATACTGCTTGGAAGATTTTATACAAATGGAGACAGTGCCAACAAGTTCAGCTGAAGTTACAAAAGTAATATAAGCTCTCAAAAGCAAAACTTCATCAGGATATATGAAATAATGACCAAAATATTAAAATTATATAGTGATTTTAAGTTAATTGGTGGAAATTAATCATTTCTTCACACTAGCCAAATATAGACTAAGATTTTGAATAGATAGTCAACCTGAAAAATTCAATGCCAATGGCCATGGCATTGAATTTTTCAGGGTGACTATCTATTCAAAATCTTAGCCTATATATGGCTAGTGTGAAGAAATGATTAACTTCCACCAATTAGCTTAAAATAATAAGAGTTTAATAGTGAAGCCTGGGACTCAAGTACTTCAACAGTAAGTCGCCACAAACAGTGTATCTCGAATATGAGAGCCCCTGGTGGTTTACTGGGAAAATATGAGTCAATGGAGAATTTAATGTCAGGAGGCACGTTGGCCATGGTGGCTCAATGGGTAAGAGCAAATGGATGGAAACCAGGAGATCCGTAGTTCAAATCCCTGCCATGGCATTAAATTTTTCAGGTTGACTATTATATAGTGATATTTGCACACCTATAAGCCAAATATGTAACACATCATATCTAACAGGAATATTCCCCCGCTGCTTAAAATATTCAGTGGTTAAGTCATTATACAAGAAAGGACAAAAATTCAATATGTCAAATAACAGGCCAGTATTTTTAATTAAAGCATTTTCTACAGTTTTCTCTGAATGGTCTGAAATAATAATGGTGTCCCACAAGGATCAATTCTGAGCCCCTTATTCTTACTATATATAAATGATCTCCCCTCAGTAATAAACAAACCTGCTAAGACAGTTCTACAAGTATTGTGATTAAGGATCACAAAAGAAATCAGCTCCAAGATTTATCAAACGAAACCTTTGATGCACTAAATAACTGGTTTTATGTTTTATACAAAACATAAAAGCATCTCAGAGCCTCAAATACAATATGAAAACAATGAAATTATGTAAGTTAGTAATGTGAAATTCCTGGGTCCTGTTATTGACTGCTACATGAAATGGAAATCACGCATTGATTAGCTGGTGACCCAAAAAGTCCTCCATTTAAAGCTGTATGCCACATGCTAGTAGTATGGTGTGACAAGTGAACCTTAGGAGAGAATATTATCATTTGTGTTAATAATCATTTTATTTATTAATGTAGAGTAATGTAAATTTTAATTCCATTATATCTTTGCATTAATAGGGTGCGTCAACTTCATATTGTGAACTTTGTTTTTTAAATTTCTAATCGGCAAGTATTCAAAATAAAATGTTTTACTTTGCATTTGCAGCTGTACCAATACTTATGTAGATTATTGTATGTATGCTACCATGGTTTTCTACGTTCTGGTTACATTTTACAAAATCTATCACTTACAAGAAAATTAGCAATAAGTTGTTTACCTAGAATACCATAAAATAGACGAATGGGCGTTTGTACAGAGTAGAGAACCACACATCAAACTTTTTGTTACATTGGAGTATTTCGTTTGTCTGCCCCAAGCGAAGTTGTACAAAAACCGGTGTGTGCGTGTTACACGCTTTGACCACAAGCCATGTAGAAATGACAGCTGATAGTAACAGTTGCTCAATGTCATCGATACGGGTCTGGTGTTCATGACCTTGCTAGCTCACACACCAACAGTTTACTTTTGTGTGTTTAACACGGCCTCTTCCGGAACTTGGGACTTCCTAAAACAATTGTACTAAAGGGTAAGCGAATGTCATACATTGCTAAACATGTTTAGCAATCAGATCTTTAAATCAGGTAGGCCGCGCCGTGGCTCAGTGGTTAGACAGCTTGGCTTTCACCAAGGCGACCTGGGTTCGATCCCAGGCGACCGCAAAGTGAAATTTGTGGTGGACAACACGGCGCTGGGACGGGTTTTCTCCGGGATCTCCGGTTTCCCCCGCCATCTCATTCCACCGGTGCTCCATCTTCATCTCATGTATCATCAGTGTCATCGCCTGCGGTGCCGTATGTAGTAAAAGCGGGCGTTAAACACTACACATTTCATTTAAATCAGGTAATTGATAAGAGCATCCTGAAAATGGCTTATTACTCTTACTTTCATTCAGTAATGACTTATGGAATAATGGAAATAATCATTTATTTCACACTAGCCATGTGTAGACTAAGGTTTGGATGAGTAGAGCCAGACTGAAAAATTCAATGCCATAACCAGGATTTGAACCACGATCTCCCAGTCTCCATCCAGTTGCTCTAAACCACTGACCTACTAGGACCAACGTGCTGACATGACATTAAATTCTCCATCTGACTCCCGGTAGACCACTAGGGGTTCTCATATACAATAAGACATGTACCTTTTGTGGTGACTTATTACACTGTAAGTACTTAAGTCCCAGGCTTCATAGTTGAACCACTATGATTTTTTTTTTTTAGATAAATTGATGGAAATAATCATTTCTTCCACACTAGTCATGTGTAGGCTTAAGTTTGGATAAGTAGAGCCAGACTGAAAAAATTCAATGAATGATTTGCACCATGGATCTCCCGGTCTCCGTCTGGTTGCTCTAAATCACTGAGCTACTATGGCCAACATGCTGACAAGACATTAAATTCTCCATCTGACTCCCGGTAGACCACTAGGGGTTCTCATATACAATAAGACATGCACCTTTTGTGGTGACTTACTACACTGTAAGTACTTAAGTCCCAGGCTTCATAGTTGAACCACTATGATTTTTTTTTAGATAAATTGATGGAAATAATCATTTCTTCCACACTAGTCATGTGTAGGCTTAAGTTTGGATAAGTAGAGCCAGACTGAAAAAATTCAATGAATGATTTGCACCATGGATCTCCCGGTCTCCGGTTGCTCTAAACCACTGAGCTACTATGGCCAACATGCTGACAAGACATTAAATTCTCCAATTGACTCATGGAATTATGGAATTATGTTCTGGAGTAACTCTGTAGATGCCAAAAAAGTATTCATTATAGAAAAAAAAGGTAATAAGAATAATTCAAGAGGCAAGAAGATCAACTCACTGCAAACCTCTTTTCAGAACATTTGGCATATTACCATTATCTAGCAAATATATACTAGCTGTGTTGTCATTTATAATAGTTAACCCAGAACAATTCACTAATATGCTGATATTCACAGTATAGGAACTAGATGCAGAAAAGCCCTACATCAACCAATAATTTACAACTATTGCAAAATGTGGGGGGTGTACTACAATGGCAAAGTATTATACTTCACTTCCAACTTCAATAAAACATTTGCATGAGCAAAAATCAATTGACAGCTCTATAAAGATACCATATTACACCTTCTATACAGAAGAGGATTTCATTTCGGCAAAGAATACTTGTAATAACTGACATATCTGAAATTACATTAGACTCCATCATTTTGTGAATATGTATATAAATATATGTGACAAAAAATGTAACTTTGACTTTCCTTGAGTTAGACTTCTTTGGTCTAATCTCTATATAGCATCTACAGATCGAAATACCCATCATTGACATCATACAATAATTGTGCTGAGAAAGTTTACACTGAATGTAAAATGGAACAATACAAATATGTAATTTTTCTGATCTGAGCATAAAAATTAGACTTGCCATATAGTTGTTCATCAATATAGATTTCTAAAATATTCTTAACACTAGTAGATCTTAACCCTTCAGATTCTTTAATGGCTTTCATGCTTCTGTGTTCAATAGGATTGGATTAATAACTACAGCACAATACAATTAATATATTAATACAATTTTGTACAGTCATTACTTTACAAAGGATACATAACACTCCAATGAATTTAACCTCCACAAATATATATATATATATATATATATATATATATATATATATATATATATATATATATATAATGCTTTTTTTCTTAAAAAGTAACACCAATTTAGGATTATAAGATCCTGGTGCCTTCTCTTTAAAAAAAAAAACAACTTATTTGTAAAACCACCCAATAATTTTAGTACCATAATTGTTATGCGGAATAGTTACACAATTTTACGCACAATCGGCAGAATATTTACCATTTATCTCCATTTGGACTGAACATGAAACAGAATATAGCTGTGTGTGCACTGTGAAAAAACCTGTTATCACTCCCTTTCCCAAAACCCAGAGAGGCATGTGCCATTTTAATTCTTTACATAAAATAAAGATGTCAATCTATTTATAGACTACAGAATGAGAACTTCCATCTTTCCCTCTCTTCCATCCATTCTTTCCACAATCTACACTGCTGATGTAGGTGATTTAGTTCACAATAGATGCAAATAAATGGCATGATGCTCTATCAAAAAGCTTTGGCTCCGATTTATTCAACTTGTTATGTAAAAAAACATTTGTTAAATTCAGCAAATGCAATAAAGTTATCAAGTAAACCTTCTTCTACATCTTCCTAAATACAAGGTTAAGTTAGAAAATCTTTAATTAAAAAAGCTCTGTTCATCTTGTAGACTCACTATTTTATGCACATGTGTAAATCTCTAATAGTAGTTTAATTAATAACAATAATGAGAAATTATGAGTGTTTTTGGTTGGCTGCCATCAGCCCCCAACCATTCATCAGTTCACAGCTGCTCAATTATGACTCCTTTTTACTGCAGGTAGGTATTTAATTATCAATGAAGGAGTAAAGATCAATGGCTGGCCTCTACAGGCCTAAATAAGAAACTGAAAGAACATTTTTGCTTACCTAATGTGCGCCAAAGCCTTCATTTTAAAGTTGCGAATGATGTTAAACAAACACTGAGCTTTTGTCAGAATCCAATGCGTTTACATCCAAGATAATCTCACACTATATCGACTCAAAAAGCAGAGCATGGTCTGAAAATGTTTTTATCCTCGTCCACTTGCCACACACCATACAGTAACTACCGAAATAAGGATGGTTCTGAACATCTGTCCGAATGCTTGCATTGACAAGGCGATACATACGACCCTTATAATCACTTGAATTGGCGCCGATATTACCATGAGGCCTATTTGAATAAGCAACTGCCTTGCTAAACATCCAAATTCCCCATGCAGGCTGTTGTAATCCTTATCCTCATATTGTCCACTGTTAGAAAACAAAATACCTTATAAAGTCTTGAACATGGCAATAATTTTCTTTAAAATTAACTACTACTATCGTAGTATTTAGAAACATTTCTTTCTCACGTTTTCGGGCATTCTTCCAGTAATCCGAAGTACGTATGACCGTAATCGTTCGCCATGTTTACTAAATTTAATCTACTAAATAATCAGTGACATTTCAGTAACTTCCGTTCAAGTTTTGCACAAAACTTTTCATTTCTATTAATTCATAAACGCGAATACTGTTTTTATCATAGTACTAAAATGTAGCCGTATGTGCAACATATTTGAGTGATCCTTTAGAACGTCAATAGCATTAACTGAATAATAAATAAATCCGTTCAATCCCACATGTGCCATGATTTTAATACTTCAATTGATAATTTCCTACAGAGTAAATGATTCGAGTGCTACTGAAACATGTGATAGACGATGGGCGTGACGTGAAGTATCTGTCATCTGCGGTGAAATTTTAAATCCAAACGCAAATATGATGCCCGAGAGAGATTATGCACCTTTAAGCCCTGCTTGTGTAAGGGCTCTAAATGATAAGCTGTACGAGAAGAGGAAAGCAGCGGCATTAGAAATAGAAAAGTAAGTGTCATCTATAGGAAAGATAACCAAACTGTCATTTGGGGTACATAAATAATAACTCTCATAGTCCATTTCAAATAAAACTTGCATATAATTTTGTTTAGGAACATTTGGAAGTAATTTACGAAAATTACTGCATCCTGTTACCACCGAACAATCAATAAATATTTATCGGGAAAAGCTTTTTAAAAGGAAATGTATGGACCATGTTTTCTTGTATATTCACCATGATTCCAAGCAGATTGGCTGAAGATTATGTAATGCATGTTACTATTGCCTTGAAAACTTTGTCTCTACATTCTTCTCTGACATGATCAATGCATTCTAGCTTAAAATTAGCAGAGCAATCATATTTGCTCTTGTATTACATCGTTTATTAAATGTTATTCACATCATAGTCTGCGAAGCAGCACGTACACTTCACATAAGGTTCATATTTGTTCATGACAACTTCTCTTTAGGGTATCTTACATTGGAAACTGGTTGGAGATTAAAGCCTATATGTTGCTGTATTCAGCAATTATGCAGATGTTCGTTTCATATAGGTGATATCTAGGCTTGGTATTTTACATCTATTTGCGGGTGCTTGCACTTAAAGCTTGATGTGTGGCATAATCACAATGTTATTTAACTCTAATAAAATAGAAAAATCTCAGGAAAAGAAATATATGGCATCTGTTGCATTGATTCCAATCTATGCAATCTATCTAAATTTACATAGGGATGGCAAAAAGAAAAATTTGCACCAGATTAAAAGAATGAGAAACTTAATAGGGAAATAAACATACTTTCTTGGCCCATCATTTTTGGCATGACATAGAGTAAGAGGTAGATCAAATTAAAAGCATTCACCACCATACTCAATTAAAAAATTGGAGAAAAAATGTTTCCACTTGAGAATGAGCTATTTTAACTAAGAGTGTTAAAATCATTCTAAGCAATAAATAAAAATTTATAAAATTTATGATGACCAGTCTTTCAATTTCAGCTTCTCATAATTGGTAATGTTGACCAGCTGATGATGCAGAAAGACTTTGCAAAATATGTTTGAGGTAATAATGTAGATTAGTGAAGCCATAAAAGTGTTTACTGAGGTAGCATACCAAGTGAAAAGAGTAATAGGCTCTACATTATATTTACAAATTACTTCAGCAAAATTATATTAATTTTTAGGGCCCAAACAAGTTATATCTGAGTATACATTACAGTCTAATCTCGGATAAACTGGGTCAGGGCCGATCCGAGTTAACAAAAATCTGTGTTGTCTAGAGAAAGACTGAAGAACAATAAAAAGACATGTACAACATCAAAATATTTTTAATGGAGTTCAGAAATTACAATCAGCACACATAAAAGCACATATACTGTATGTACTGCAAAGCCCGTGTATTTGCACTGTACCCAATGTAGCTAGAGGTAGATCGCAAACAAAATGCAGTCGGTGTGCGCATGCGCGAGGAGAGCCTTCTCCCTTTCTTGCCATCCAAGCATCAGGTGACTCCCACCCCTCCCTTCCTGCATGTGACTGAGTGCAAACCACACGAAACAAGTGTATTTTAATGCTGTTTTGATTTTCAAAGTTAACAGAAAATAATTACCTTGGACATGACCTCACAATTGATCAACAAATAGATAGAATCTTAGTTTCTTTAAACCCTGAGGAACAATGCAGTGATTCGGCAGAAAATGCAATGAGTGAATGTAACAGTGAATGCAAAAGCGAGTGAAACAGATGACAAGTGCAGCCTGTGCGATGGAGGAGAGGTAATCTAAAATGATGGTAGAGGGGGGAAAGCTAGAGGACTTCATTGTCGGTAAGCCATACCACCAACTGCATTTTGTTCGCGGTCTAGTTATACAAATTAGTCAGTAGTAAAAAAGGCAGCTTCTGCTGTCTCAGTTTAGTGATCTTACTGCATCCACTTTAACATTAGAAATTCATCTGGTAGTGTTTCAGCTTGACTCTCGAAATAAAGCATCAATTTCTCTATGTTTGCTACTGCTTGTGGGTGGGTCATAACCACAGCTGGTTCATCAACACTGTCTGAATCTGAACACTCTTCATTTTCATTTTCAATAACACTGCATTGTGCAATAATGCCTTCCTCTGTAATCGGTTTATAACCTCTGTCATTGTCGATTTGCAACCAATTGTCAATGTCTTCTTCATCAACATTGGAACAATTATTTTTAGTTTTTCTTCTTCTTCAATATTGCTTTCTGGCAAGTTACACACACCAGGCCACAAATTTTTCCATTACTTTATCAAAGTTTCTCTTACAACCTGGTCCAAGCAGGTGGGGTGAATGCAATGAATTTGCGTGCTAGCAAGAGAATTTGAGTAATATACCTACTGAGAATAGCAATTTATCATCTGTAAAATAGGCAATAAAAATTTTAAATAGCTAAGAAAAAAGCATCAAGTTCACTGTAGAAATAGAAAAAAAACGAGTATTTACCATTTTTGGATCTAAAAATAATCAGAAATAAAAACAGAATAAACTTTGGCATTTACAGAAAACCAACACAGACAGACAAATTACATAAAAGCTAATGGCTACAACCCAAGATCCCACAAGCAGGCAATCTTCAATAGTTTAACAAACAGACTGGTCAACATCCCTCTCGCAGCTGAAGAATACAAAACAGATTACAACAAAATTATTGAAATAGCAAAAAAAAAAAAAATGACTCCCAAATCATAAGTAGACAAAATAGTGAACTTAGCAAAAAAGAAGCTAATAAAGGAAACCACAATCCTCTCAGCTATCCCGTAGGGGAGGGGATCCGTCCCCTTCAGCTGCTGTGGTGCGGACGCTGTGGACCCTTAGCACTCGTGGTACCTCTGACGTTACTAAGGAACCTTGGGCCGAACTGCCGAGCCCCTCCCGTCGGGGAGTTGTTCGGATTGGGTTGGACTCGAGGGGCAGTGTGTTCCCGACACTCACAGGGAATTGGGTACCTCTGGCCAGGCTATGGCCGCCCGAAGGGGGTAGAGGGTTGCCTCATATGTCCTGGGTACTAACCTGCAGAGCTAGTAGGTGTGCTAGATCACCAGGCGGCCCCACCAAGGTTTTCGGTAGTCTTCCCTGCGGGGTTGACGTGCGTAAGTGGCGTATCCACCTCCATCCTGTCTTGACGGTGTGCTCAGCGGGGCGGCTTTTTAAGAAATCAGGTATTGCCCTATGGAAAGAGCCCCGGAGTATCAATCGCTCCCGGGTAGAAGGAGGCCCGGGTCCTTGGTCCTACGGGTCCAGGACTAATGGGAGTAGAACCTCTGTACTTAACCCTCTCAGCTACAGAAACTAATGTGATTTTCAAAAAATTCACTTACCATCGATGGGCCTTTGATAAATTCAAAAAAAGTCTTCAAAAAACAAAACATTCAACTAGCACCAGTCAACCATTACTCGTTAAAAAACCTAATATGCTCAAACATCAAAGATGCCATTCCACCTAACAAAAAGTCTGATATATATATCAAATTGAATGCTGTGACTGTAGTCAAATTTATGTTGGAAAAACCAAAAGAAATTTAGAAACAAGAGCAAAGGAACACTTTAGGAACATAAAGTACAAACAATTAGAAAAATCAGCAATTGCCATGCATAGATAGAGTCAACATGAAAAATTCAATGCCATGGCTGGGATTTGAACCAGGGATCTCCTGATTTCCATCCAGTCGCTCTAACCCATTGAGCTACCATGGCTAACTTGCCATCATGACATTAAATACTCCATTTGACTCATATATTTCCCCGGTAGACCACTAGGGGTTCTTGCATCTGAGATACACCATTTGTGGCGACTTACTATTGTAAGTACTTAAATCCCAGGCTTCATCATTTAACTCTTATTATTTTAGTTAATTGATGGAAATTAATCATTTCTTCATACTAGCCATATATAGGCTAAGGTTTTTGATAGATAGAGTCAACATGAAAAATTCAGTGCCATGGCTGGGATTTGAACCACAGATCTCCTGGTTTCCGTCCAGTTACTCTAAGCCATTGAGCTACCATGGCTGTGGTTCAAATCCTGGCCATGGAATGGAATTTTTCATGTTGACTCTATCAAAAACCTTAGCCTATATACGGCTAGTGTGATGAAATGATTAATTTTCATTAATTAACTGAAACTGCCACGCATTTTTAGGAAAAAAAAAACACAACATAAATCCAGAACCAAAACTACTAAAACATACAACAGGAAAATAAGAACTGTCCACATAGGAACAAATCATTTCAAAAAATAGGAACAAGATATTCAATTTCGACATCCCCCAAAAAGATTTGTTCAACAAGTTCCTCAAACCACCACCAGAGGAGACCTATGACAAAATATTGCCAGCTACACCACTGAGAACCAGTCGATTTCCGGTTGGCAATGGAGGCAAATAACCTTTGAAACATGTCTGGGAAAATTAAAGAGTAAGTGTTGTTTACTGTCATTAATCAGCTCCCTTTAAATTTAATTTATTACAACAACACTGTTTTCAACACTTCCATGAAAGGAATTATAAGTTTTTATTTACTACGCTAAACAATGTAATTTTTTTTTCCAAAATTAGTCCAGGTTAACAAGGTTTTACTGTAAGATCATATCTCAATTATGACTACACTGCATTTTTTTCGAGTAAAGGGAGAAAGGATACAGGTTCATATGCCTTACATTATACCTCAACAGTGGAATATAGACACTATAATATTCACCAAGCTGCATCTTAAATAATTAATGGTTACCAAAGCACAATAGAAATGTGTATTTTACTACAGTTTACTACTAGGGCGTCAGTAATGCCATGTTTCTAAAAACAAATTAAATTTAATTGTAAAACACTATTTGTAGTCGATTTACTGACACTCATCACTTACTTTTTTATATTATCAAGGGACTAGTTTCAAAGGCCATTGCCTCCATTTTCAACCTCTCTCCAACTAGCATCTGTTGTTTGCTCTCCTCTCTCTGGCGGTAGAATTATGAGTAGAGAGGAGAGCAGACAACAGATGCTAGTTGGAGAGAGGTTGAAAATGGAGGCAATGGTCTTTGAAACTAGTCCCTTGATAATATAAAAAAGTAAGTGATGAGTGTCAATAAGCCGACTACAAATAGTTTTTTACGATTAATTTTGACGTCACTGTTACTAAATTCCTCCAAACACACATAAAATTACATTTGTTTATATTTGACAGCAACTTTCTAATGCTTTGTGAGTTGATTACAGCCCAATTTCTTTAATTGCCCTAATAGTGTGTTAATTATCATCATTTAAACATTTTGGTTCACCCAAAAATCAATTTGAGTAGAGAATATTTCAGGGCTATTATATTTTATGACTTTAATTTATCATTAATGCCTAAAATTGACTTGAAAATAAATATGGCAAAGGTGCATGTAAAGCAGCAATTTATAATTGGTGCAGAGATCAGTTTTCTCTTGGTAAAAAGTTCCTGAAGGATTCACAAGTCTGCTTTACTAATGAAAATAATATAGTTGTGTGAGCGATGCTTCTAAGAAGGTTGACTGACATTTTATGAATTTGTTTGGGTAACATTGGGAATTGTTATGAGTAAAATCCATTACATTTTACATTAACAATTATACAGAAGTAAACGTAATGTCAGTGGATTCCACGTAAACTGACTCCCAATCAAAAATAATAATGCATTGATTGGTGCAGAAAAAAACAGCAAACATTCCAAAGCAGCACTTTAAATTAATGTAATTCTGAGTCTAACTAGTATTCAATGCTCCATTTATTGCTAGTATTTACCTAGAACACATTTTGTTAGTACCTTCCTAACATCATCACTGTTGTCAACTAATGGATGTTGGTTTGGTGAACTCCTTGGAGGTGATAGGGGCGTCTCTGTCGGTATCTTGATGAACTTGGAGTTTGGGTTCTCTTCAAAGGTAGTATTGAAATTGAACAATTTTCTTTCATATTTCTTTATGAAAATTTTTTCCCACGTGGTTAATGCAGCTGGACCTTGGACACTTTTTAATAAGTGGATTTCTCATAGTATATCGTGGGAATTCTTCCAAAAATGGTACGCTACCGCCAATTTATTTCTTTGTTCCTGATGTTCCTAAAATGCTCTTTAAGCCTAATGTTCAAATTCTGTTTAGTTTTTCCAATGTAAAAGTTGTCACAGCCTTTGCAGCTTATTCAGTACACATAGCACTTAAAATTTAGTTTTATCGTTACTGGTGCTGAATTTTGAATTTATTGTTGCGATCTTGAAAATAAGTAAATTGATTCAAAGGAGTTCTTTCAAACAGAACCTATGCCTGTTAAGGTCTGACAAGAGAACTATCACTGTGCTCATACCTTTATTCACTTGAGAGCTTGATAGCATCATCTGTGCTCTTTGTGGGGCTTGTGCACCGAAAGTCTGTTGCAGAATAGAACTGCAACCCCCAAAATTGAAGCTTGAAAAGTGCTGCATGCAACCACTTGCAAGTAGCTGCTGGACATCCCTGGTGAGCTCTGTACTGCCGCTCTTAACGTATGCCTGTGTGTACACTGCTGCCTGCAGAGTAAACAATTCCTCCAGTACAATGGTGTGTTATGCCTATATGTTCCTATGTATTATTGACACATTTTTGGGTACTTCCAGCTATACTCCGCACCAGATTTTTGGCACACAGGCTCCACATACAGCAGAGATACTGCCATTAAACTCTCAAGTGCATACAGGCATGAGCATAGTGATAGTTCTCTTGTAAGATTTAATCTACGAGGGTGGTTTGAAAAGTTCTCGGAATCACCACGATAGGTCAGTGCTAGTTCAACGAGTTGTTCATGTGATATCCATTGGACTGTTGCCTGCAAACACGTGCCACGTCAGTGCTCTTGGAAGAGAGCTATGGTGGTGATGTGACTCTATTGTTGTTTCAGCGTAGTGATTTGCGAAGATGCAAAAAATGGAGATTCGAGCAGTGATTAAGTACTTCGTAAAGAAAGGTATGAAAGCAAATTACATTTATGCCACTTTCCAGATACACTGGGGGATTCTGCTCCTTCATATTCATCTGCTGCCAAGTGGACAAATTAATTTAAATTTGGTCGGGAGAGCTTAGATAATGATCTGTGCAGTAGTCGGCCAAGATGTGTCACTACTCTAGAAATCATTGCAAAAGTGCACAAAATGGTCATGGAGGATCGCTTGCCAGATGTCATCTGAAAGGATATATCAAATTTTAACTCAAGAATTAGAAATGAAAAAATTATCTGCAAGATGGTTGCTGCAACTATTGACGATGGATTAAAAATGCATGAGAATGGACATATCGGAACAATGTTTGGCCCATTTTAGGAGAAATGAACAAGATTTTTTGCACAATTTTGTAACCACAGATGAATCTTGGGTGCATTACTATACTCCAGAGACAAAACAACAATCAAAGCAGTGGAAACATGCTGATTCTCCACCATGAAAGAAAGCAAAGACAATTCTTTTGGCTGGAAAGGTCATGGCATCAGTTTTCTGGGATGTGAAGGCGATTCTGCTTGTAGATTATCTCCCCACTAGGCAAACAATTCCTGGAGAATACTATGCTAACCTCTTGGACAAATTGCAACAAAAGATACACGAAAAAAGGCCAGGTTTAGCAAGGAAGAAAGTCATCTTCCATCAAGACAATGCACGCCTCACACTTGTGCCATCGCCATGGCAAAATTACACAAACTAAGGTATGAATTGTTGCCACACCAGCCTTATTCACCTGATATGGCTCCATCAGACTTCCATCTCTTCACAAAATTGAAAATTTTTCATGGTGGACTAAGATGCATATCAAACAAAGAATTGATAGCCGGAGTTGACAACCATTTTGTAGACCTGAAGGAATCTTATTTTCGGGGTGGGATCAAGGCACTGAGCATCATTGGACCAAGTTCATTAATCTACAAGAAGACTACATTGAAAAATAAAAATGTTTCAGTGATGTAAATACATTTTTTCTATTCCATTCCAAGTACTTTTCAAACCACTCTTGTATATGGTACAATGAGCATATAATAATAAAGTACATGTTTAAAACAAACCTTTTATTTATGCTTTAATATCCGTAATATACAGTTACGTAAAAATAAATTCATCTTTTAAGTATTCTGTTCACAGACAGACCTATGACACACTCAGAAGTTTTCATAATCTTTTTGTTTTTTTGATCCAGAAATCTGATAAAATTCAGTTTGATAAAAACTCACAATGGAACTATTACTGTACTCACCTGCTGTGCACCTGAAAATTTGATGGTATAATACCTGCTGTATATAAACCATATGCACCAAAAATCTGCTGCAGAGTACAACCACAAGGACCAAAACTGAAGCCTGGAAAGTGTCATATGCGACCTCTTGCAAGCACTGCTGGACATCCCTCTTCAGCTGTGTGACTGGTGTGGAGGACGAGCTCCTTACATATGCCATGTGTAGGCCACTACCTGCCAGGGTAAACAATCCTTCCTGTATAGTGCTGCATTATTATGCCTGTATGTTCCTACATATTGTTGCGGCGAAAAAGCACAGAAGTTTCGGTAACGAGAGAGAAGCGCGGTTTCTGTACACAATACTGCAGAGAAAAACAACAGACAGATAGGTTTCACGTAGATAATGAGCTTGCATAAACAGATAAACATAGCGCTTGAGATAAAAGACTTACCGAAACAAACTAAGATAAATGGAAATTTCTAGTTACTTCTGGACTGATAGAGATCGTTCGCATTCTGGTTTATTTGCGAATCATCTAGAAATTATCTGTGAAGTATTTAAAGAGGCGACGATTGGCCAAGAGGGAGTTGTCAGTTGTGTGTGAAACGAGACACAGCTGGAAGTGTTATTGTAACGAGAGCTAATGATGCAACCTGCTGTCACTGTTATTGTCATCGACCTTGGTAGACTGATGGTGTATGTAACGTAATGCTGCTGTAATCTATAAGAGTATTTCTACGAAAATAAAGAAGATTTTTAATTTCTGCAACTCGGCCTTTTAATTCTACCAAACCACAAAGTCACAATATTCTGGACTCATTTTCGGGTACTTTCAGCTATACTCTGAACCCGATTTTTGGCACACAGGCCCCACATAGAGTAGAGATGTCATCAAACTCTCAAGCGAATACAGGTGTCAGCATAGTCAATGTTCCCTTGTGAGGAATTTACAGTGCTGTAAGAAAATGGTTGCTTCTTTTTCTCCTCCTTCTCCTCATCCTCCTCCTTTTGTTTTAATTAGTCATATTACTACTAGAGCATTAGTTACTGCAATTGGTACACAAATGTACCAATGTACTTTCTGAAAACATTTGTGAAAAGTGCCAAAAGGAAAAATAAGTTTACATCAAGATAATGCTTTCAAATGCTTTTACTACTTTGCAATGTCAAATATCAGAGTTCTCACTTAATGTAAGATGTTTTAATGTTTACAAAATGTACTATATACTATTATTTCTGCAGAATGGTAAAGGAGTTTGCGCTAGCAAACAAAACTGTGCAAATAAAGAGGTTGCTGAAGGTGCTTGGGCAAGATTTTGCAGCATCCCAGAACACCAACACAAAGAAAGGGGGTCTTATTGGATTAGCAGCTATTGCAGTGGCATTAGGAAAGGTAGGAGTTGTCACGTACTGTATGTAACAAAAGCCTTTTTCTCTATTGGCATCATTTATATTAAGTGCTTTCTGTTGCAGGATACTGGACAATACACAGATGAATTGGTGCAGCCCATTTTAGCTTGCTTTTCAGACTCTGATTTGAGAGTGCGATACTATGCATGTGAATCACTTTATAATGTTGTGAAGGTGGCCAGAAGTTCAGTCCTTCCTCATTTTACAGAGATCTTCAGTGCACTCAGCAAATTAGCTGCTGATCCAGACCAGAACGTGAAGAATGGATCAGAACTTCTTGACAGACTTATGAAAGTAAGAGTGCTAATGAAAGCTCTTGTTTCTTATAAAGCCTTGTATTAAATTATTTTACATTATTTTACAAAGTAAAATGCTTTCTATTAGCAAAAAGTAAAAGTTGATTAGGATTCTTTCTTTGTCTCTCGATATAAAGGTTGCAGTGAACCAATTTAGAGTAAATGGCAGTACGAAACTGAACTATAAAAAAATTGCTGTATAAAACAATTGTAATCTGACCTCAGGAAAGATGATTTCCAGTCAAAATGAAATGTAACTTGCATGACAAGTGTGTACATTTTGTCTATTAAGGAGTACTGGAACAGAGTGATAAACTAATCATTACATGCACATACTGTACTGAACAAGACAGTATTACCATACCATCCATACCGAGCGGGAAGCTCAGGCGGTTTCATCTGTGGCCCACATTCAGGAGGTCCGGGTTTGATTCCTATGTCCAGACCAGCCCACTATGCCATGGCCTAGGACAGTTTTATGATAGTTTTTAGTAATATAACTACTCTGGGCTACACAGAGAAAGGTATGGAGTGCTAGGCAGCTTTAAAGGTTACTTTTGGTAAGTCATCTTGTGTCGTCCCGAAGATCCTTGCAAAGTAACCAAAAATAATTCCAATGTGTAAGGACTATGATACAATGAAGCACAAAATTAATATAATTTTGAGTCAAACTAATACTCAATGCTCCAGTTATTGCTAGTATTTACCTAGGAGCTACCAAAATTTGAAAGCCACAGTATTAAAACTTCGTTGGAATTCATTAACAAAACTAAAAATCTACAATTTTCTCCCACCGACCAAATGATGATCTTTTGATGTAATCTCTTTGTTCCCAAAGTGTGCCAAGAGACAAACTGATGGAGTACATGCAAATATGGCTTCTATCCCTACAATTAGACCAATACATAGAGGAATACCTTCACTTAACAAATATTTCCATTGAACAGTCCTTTTTTACATTCAATAAAAAAAATTTCAAACAAAAATCAGGACTATCTATGGGCAATCCATTGTCCGCATTTTTGGCAGACCTCTTCATGAGCTTTTTGGAAACCCATATTACAAAGGCATTTCCACTAATTTTCAAAAATTGGTATATATATGTGGATGACATATGGGAAATAGTAAACGAGAAATAAGTGGATGATGCATTAAAACTACTTAATTTACAAAATCCTGCACTAAAATTTTCCATAGAAAAAGAGATAAACAATGAAATGTCTTTCTTAGATTTAAAAGCTACCAGAAAACATAATAAACTTGAATTTGGCATACATAGGAAGGAGACACACACAGAAAATGTCATAAAATCAGATGGATATAACCCAAGACAACACAAGCATGCTGTTATCAACAGATTATCTTACAGGCTGGTTAATGTACCTTTAAACAAGATGGAATATATCAAAGAGTACAATAATATCATTCACATTGCCAAATACAATGGATTCAGTGCTGAATTGGTAAGAAAGAAAATTGATAAATTCAAAAGACAACAAAGATGCAAACAAGTAATTACTCTTTCCCCAATCAGCAATGAAACTTCATACAGAAATTTGCATATCATCCCAGAGCTACACACCTTTTCCAAAAAGTCTTTAAAGAGCACAGTATTATAAATATTAAAAGCTGAAGCATTATTAATAGTTAAGTATTCTTCATATTTGAGTTGGATTTATGAGTCACTATGTTTACTCTCAACTGCACTTACTATGTTGTATAATTGAAACGTTTTCAAGATCATTCGATCTCATCCTCAGCTGTTTGGTGACTAAATGAAATGATGGGAGGAATTATGGGAGGAAGAAGAATGTTCATTTAGTCACCAAACAGCTGAGGATGAGATCGAATGATCTTGAAAACGTTTCATTTATACAACAACATAGTAAGTGAAGTTGAGTGTAAACATAGTGACTCATAAATCAAACTCAAATAAGCACAATATTACTTTGGCCCCACAGAACAAATTTAGTGTACAACACCTTTTGAAATCACATAATATAAAGGAGATACCCACAGACAAAAAATCAGGTTTGTACCGGATAAACTGCAAAGGCTGTGACAACCTTTACATTGGAAAAACTAAAAAGAACTTGAACATTAGGCTTAAAGGGCATTTTAGGAACATCAGGAGCAAAGAAATAGATAAATGGGCGGTAGCGTACCATTTTTGAAGGAGAATCATGATATAGAACGAGAAATCCACTTATTAAAAGGTGTCCAAGGTCCAGCTGCATTAACCACGTGGAAAAAAAAACTTCATAAAGAAATATGAAAGAAAATTGTTTAATTTCGACACTTACCTTTGAAGAAAACCCAAACTTCAAGTTCATCAAGATATCAACAGAGACGCACCTATCTCCTCCAATGAGTTCACCAAACCAACATCCATTAGTCGACAACAGCTGATGATGTTAGGAAGGTTCTAACGAAACGCGTTCTAGGTAAATACTAGCAATAAGTGGAACATTGAGTATTACTTCGACTCAAAATTATATTAACCAAAATTAAGTTTAACAAGATAACTACACTGTGTGTCTACTACTGTGTTCAGTCAAGTGATACTGATCCTGTTATAATTAACAAATTATAATAAATATTAGTGACTTAAACTTCACTTATCTTATATAATTGTATATTTCAACAGGATTATTTTCGATAATCATTTATGCCATCAGCTTGTTAACTTATAAGTGAAGTTGTAGTCATTAGTATTAACTATAATTTGTTAATTTATATTGCTACACTGCCAATAGATTCATCTTTTTTTAAATCCTGCTAATATTGTTTGTGTGTATGCTTGTGTCCTGGTAGGTTTATTTGTCTGAACAATGGCCAATTTCACAATAAGACATCCAATATAATTAAACTTAAAATGACCACAACACACAAAAAATAAATATGCTTTTATGTATATTCATTAAACTATACTGTACCATGACTGTCGAAATAAGCATTTCATTTTCAACATAAATGTACGCCTTTTTTTAATATATACGTTGTTGAAATTATTCTTATTTACATTCTCTAGATTGAAAATGGAAATTTGAACAGATGTGAAAAATACAAATAACATTGCATTTTTCAAGCCTAATTCAATTGTCCATATATGTATGCTCAATTTCACAGGACATAGTCACAGAAAGTTCTTCATTTGATCTGGTGTCTTTTATGCCACTTCTTCGAGAAAGAATCTACACCAAAAATACTTTTGCACGACAGTTCATCATTTCATGGGTATCAGTATTGGATGCCGTACCTGATATAGACCTCATCATTTTCCTTCCTGAGATTCTAGATGGCCTCTTCCGAATACTGGAAGATCACACTCTAGAAATAAAGAAGATGTAAGTATTTTACAATATATTGCAACTCTTGAAGAGCAAACACAAGTTACAATTAATGTGAGATGTCTTAAGCAGGAATTATGATGTATTTGTCACAGCATTTAAAACTCATAGCAAGACCTCAGTTCCCTGACATATATACATCTATGGGGTTTTCAGATATTAGCCTTATCCACTAATCTATGATGTCAGTATACTGAAGCAAGTTTATTACCAGTTCCTCTAGCAAAAGATGAATGGAAGCAATGAATGTCAATAATTTCAAAGTAATCTTAGTGAAATGGGATTTGTATTCGTACCTTTCCAGTATATCCAAATGTATTTGGACATTTTTTCGCATATGTGTTTGCAAACTTGCAATTTCAGCATGTATACTGATAAAGAGTGAGGAAACAACATAAAAAAGTAAATTCCCATTTAAAAAATGTAATTGACTCTAAAACATCTTCAAATAAAACATTAATTAGAAACTAAAGGATTTATATGTTCTTTACAAAATAACTTAATTGCATCTCTAAAAGGTTCTAAAATACCAACAAAACCAACCTTATTAGGTCCTTTTCGCAAATGAATATATCCTAGAACCCTCCGTTCTAATAAAGTAAAAAAAGCTTTCCCTTATACAGGTTGTTTCAAAACAACACCAAACAATTATAGCTGTTGCGTAGTTTATAACTTAACTAGTCCAAATTCAATATTACATGATTTTGTGATTAGGCAGTGCAGGAACCACTATTGTGCAAACCTCAAAAGTTTCTGGGACACACGTGCCATGAAAAAAAAAAAACAGTACTCCTTGCTCGTTATCAGTGATCCTAGCCTACTTTTCAGGTAATGAAGCAAAGGGCAGTTACTTGTGAATAAGTCGACTAATAACTCGGGCAGTTATTTGTGCAAAAGTCGACTAATAATTCGTACAGTTGCAAGGTTGCCCTTCATATATACTACATATTCCATCCTAACAGGGAGGATTTTGCGCATACTTAGATAGCCAATCCAGTGGAGCGCTATACGAACGCCAAAACGACGGATATGATTTTGATGCATGGAAAAGCTGAAGAGGGTTCAACGAATGCACTATTAATTTAGTTTCATTAATAATATGTATTTTAAAAGTAGTTACATAATGTTAATATTTATTTGTTTAACTTCAGAGCATTTTTAGGGGGTAAAAAATTTCCATCCTCAACCTCACTAACATTAACTTCCCTCTAAAAGGTATAAGTTGCATATGTCCACCAGCTTATTTGCCATCATAGACTCCTATAACAGAATTTTGGAACACGTTAAACACTGGAAATTAATTGTTCTTTGACACTGGCCGTGTGTAGGCTAAAGTATGGAAAGAGTGCTGGACGACAAACAGTAGATCCATGGTTCAAATCCCAGCTATGGCATTGAATTTTTCAGTCTGTCTCTATCTTTCAATACGTTAAACACTGATAAGCAATAATTAAGCAATAGCCTCTTTATTGCGGTTTCTTAAGCCAAAGAAATTCTTATTATAGCAAGCTACTGTGAAGTATGCCGGTATGTTTACTAATAGCTACAGCACGCGGCACGGCATGTGACCTATACCTGCAAACTCCGACAGTGTGAGGCACGTATCGTATTTCCTGTCACTGCCTAATCCACACACAGTCTGGAGCATTTTTCTATGCGGCTCTTTTGGTGGTAAAAACTATGTGTGTCACATAGAAGCTGAGCAACTACTTCTGTATGTTCGTTCGGTGTTGTTTTGAAACACCCTGTATATCATCAAGCAACTTTTATTCAAGGTATTTCTTTCTATAATTCTTAGTCCAGAATTAAAAGACAATTAACCAATTCTGAGATATTCCATGTTATTGTTTTGAATTTTCTAATTCTTCATATTTTTCTCAAACGTCAAATCTTAAGTACAAAGAGAACAATTTCAAACCTTTAATATAAGGACCATTAGAAACCATTACTATCACTTTAACTTAATGTATTCTTGTTGTCATCTTCAGTGGTCTAGGAGTGACATGCTAGTCTATTGCTCCCAAAGTCATGGGTTCAAACCCGGTAGAGATTGATGGACTTAATCAGGCGTAAAGCGTGGCTAAGAAGGGGATTCGACACTGAGGTCCAAACTTGGTCTATTGCATCTGTGCCCCCAAGTGGGGCATCCCCAGGAGGAAGGATGAGGCGAGAGGAGAGAGGGCATGACAGTACAGATGGCAGGGTTCCTACACTTAACCAGTTAGAAACTCTCTGGCAGGCCAGAACAACTAGCATCTCTCCCTACTGTGGTCCAGAAACAGCCCCAACAGACCGGCTTGGAGACCAGAGACCATCCTACCGGAGGAGGAATTGTTTATCAGGAGTTCATCATTCTGCCATGCAACACCGAGACATTTGCTGACACTTCTAACCTAAAACACACCACTAGATGAGAGATGATGTGAAATGATCCTGGAGATGAAATGGAAGGACAGGAAACTGTGGGGATGTAATTAACCTACCCAGCATTTACCTTTTGACCATGGAAAACCTCCAAAAAAAATCTATGGGTCAGGTAGGTTGATCATGTGAATCGAACCCGGACCTCCTGAATGCTGGCCACAGATGAAACTGCCTGAGCCATCCTGCTCGGTATTTGGAAGGGAAGTAAAGGCGGTGGTCCTTTGTCATAGATTTACAACATGTAAAAGAACTTCAATTCTGATAAAAAGGACTTTGAGTAAAATTAAGTAGTTTTCGCGCCCAATATAGAACAGGACACTGAGAACCAAAGCAGTTAAGGAGCATCCATAAATACTTATTTTCAATCATATCCTTCTTACTTCTGCAACAATTCGATTTACAAGAAGTAGATATAAGAATAAGCTTTTGTAAGAATATTTTCTAGAAGAGCGAGCCCGCCTCGGTAGCGTGGTGGTAGAGTGTCTGCCTCACGTTCAAGAAGTCCCGAGTTTGAATCTCGGTCAGGGCAAGTTACCTGGATAAGGTTTTTTCCAGGGTTTTCCCTTATCCAAAAAGACAAATGTCGGGTAGCTCTAAGCTCTATGGACCTCGGACTCATTTGAGCATCATTTCACCCATTCCATTCATCGTTTGATATGACTTAACGTTGGAGGACGTAAAATTACAAAAACAAACAAAAAGTGTAAGAGCGAGTAGAAAAGGTCATATAAATATTAATACATCAGATCTTTTAATGAATGTTACACTATATAATATATGCTGTGAATTTGTAATGGTTAAAGAAACTTAAGTAGTGTACCAGATATTTGTTCTTTATCCTTTATTGGTGAATGAATTTATTACTGCTTTTAATATTAGATTTATTTATTTATTTATTTATTTATTTGAGCACATCATTCAAAATGTCGATCTCAAAAGTTTTGTTTTTCATAGGTGTGATAATGTTCTGGGAGAGTTTCTGCGCAGCATCAAGCAAAATCCCTCAAGAGTGGATTTTGCTGATATGATCAACATTCTCATTACTCATGCGCAATCATCAGATGAGCTTCTCCAAGTAAGTAAAACTAGACATTTGATTGATTTTAAACTGCAAGATTTTAAAATTATATTTATAAGAGATTATTTTATCATCAGTAGCAAGAGCAAGAGTTCTTTGTTTGCTAAATCAAGTAACTGAAATTGAATGTAGGTAATCAAGAAATAACGTAAACTTAAGGACAGTAATAAAAAGATTCTGTAGTTACATTCAGCTAATTTTCTTGGCCCATTCTTCAGCAAAGTATTTATACAGAAGTTCATTCTTCTATTTAATTCATGTTAACCAGGTAAGCATTTTTAGGCCTGCCTTGGTAGCGTAGATGGCAGCATGTCTGTCTCATGTTCACGAGATCTAGAGTTCCAATTTTGGTCAGAGTGAGTTACCTGGATAAGGTTTTATCTAGGATTTTTCTTTATCCTGAAATATGACAGTCAGGTAACTCTAAGCTGTATGGATGCTGGACTCATTTGAGCATTATTTGATTCATCATCCAGTATGACTTAACATTAGTGGACAAATTACAAAGCAAACTAAGCATTTGTAGAAATGGTTTTATTAGATACTTCCTTGTAGGTACAGTGAGAATAGGGGAATACTTTAAGCTTCAGCAAAATCTAGTCTGTACTTGATGGCTCTAAAACGCTGTTCGTTTTGCATGACCAGGAAAAGAAGAAAAAAAAATGGAATGTTGACTTTATATTTTACAAAATTCCCATTCACACCAATAACAAGAAATATTTTGGAAATGGTTAACTCCAAAAAAATGTATTTTGTATAAATTGTGTTTTAATGAGATCTATTTTTTTTTTTTTAAGATAAGGTTATTTAAAGCCGCCTAAGAACAATGGTCTTATAGCAACAATGCTTTTATGGTACATAATTTCTGTATACAGTTGGTCAGTATTGTATATACAGAAATATCGTACCATCAAAAGAGTTGTCACTTTTGTGTAGTTAGTTTTCACTATCTTATGGTTTATCAATTATTCAAAGTTCATCGAAAGTGAAGAGGACTTCAAAGGCTACTCCCAGAAAATTCAAAATATATATTTCATTTGTTATGGAAATATCTTGAACATAAGGTATTTTAGTAAAATTATTAGAGCCATTTTTGATGAAATAAAAATGTTTGTACAATTTTTCTTGCAAAGGTTTGTTTACAGAATTTTTCATACTTATGTAGTAAAAGAAGTAATGGTTTAAGTCTTTTGTAGCATTAGTAGTTTTTAAAATATATATATATATATATATTTATTTATTTATTTATTTATAAAAAAAGCATCTTATGTGAATCTTTTCTCCCACATGGGTTATTAGCAAAGATGACTTTGCATGAACAGCTGTTTTGTTTTCTTTATTGTATGTACAGTATATTATTGTATATAGCTTAACTTGAAAATATTTCAAGTCAGATACTCTTGAATGTAACACAAATGGAACAATCATATTTAATGCAAATGCTATAATGAAAGAATGGCCAACCTATTTTGAGCTTGGACCTGTAATTATAACTTTATTGGATGCACCATCCTTCAATTTATCTGAACTATTTTAACTTGAAGTAAAATATTAAATAAGTATTAGTAAATATTCAGATAAGCATAGCCATAGGCCAATATTTTTAACAAATCAGAACACCAGCTGTTGCTAGACTACTTTATTACTTAGGTGCTTAGTGACGCAAACGTTACATTTGAGACACCCACTCAGAAGAAAACACAACTGATCCACTGGATCGAATCACAACTGAATTGCACTTGCCACTATTTACTGCATTCAACTGGAATCTTACTGTTAATTGCACACTGAAAAGTTGTCCATTCTCACTCCATTCTGATTTGTCTTGGATTTTAGAAAGGGAACTTTATTGAAAATGGACAACATAAATGTTCAGGAGACAAATGTTCAGTGAGGTCTACCCAAAAGTCCAAAGACTTTGGCCTCTGTTATCTGGGAGCGATGGAAAACTCCGGGAGTCTTTCCTTGGGGCAATACCTTGAGTCTAAAAAGCCCCCCCCCCCCATCAACAACAACGTCAAGATGGGTGGAAGTGGATACTTCACTTACGCGTGTCAACCCCACAGGGAAGACTACTGAAAAACCTCGGTGGGGCCACCTGGTGATGTAGCACTCCTTCTACTAGTTCTGCAGGCTAGTACCCGGGACTTTTTAGGCCTGGCTTGGAGGTACCCGATTTCCCGCGGGTGACAGGAACACACTGCCCTCTCAAGTCCAACCCAATCCAAACAACTCCCATTCAGGGAGGGACTCGAATTAATACAATTGTATTAATTTTGTGCTTCATTGTATCATAGTCCTTAAACAACAGAAGGGACTCGAATGTTTGGCCCAGATGTTTCCTCTGGTAACATCAGATGTACCACGACTGCTAAGGGTCCACAGCACTTGCACTAAAGCAGCTGAAGGTGACGGATCCCCTTCCCTACGGGAATGTTCAGGAGACAGCACTTAAATGGCTATTGTTCTCCAGGAAAAGGACTATTAACTACACCTAAGATGGGATAGCTGGGCTAGTGTGGCTTCAAAAGTTGTTGATACACCACAATAAAAATATTAACATTATGTTTTAAAGATCATATATTTAGTGTTACTCTCACTTTTTTACTTTGAAAGAACATCATATAATTTTTCACATTTTTTAAAACTCATAAAATGAAACATATTGCATTGTAAAGGAAAAAATGCTTATTACTCTATTTTATAAGAACATTCCAATGAAATGTGTATGTCATAAACAGTACGCTTTAACAAAATCTGCATTTTTTGTGCAGTAAGATTTTGTATCTCTCATGGATTATCTATTATACAAAAGTAATTCTGAATGAAGAGGACCTAAAGTGTTATTTCCAAAAAAATTCAAGATATACACTTTGTCGTGTGAAAATTATATTTTAATCAAAATCATTAAAAAAAAAAGTTAAAATTATCGAAGATGCTGAACTTAAATACTCTCTTCTTGACCAAGATTCAAACTCAGGATCTCTTGAATGTGAGGCAGACATAGTATGCAATACTCCTGTGCTTACTATAGATGTCCCTCTACTTGTTATAGATAAACAGAAGGGCAAGTAAGACAAAAGAAAAATTATGATCAACATTTGAAGAAATTTGTTCCATTTTGAAGCAAATACTAATCAGAAATGATAACTTTTTTTTTTTTTTTAAGCAGTAGCTTGTGTGTGTTCCTTTTCATGTCTTGCTTTTATGTTTTAGTTCACAGCTATAACATGGATTAAAGACTTTGTGCAGCTATCTGGTAGAACTATGCTGCCATTTGCATCAGGAATTCTTACAGCCATCTTACCATGTCTTTCCTATGACAATGACTCCAGAAAAAGTATCCTTTACAGTTTAGCATACTGATTTTAAATATCTATTCCATCCTTTATACATTAGAATGTTAATATTTAATATAATAATGACAGCAAATTCCTGGAAACCCTAGTTATTAAGGCACTATAGCTCTTAGCAAAGCTCAATTTCATTAAAATAAGTTTAATAAAAACCTGAATTAATTTGTCTAAGTTGTAGCTTTGTCCCATTAGGTTCAAAACATTTACATTTATAATTTAAAGTAAAATATTGTTGCTATTAGTGCTTTTGCTCTATAATATATGTCTGTGATTGATCCAGTTGGTGGTACCTGATACAGATGTTAATATGTCAAGTGCCAGAACAATGTTAAATTTATTCATTTAGGATTCATATTGATATCTTTAAAATGATGAAAGTTTTGTTTTAAATTGATGAGTTATAGATGGCCATGACTGAATAGAGTAGGTCACAAACTGGTGAAGTTGAATGTTAATATCCAATTGAGATAAATGATAACTATAAATTAAATAGAAAGATAAAATTACAAAAGAAAATTGTTTTTAGAACATTATATTTGGAAAATCAGAAAATGATGTAATTCAAAATTAATGTATTGGGAAAAGTGATGTAGACTAGAATATTTAGTTAATATAGTGATAAGGTAAAAATCAATAAATGGAATCGAGGAGTTAGCATCATTTTTGCGATGCAACCCAAAGGGAACAGATGCATGTGTGACGCGCATGCAGAATGCTGCATGCATTCAGCAAAAAGCATGTAGAAACCTGAGAGTTAGAACAATTATAATTATTCATCACCGTGAGTTTAAGCTTCGATATAGTGAAAGATAGATGTCTGAAAACTAATGTCTGAAAAGCAAAGAAATCACATGTACGTAAACACCACAAATCTAAGAAAATTATTATATTAGGATTGTAATAATTAGAATCGTATGAGAATATGTTTGATCATCGCAGAAGATGGATGTTCGTGAATTGCAGCGAGTAATAATAAGAATTAAGAATCGCATTGTGTAGGAGAATAAGAAAAGGTCGCCGCAACGCGGGGCTGCAAGTACATCTTCCCATCAGCACCAAATGGAATCCTGCTACAAATGATCACCTCAACTCAGGGCTTCGAGGTAGTCAATGTGCTGCATATCAGCGTTGTCTACAGAATTCTGCTTCATACTTATAGTTATATCTTTTCTTCAGTCATTTTATTGTATAAAAACAATTTGGGCATATTTAGGGAGTATCCTTATTGATTTAAATATTTTGGAGATACCCTCCCAAATGAAAACAGTAAAAAAGGATCTACCCTTTTGTTGACACCAATAGTTAATTGAATTAAATTGTTACTGTCTTCTGATTGCTTGATTGTTTTTTGTTTGGATGTTTGTTGGGAGCAAAGAATTAATATTTAAATTAATTTGTTGTACCTTATTGTTTGATTTCTGTAAACAACAGAGCACAGACAAACAAACAAACAAAAACATAACATAACCCAACCTGGTTGCCAGCCTCATGCCCACATACGCAAGGCAATCATCCAACCAATCAGTATCAAGCACCCCCAAGCCGGGAAGTTGCTTTCTAGACCAGATTCACTACCTAGCATAGCTCCTCAATTTCCTCACGATGCTGAATGTGCACTGGTCCCATACCTGCAACTTAAAATCTGCACCCTTAAAGGGTGGGATAAATTCAGGGAGCACTCTGTGGCAGGGAACCAGAGCACAATGCTCTAGCCCACTATACCCCAGCACAGAAGGCAGAAGAAAATGTATTCTGTGAGCAAACAAACTGATATGGCCTTACAGATGAGAATACGATACAAGCTTGTGACACAAGCAGTGCAACACAAGCTTTATGCAAAAAGGTATCCAACTGAAGGTATCCAAAGGTGTCACGAACATTCATAAGAATTCATCAATGCTCACAAAAGAGTGGATATAGAAGATATCAAGAGAGCTACAAAGCATGACTCTAAAGAATGAGTTCTTCGAGATGTGAATGGAGACTCATTAGATGGTGCAAGCGACATTACAATAAGGAAAAACACAGGTCACATGACTATCTGGTAGCGTAGTAAATGAAGACTTGTTTTACAGACACCAAATTGCTGTTCTAGTAGGTACATTACTCAAATTCTCTTGTGAGCAGATGAATTCATTGCACTCACCCCACCTGCTTGGGACCAGGCTGGAAGAGAAACTTTGATAAAGTCATGGAAAAAGTTATGAATGTGTGTTACTTGTCAGAAAACTTGTAGACTTGTAGACATTTTTACAAGTATTGATGGCTATTCTGATGTTAATAAAGACATTGACAGTGATCGGAGTTATAAACCAATTACAGAGGAAGGCATTATTGCTGAAAATAAAAATGAAGAGTATTCAGATTCAGATAGTGTTGATGAACCAGCTGTGTTATCACCCATGCACAAACAGTAGTAAACACAGAGAAATAGATGCTTTATTTCAACAGTCAAGGCGAAACATTGCCAAATAAACTTTTAATGTTAAAGTAGACGCGAGATTTGTGCTGATCGTAAGTGATATACTAAACTGAGACAGCACAAATTCACTGCATGTTTTATTACCGACTAGTTTGTAGTTCTATTGTGCAAATACATAGGTTATTGCAGTACATACAGTATATATGTTCTTAGGTGAAAGTCTACTGATAGTAATTCCTAAATTCCATTAAAAATATCTTGGTGATATAATGTGATGTCATGTTATACATGCTTTTTATCGTTTTTCTGTCATTCTCTGGATAACCGAGATTTTTGTTAACTATTGGCCCTGGTCCCAGTTAATCCGGGTAAACGAAGTTCTTCTGTGCTCACAACAATGCTATGAAAACTCTCGTGAAGTATGATAGGACAGAAATCAACAGAAGTTTTGCCTAAACATTTGAGTTAGAATCATTCATGATCACTTTATTGGTCCTATTTAATTCCTCTGTACCAAATGCAATACTTATCTACACTTTCTCAGAATTTAGTTGCATTATTCAATTATGATGTGCCTCTGTACATCATCTAACAAGTATGGATTTTACACAGTGGTGCACAGCTCATTTCAGCAGGATAGTATGTAGTTTCTTGAATGATAGATTTTTGCATAGATGGATTGGTTGAGGGGAATTCATTGCTTGCGCTGCTTGATCTCCTGATTTGAATCTAATGGATTTCTTTGTTTGGGACTTTAAAGTCCTTGGTTTATGTGACTCATTTAGCATTATTGACATACTGATATAGCATATCCACATTGAATTTGAGCAAATAAAAAGATTCCAATAATTTGCAACAAAGTATGCAATCGCAGGGAACATAGGCTACAGCATGCATCAAAACAGGAAGCTACTTCAAGCAATTTTTATAATTGAAAAAACCACTATAATTAGTTTTTCAAATTTTTTTTTGACGTCACTGTTACTAAATTCCTCCAAGTACACAAACAAGTTTTACAAGAGGTGTCCAGAAAATAAGTTCTGTTTCAATTTATCTCCTCTGGAGCGCTGCAATCACAGTTCCGCACATGCGCAGTAGCTACTCTGTATCAAGGAGAAGAAACGTGTGCCATTATGAGATCGCTGTCAGCCACGTACACTTTGTTGTGCTTGTTTACAATGTCGGTGTTGATTGAAAATCCCACCGCTTGTGAAATCAGATCTATGATTCGTTTTCTGAATGCTAGGAAAGTGAAACCAATTGAAATTTATCTGCAAATTTGCGATGTCAAAAGGTGTTGTTTCTTCATGACAACACTCGACCACACACTGCAAATGCGATGAAAAGCATCCTACAGAGATTTGGCTGGGACGTGTTTGACCACCCCCCGTACAGCCCTGACCTCACTCCTAGTGACTTTCATCTGTTTATGCATCTCAAAACTTTCCTTGGCAGTCAACATTTCAACAATGACGAAGAGCTCAAAGAAAATGTTTCCAGTTGGTTGAAGACACAGGCGGCAAACTTCTATGAAGAAGGTATACAAAAACTTGTGCCTCGCTATGAAAAATGCCTGCAAAATTTCTGCAGTTATGTGAAAAAGTAGTTTAAGAGTTGTAGAATTTTGTGCAATAAATAATTTTTCTGTATCTGTGCACAATTTAATTTTATTACCAAACAGAACTTACTTTCTGGACGTACCTCATATAACATTCAGTTTTGCCTTGTAACTCAACAATTTTCAAACCTATTTTCATATAAACTATTTTTTATATTCTGATATTGAGTGGGCACTCCAAAATATTTGACAACAATAAAGACACATTCTGTATAATTTGGTAATTTATATAGATTGTTTAGAATCATGTTCTGTAAGAAGTACTGTACCTTCCTTAACAGTAATTTTATAGATATAAAGGAAACTGCACGAGCTGTGAATATCAGCATGATGAAACTAATTACACCAGAAGATGACAAAGAGGAAATAGAATGTGTTGAGGAAGAGGAAAAGAATTCAACAGGTACTTGTAATAATCATACAGAGAAGCATAAATTTATGTTGACCCATTCTGAAAACTTTTTGTAGGTTACCCAATAGGTTTGGATTTACTGACACTCAACTACCTCAATAATAAATCTGAAATTAGGAGTAGATAGAGTCAACCTGAAAAATTCAATGCTATGGCCGGGATTTGAACCACAGATCTCGTGGTTTCCATCCAGCTGCTCTTACCCTTGAGCTACCATGGCCAACTTGCCTTCATGACATTAAATTCTCCAATAGACTCATATTTTCCCAGTAAACCACTAGGGGCTCTCGTATCCGAGATACACCTTTTGCAGCAACTTACTATTGTAAATACTTGGGTCACAGGCTTCATTGTTAAACTTTTATTTAAGTTAATCAATGGAAATTAACCATTTCTTCACACTAGCCATGTATAGGCTAAGGTTTTGGATAGATAGAGTTCAGTTGGCCATGGTAGCTCAATGGGTAAGAGTGACTAGATGGAAACCAGGAGATTCGTGTTTCAAATTCCGGCCATGGCATTGAATTTTTCAGGTTGACTCTATCTATCCAAAATCTTATCCTATACATGGCTAGTGTGAAGAAGTGGTTAATTTCCATTGATTAACTGATATTAGGAGTGTCGATTTTTAGCATTTTGATTTGTATATTTAGCATTTTATAGGGCAATGAATAAAAACATATCATTTGAATTAATTGTGATAGAGGTAGTCTTTTCAAATACATTAATACGAAATTAAAATTATACTTGTCAAGGCTTGATAGATAGTAAGTGCATGAGGTTTAAGGCCCCCTCAACAGCCAGGTCATTTGGGCTACTGGACAAAACTTAATTTATGCATTTTTATTTTAGTTAATTGATGGAAATTAATCACTTCTTCACACCAGCCGTACATAGGCTAAGGTTTTTGATGGATAGAGTCAACATGAAAAATTCAATGCCATGGCCGGGATTTGAACCATGGATCTCCTGGTTTCCGTCCAGTCGCTCTAACCCATTGAGCTACCATGGTCAACGTGCCGTCCTGACATTAATACATAATACATAATTGACATATACGAGTCAAATGGAGAATTTAATGGTTCAAATCCCGGCCATGGCATTCAATTTTTCATGTTGGCTCTATCCATTATGCATTTTTATGTTTGTTTTGAATAATATAGATTAAATTAATACAGAGAAAAGCAGAACAAATATGTAGGCTGAACCATAAAACAAGAAAACTGATTCTGATGCCAAGCCAGAATAATAAAATGAATATAGACAAAATTAACTTAGGTTTCATGAATCAGTAATGTATTTAACAACATTCACATTCTCTCATTGCAATTAAATTGTGTTCACTGGAATATCTTTCTACATTACTCTGTTAGTAGGCCCCATATACATTGAGAATTGTTTGAGCGAACTTTGCATATTAGAACTTAACAGTCAAAGGCATTTACAGGCAGTTTACAACTTTATTTTTCTCCATAATTGGTACAGTTGGAAATGAAAATATTGTCGCGAGCCCATTGTTGATCGAGGTGGCTCCAGTGACTAGATCTAAGGGACGGGAGTGCAGTGTGTAGATGAAAGCTCGCCAAAACGGCAGGGGAAGGGGATGTTTTTCTCGAGAGTTCTAGTTCTTTATTCTAGCCGCATCTCAATTGTTTGAGAAATTTCTGGAATGTGAGTAATCTATAAAAAGGCAGCCCGCGCACTACAGGAGTCAGTCGTTTATTGAACTCGTGTGCATAAACAGCTGTGTGTTTGTGATCGACGACCTTGCAAGTTGTATTGTGAATGTGACGTAATTCTGGACTGCTGGTGTACGAAGCGTGTTTCTACGGAAATAAAGTGTAATTTTTAGTTTTTGTAACCTGGACTTCTAATTTCACGAACCCACAAAGTCACAGCAAAATTATTCATTCTAACCCAAAAAATTGCATCTGTCTTTACTTTTATTCCAACATGTGACACATTTGTTGATCATAATTGACCAGTAGTGTTAGGATTAAACAGCTTAGCATACTCTTGGGAAGGGAAGGGAGGAATACTAATAGAAACTAAAACAGAGAAATAAGCATTTGGCACATCTTATAACATACAACTGCTCAGAGTTTTGTTAGACTTAACCGTACATTCCACAAATATCTGTTTTGCTTCTTACATTTTCATTTAAAAAAGAGTCCCTGAATTGCAACATATTTGTATGTAACCATCCTCCAGCACAGCTTTTTGGTATAATTCATAAAATTACTCATGTCACAACTTATGCACGAAAGGGTAGAAAGAGTTCTACTGGGCAATTAATTTACTATCTGTAATTTAGACCTGAGTCACAAATTTAGCCGGATGCTGTATCTCCAAATAATTATATTAATTAGGATTCCAGTTGTAAATGTTTTCCTTATGCTCAAAAACTCAGATTTTAAACATATTCAGATTTTATTTTAAATTACATAATGAAATAAATAATATTGTTCCAATGTGTAAGGACTATGATACAATGAAGCACAAAATTAATATAATTTTGAGTCAAACTAATACTCAATGCTCGACTTATTCCTAGTATTTACCTAGAACACATTTCGTTAGGATCTTCCTAACATCATCAGCTGTTATCGACTAATGGATGTTGGTTTGGTGAACTCATTGGAGGCGATAGGTACGTCTCTGTCAGTATCTTGATGAACTTGGAAGTAACTACTCTTTCCCAAATCAGCAATGAAACTTCATACAAAAAATTTACATATCATCCCAGAGCTACACACCTTTTCCAAAAAGTCTTCAAAGAGCACAATATTACTTTGGCCCCACAGAACAAATTTACTGTACAACACCTTTTGAAATCACATAATACAAAGGAGATACCCACAGACAAAAAATCAGGTGTGTCCCGGATAAACTGCAAAGACTGTGACAACTTTTACATTGGAAAAACTAAAAGGAACTTGAACATTAGGCTTAAAGAGCATTTTAGGAACATCAGGAACAAAGAAATAGATAAATGGGCAGTAGCATACCATTTTTGGAGGGAGAATCATGATATAGAACGAGAAATCCACTTATTAAAAAGTGTCTAAGTTCCAGCTGCATTAACCACGTGGGAAAAATCTTCATAAAGAAATATGAAAGAAAATTGTTTAATTTCGACACTACCTTTGAAGAAAACCTAAACTTCAAGTTCATCAAGATACCGACAGAGACGCACCTATCGCCTCCAATGAGTTCACCAAACCAACGTCCATTAGTCGACAACAGCTGATGATGTTAGGAAGATCCTAACAAAACACATTCTAGGTAAATACTAGCAATAAGTGGAGCATTGAGTATTAGTTTGGCTCAAAATTATATTAAATAATATTGTAATGTAAAATTTTACTAAATTAATTGAATAACAAATACTTTCCTATTTTTACATTACCTTTCTGTACTCTAGATGGATGGTCAAATGTGTTATAAACATTTCAAGGGTGTACATAACATTCTTGTAAAATTTTTAAATTTTTAGCCAATTTTATGCCTTATCGAACCATCAAAGTATATTAAGAAGTGCTTTATAGATAACAAAATGAAAATACAGGAGTGCCAGCCTTTGTGAGTATTTAACAGTATATGCTTTTGAATATGTGTACATTGTCGCGAGGCATTGTTGCAGCAGGTGCATCCGGCGCACATGAAAGAAACAGACAGTGCAGCGTGGAGATTAAAGCTTGCCGAGACAGCTAGATGTCTGGAAGTTTCTCCTTTTCTGATGTTGTCTTGATTGTTACAGAGCATTCCACTAATTTCTAGAACCATGAGTGGAGGTATAAAAGAAGCTGTGGCTAGTTTGTCAAGGAACAGTTGTAATTGGACTTGTGTAGTGATTTGAAAGTGAATTTTTTTGTTTGTGGATGGGTGGCAGATGACCTTAAAGGTTGCAGTTGTGTATGTTATGTAATTCTGCTGCTGCAAAGAGTTGTACGGGTGTCTTTCTACGGAAATAAAGAGTATTTTGAATTTCTGCAAATTAGACTTTTAATTCTACGAACACACAAAGTCACAATATTGTATGTTTTCAGAGGTGAGGCAGAAATTAAATATGGAGCACTTTAAGAGTTTATATATTCTGCTGATCCTGAGCGTTAGTTTTTTATTTCTCTTCTTCCTCCTTCTTTTTTAACAGTATTTTAGTGACTACATTTTTTGAATGCTTGTACTTGAATGAAAGTAACACTTGCTAAAATATTTACTTTTTAATATAGTTATACCATTTCCTAATTTTTTCAGAAGATGTAAAATCTAAACAGAAAGAAGGTCTAAACCTGAGATCTGTGGTTGATGTCCTTACTAAGCATTTGGTTAACACCCCCGTAGCAACAAAGGTGGCTGTATTGCACTGGATTCATCATCTTCATCTCAAAGTTCCAAACAGGGTATGTAGTAGAAGCTAATTAACATAATATATGCACAATAATAGCACTTAACTAATACCTTTAATGATATATTGCAGATGTTCCGTCATGTAGATGAGCTGTTTCCAGTGTTACTGAGGCCTTTATCCGACTCTTCTGATGAAGTAGTACAGCAGGATCTCAAAGTTCTTGCTGAGATCATCTCATCACCCGCCGGTAAAAAGCATAGCATACCTACGGGTGACACAATATTAGGTAAATATTGTTACAAATACATTAACATGTATTTTTATTCAATTTAGATTTATCAAGTGTATATATATATATATTACTCTTATATATTAAATAACAAAGCTTCGCTTCTCTTTTCAAAAAAGTGAAGTAAAATCAACTTCACAGTAAAACAAAACTTCTACATGAATTAACCCAGCACATCATAAAAAGAAAAATCATTTTAATTATAACTAGTGGATAACACTTAAAAATGAACAGTCAAAATTTTAAAAAATGAATAATTGATCAGTAATTCCTGATTTACCAAGAAAATCTTCTTTCGCTACATTCTGACTTTTTACGGGACATGACTGCTTGTAAAACATTACAAAATTGGAATAGTAACATCTCCAAACTGTTTACTTACTGTGCTCCAGGGAAGAGGAACTGCACATGGTATATTGTAAAAATTGAGACTATCTTGTAGCTCTTGTAAATTTGGCATCAAAATATTGGGATGCTGGAAGAAGAATGATTTCTTTATTAACTTCTGAGCATTGTACATACAAACATTTATTCTTTTAATTAAAATTCAAAACAGCAATTTTTCACTTAATAAACATAGCCCATTTTGATTTTTCATTTAAAAGAAAATGAGAAGTGTTGCACTTACATGACTTTCTCTACTCAGTCATTTACAAACTGTTCACACAAATATCGAAATTACTAAAATACGTACAAAAACATTGGGAACTCGTCATATGGGAGAAAATATACATAGAAAAACATAAAAACCAACTAATAAACTTCGAAATCCCACCAGAAGAAAACCCCACATTTAAATTCATCACAAAATCAACAGATGGCAGCAGCAACTCCAGAACTACCCTCACCACTGGATCAAGCTTTAGTCGCATTAGAGCCGATGATGCGAACGATAGTTTGCAAAACATGTCCTCAATATAGGTACATAAGTGAAGCTGATGTGTAATAAATATGACTCATCTATAATTTAATAAATGTTCATACAAATGTTTGTTCTTCTATCTACTTCATTTTAAATAAGATAGACATTTTTAGAAATGGTTTGTTATATATTTTCTCATAGGTACAATGGGAATAGAAGAATACAGCAGGGTGAAGCAGTAGTCAAATCTTTTAAGAGCTTGTTGTTATATGATGGCTTGGAAACTCCATTTTCTGTGCATCAACAGGAAAACAAGATAATTGGTAATGACTTCCCTTCTAAGAAAAGTATAATTATTGAAAACTCAAACCAATAACAAGGTATATCTCAAAAATGGTATATTCTGCCAAAGAAAACAAGGCTCTTTGACATAAATTATATGCTCTTGTTGGTATTCTTTACTTTACTGAAGACTTTTGGCAAACAAATGGTTGCGTACCATCAGCACTGACTGTTTTACGTTCCTGTAAAGGCATTGTTGCCACATGGCCAGTTTTACAGAAAAAGCAGGCAACCATTTGCTTTGAAGTGCTTCGAGTGTGAACAACTTTTGTTGTTTTTGCTTCATCTTGAAACACCTATACAGTTGACTGCTGTTTACATTCCAGCTCATGCGCATAGTTCCATAATTTGTCACCTCTTACAATCTTATATATGTCTTTTGAGACACTGTCATTGTATTTCTTGAACATTTTTGTACACCAATCAACATGAGCTTCTTTTTGAGATTGCATCAAATTATGTGGGATCCAACGAGAGCGAAAGTCATAAATCAGTGCACAAACATTTTCACGAGTTAATTCCATGTTTTTGTTGATACTGAACTTTCAAGTTAATGTAAACAAAACAAATGATACTCTATTGACAAAATGACTGAAATAGATTATGGTCAACAATGTCAAACTTTACATTGGAAACATCAGATGGCACCTACAACATTCAGGGTTGTCAAGGCTCAAGTGTCCCTATTCATAGGCGTGTTATATTCATTTCCTATGTTTTTTGTTACATAACTTTAAATAAACATTAGCATCTTTAATATAATTTTGAGTCGAACTAATACTCAATGCTCCACTTATTGCTAGTATTTAGCTAGAACGCGTTTCGTTAGCATCTTCCTAACATTATCAGATGTTGTCGACTAATGGATGTTGGTTTGGTGAAGTCATTGGAGGCGATAGGTGCGTCTCTGTCGGTATCTTGATGAACTTGAAGTTCGGGTTTTCTTCAAAGGTAGTGTCGAAATTAAACAATTTTCTTTCATATTTCTTTATGAAGATATTTTCCCACATGGTTAATGCAGCTGGACCTTGGACACTTTAATAAGTGGATTTTTCATTCTATATCCTGATTCTCCTTCCAAACATGGTACGCTACCGCCGATTTATCTATTTCTTTGTTCCTGATGTTCCTAAAATGCTCTTTAAGCGTAATGTTCAAGTTCATTTTTGTTTTTCCAATGTAAAAGTTGTCACAACCTTTGCCGTTTATCCGGTACACACCTGACAGCTTTTACATTGGAAAAACAAAAATAATAAAATCTTTTTAAACCACTTGTCAAACTATAAAAACACTTGCTCCACTTACATTTAAAATTAGGACATGTTTTAAGGACCACGCGTCCCCATCATCAGCTGATATTTGACTAGTTCTTCAGGTGACTGCGTCCCTCTCCTGGCACTGTTCAATGAGTTGAATGACGTCATCCACTATTGGTATTTCAAAATTCATGGCTCTCTTTCTATTCTTAAAAAGTGTATATTTCCTCAAACTGTTAATTCCCAATACAAATGATGGTATCATTTTTGGCCAAAAAATCATAATATTTCTAAAGAAACCAAACTTTTGGTACCAGCAAAAAAGTATTGGGAATTAACAGTTTGGGAAAATATTGTCGCGGCGAAAAAGCACGGAAGTTTCGGTGCCGAGAGAGAAGCGCGGTTTCTGTACACAATACTGCAGAGAAAGACAACAGACGGATAGGTTTCACATAGATAACAAACTTACATAAGTAGATAAACATAGCGCTTCAGATAAAAGACTTACCGAAACAAAGTGAGATAAATGGAAATTTCTAGTTACTTCTGGACTGATAGAGATTGTTCATGTTCTGGTTTATTTGCAAATCATTTAAAAATTATCTGTGAAGTATTTAAAGAGGTGACGATTGACCAAGAGGGAGTTAGTTGTGAAATGAGAAACAGCCAGCTGTGTTGTTGTAACAAGAGCTAAGGATGTAATCTGCTGTCACTGTTTGTTATTGTGATCAACCATGGTAGACTGATGGTGTATGTAACATAATGCTGCTATAATCTATAAGAGTATTTCTACGAAAATAAAGGAGATTTCTAATTTCTGCAACTCGGCCTTTTAATTCTACAAACCCACAAAGTCACAATATACACATTTTTAAGAATAGAAAGAGAGTCATAAATTTCGAAATACCAATAGTGGATGACATCATTCAACTCGTTGAACAGTGCCAGGAGAGGGAGGCGGTCACCTGAAGAACTAGTCAAACATCAGCTGATGATGGGGACGCGTGGTCCTTAAAACATGTCCTAATTTTAAATGTAAGTGAAGCAGAAGTGTTTTTATAGTTTTACAAGTGGTTTAAAAAGATTTTATTGATAAAGCTCCACTGTTTATAAATACGTCTATTTTATAATTTTAATAAAACAAAAATAAAATTGAACATTAAGCTTAAAGAGCATTTTAGAAACATCAGGAGTAAAGAAATAAATAAATAGGCAGTTGCGTACCATTTTTGGAAGGAGAATCATGATATAGAACGTGAAATCCACTTATTAAAAAGTGTCCAAGGTCCAGCTGCATTAACCACGTAGGAAAAAATCTTCATAAAGAAATATGAAAGAAAATTGTTTAATTTCGACACTACCTTTGAAGAATCCTGAACATCAAGTTCATCAAGATACCGACAGAGACGCACCTATCGCCTCCAATGAGTTCACCAAACCAACATCCATTAGTCGACAACAGCTGATGATGATAGGAAGATCCTAACGAAACACGTTCTAGGTAAATACTAGCAGTAAGTAGAGCATTGTGTACTAGTTTGACTCAAAATTATATTAATTTTGTGCTTCATTGTATCATAGTGTTTACACATTGGAATTAGCATCTTTGTTGTTTGCCTTGATATTCCTGAAATAAATTAGACTAAATTTCTTTTGCTATAAAATACTTAATAAGTATAATGTTGAATAATTTTATCTGTTTCTTTTTTGTGACATTGTGGATATTTTTACATTTCAACCATAAATGTTAGAAGTAGTTTCTCTTTTTGACATTTGATGACTTTGAATACTTATCACTTACATCCAGTGATTATTTACTGTAGGGGTACTGCTGTATAACTTCTGTAAATTAATGTGGATAAAAATCAGCATAGACATACTTTAGTTTTATATTATCATATCGCCCTTTATAGGAAATGCTCCTAAGTGTTTATCCGTAGATGGAACACACATTTTAGAAATATATTTTTTCACTTACAGTAATGTCACAACATAGATTTATGCTTATTTTTATGTGTTTAAGCTGCTAAATAAGTACCTTCCATCAATTTTATAAATAAAGCAAATATCTGGTTTATAGTTCCAGCTCCAGTGAAACAAATTATGGAACGAGAAGAGAGTAAAACAATGAACCCGTACTTTGCAAAGTTTATAATGAGTCTCCTTCAATTGTTTCGGCAAGATAGACATCATCTCTTGGAGGATCGAGGGGCATTCATTATCAGGTAACTGCTTAAATTAGAAAAATCACTATATCTACACTGCCAACAGTAATTAATGGAACCAAAATGCTGATCATTTCCCCTGTTATTTGCCTTATGATGTGGAAAGCGCATCATTATAGTGTCCATCTTTGATGGCATATGTTTCATGTTATGTGCTACTTTCACTTCAGATGAAGCAACTTTCATTGCCATCCTTATGCCCAATTTCACCAAAAGATGTTAAAATCAACGTTAACAAATGTAATGTAACAATTGTCACCACGCTAACACTAATGTTACATTTTTTACATTTCACCAACCTGTTTTCTGAAAATGTTAACAAGCACATGTTAACGCCAAGAAACTTGAAAATATTACAGCTATAGAAGGCTATGGATGAGTCATATTTTCTGAATGTACTGCAATTCGCTTCTGTTTTCATTTTCGTCTACAACAGCTGAAAAAATGGCGGGTAAAGAAAATCGTAAATAAAAGCCATGAGACAGAATTCTCATCGATGGAGAAAGAATTGTTAATGGAATTGGTGACGAAGTGTAAGGATATCATGGAAAATAAGAGAACGGATCTGGTGAATGTAAAAGAGAAAGATGTCACGTGGGAAAATATTGCAAACAAATTTAATTCAAATGCATGTGTCACTAATACAAGCACCAAACAACTTCGTCAGTATTACGTAAATTTAAAATGAGATGAAAGGACAGGTGACTGGAACGTTTCAAGACCTGAGGTGGACTGTGTATTATCCACATAATTCAATGAATTATAAAATTGTAAAGCTATTAATACTTGAAACAAAGACGAGATCAACATTTTCCTTTCGATGCATGTTCTAACTCAGTATTACTTACGTAAATTTAAAACGAGGAGCGAAGAAAGACAAGTTATGAGTGACTTGCACACTTCAAAACTGGAGGTGGACAATGTATTATTCACATAATTCAGTGAATTATAAAATCACAAAGCAAAGGTGAGACCGGCATATTCCTTTCGATGCATGTTCTCAGTATTACGTAAATTTAAAACGAGGAGCGAAGAAGGACAAGTGACTCACGTTTCAAGACAGGAGGTGGACAATGTATTATTCACACAATTCAGTGAATCATAAAATTGCAAAATTATTAATACTTAAAGCAAAGGCGAGATCGACATATTCCGTTCGAGACATGTTCTAACCTCTCTTGTACTTCCACAATAACCTTCATAGCAACTTGTTTCGACAGTGTATACCTTTGTTGAAAATTTTCTTCTGATAGCTCCTCAGGCCGTACTCTATTACGAATGCCATTTAGACGGCCTTAAATATAGCAAATCGACAACAACAGCTGAGTTCATGCCTGCCATATTGACTATTTACAACTGTTAAGGACTTAACAACAGAAATTTGGTTGTTAGTTTAACAAGAGATTTAATACGAGTGTTAAGCTAACACTTGTTGGTAAAATGCAGTTTTTGTTTTAACCATTGCTAAAGTCATGTTAAATCTTAACATTTGTTGGTGTAATCGGGCATTAGGCAGTGAACAAGTTTCAAACCATCTTCTGTAGAATATCTCATTGGCGACGTATAGATTCAATATCAGGAATTTAAACAAAGTAGACAGTTAATGGAAATTAACTGTTCTGGTAGGCTATGATTTGTTTAGGTAGAGTCAAACTAAAAAATTCAATACCATAGCCAGGATTTGAACCACAGATTTCCCGCTCTCCATTCGGTTGCTCTTAACCATTGAGCTACCATGGCCAACATGCCAGCATGACATTAAATTCTCCAACTGACTTGTATTTCTCCCGGTAAACTACTAGGGGTTCTCATAACGATGAGATGCGTACCGTTTTGTGGCAACTCTACACTTTAAGTACGTAAGTCCCATGTTTTATAGTTACCACTCTTAGGTTGATTGATTGAAATTAATTGCTCTTCAACATGTGTAGGAATTTTTCAGTTTGACATTACCTATCCAAAATTTAGTCTATACACAGCATGTGTGGAAGAATGATTAATTTCAATTAATTAATATAATAGTGATAACTATGAAGCCTGGGACTTAAGTACTTAAGGCATAGTAAGTTGCCACAAAATGGTAAATGTTTCATAGTTGTGAGAACCCCTAGTGGTTTACCAGGAAAAATACAAGTCAGCTGGAGAATTTAATGTCATGCTGGCATGTTGCCATGGTAGCTCAATGTTTATTATGTCCTCCAACGTTAAGTCATATCGGACGGTGAATGAAGTGGGTGAAATGATTCTCAAATGTGTCCAGTGTCCATGGAGCTTAGAGCTACCCAACATTCGTCTTTCAGGATAAGGGAAAACCCTGGAAAAAACCTTATCCAGGTAACTCAATGGTTAAAAGACAGGACAAAGACCAGAAGATCCATGGTTCAAATCCCAGCAATGGTATTCAATTTTTCAGTCTGATCTATCCAACCAAAGTAGACAGTATCTACATCAGAAGAAAAAAGGTCAGGCATATATGTAAAAGCTCACTTTAATAAACTGTGCTTAACCAAAACAGTGAGTAGGAAAAAAGTTATAAAGAATGAGTTAAAAAATAGAAAATTTAGATTATGCTGGTAGTTTGGTGCAACAATTAATTCCAATACAACTCTTGGTATTGTATGCAGTTAATCCTTGCCCCACATTCCAAGAAATATGAACAATATTGTAACAAGTGTTAACTGCACACCTGTTTTTTTGTATTCACATAGCAAACTCAAATTAAAACTCTGGGAGCATACAATAAACCATGGAGTAAAAAGGGCATTTCATATTACCATATCAAGTAATCAACTATGAATAAAAAAAGTTCATATCTTAACAATGGTCTGCAATCACTTGTTAAAATTTTATGGACACATGTTTGTGTTCTGAACATGTGATAAATTCAAAGTAGTCAGAAGAAAACTTTGGATTTTTTTAAGTTTTACAGATGTGCATTGCTTTAATAAAAAAGTGAATCAGAGGTAATTTTGTTTTCAGGCAACTCTGTGTTCTCCTGAATTCAGAAGACATTTACAGAAGCTTATCAGAAATTCTGCTACATGAGGAAGATCTTAAATTTGCAAGCATTATGGTAGAAACACTAAACACAATCCTACTCACATCTTCTGAGCTTTTCGATCTCAGAACGAAGCTGAAGAATCTCAAAACTGAAGTGAGTATGTAACAGTGAAGATAAATTTGGTTGTTTTTAGTAAATGAATAAAATAATTTACTTTTATGGAATTACCAGTACTAAATGTAGTCAGCAGCAGAATCATGCTGTACCAAAGGCTACTAGTGGAAATATTTATTGCAGTATAAACATTTATCAATAATAATTTGCTGAAATATTATCAAAAGGTTTAAGCAAATTTTTCTTGTTTGTGTTGCAGGAAAGCTGTTCATTGTTCTGTTGTTTGTACAAAACCTGGTCACATAACCCAGTGGCTACTGTGGCCCTCTGTTTCCTGACACAAAACTACAAGCATGTCTGTGATCTAATTCGCATTTTGTATCCTTTTATTGGCTAGTCTGTAAATTAACTGAACCACACCCCTCTTAATAATATTCTTGATGAACATAAATACAACAGGTTGATATTTTGCATCAATTTGTAATGCAGTACAGTAAAACCTCGTTTATCCGGATCAAGGAGGATCAGGGCCTATTCACAAAAATCACAAAAATCTGAGTTATCCAGAGAATTGTGGGAAAACGATAAAAAAAATTACATCACTGAAATATTTTTTTTGGAGTTTAGAAATTATCGGTACACTTTCACCTAAAAACACATATACTCAAGTTGTTCTCGGGAAGCAAACCAGGTGAAAAGACGATTAGAAATTGACGTTTTGGGAGTGTGTATCTCTCCCATCATCAGGATATTTATTAAATGTTATAGCCACAAATGAAATACTGGATATAACACAACTATAAACAAAGACAAAACACTATCAAAATTTGTATTACTGAACAAAAGACTGTTTTCAGTAAATTAAATGCCAGGTCAGGTGATGGCGTGAGTATAGAAAATTGTTTGAGTTTGATTTATGAGTCACTATGTTTACACTCAACTTCACTTACTTGTTGTTGTATAATTGAAACGTTTTCAACATCATTCGATCTCATCCTCAGCTGTTTGGTGAGTCACCAAACAGCTGAGGATGAGATCCAATGGTCTTGAAAACGTTTCAATTATACAACAACAAGTAAGTGAAGTTGAGTGTAAACATAGTGACTCATAAATCAAACTCAAATATGAAGAATACTTCACTGTTAATAATGCTTCTGCTTTTAATATTTATAGAAAATTGTGTCAAAGAAATGTAACTATTGCTGTATTGATCTTTGCTTCTTAATTCGATGGATTTCTATTTTTAAGGCCGGTTTCCAGTTTGACTCGTATTTATCCAAAAAAAAATTTTTTTTCCCAAAACTGGTCCGGATTATCCAGACATTCGGATTAGTGAGGCTTTACTATCATACTTGTGAAACAAGATGTTTTGGAAACCATGACTTTCTCCATTAGCTGAAGGTGAGTTAGCACTGTAGTTGGAGAGCTTGATGTATTTGCAGAAACTGTCAGGTGGGTGGCGGGCTTTCCACTCTTTACCATAAGATATGTCATCATGTGTAGCACTCCCTGTTTGATCTGTGACCTTCAGCGGAACTATTTTCCACCAAATAATGACTGGACCCATTTCATAGCTGGAGGCACAAAGGGCAAAGTCTGTTATCTTTGATGGTAGCATAATGATGAGTACGACAGTGGAATGAGAGAACCTACAGCTTTTATAATGAGCCCCAAACCACATAACCACATAGGGCTTTGGAAATACTTCATCATCAGAGATGAAGGCTTGGATAGGGACAACTTAAAATCGCTGCTCCGAAAGCTGGGAAACCAAGTACAGAATCAGCATAATAGCTGACACGTAGATGGTAGCATGTCTGCCTCATGTTCAAGAGGTCCCGAGTTCGAATCTCGGTCAGGGTGAGTTACCTGGATAAGGTTTTTACTGCGGTTTTCCCTTATCCTGAAAGATGAATGTCGAGTAACTCTAAGCTCCATGGACCCTGGACTCATTTGAGCATCCTTTCACCCAAATCATTCACCATCCAATATGACTTAACATTGGAGCACGTAAATTACACCAAAAACAACCGATACCATTGAGCTACCCCTCACCATAAGATACTTGATTTGTGTAAGCCTGTATAAAAATATAACTTTCTTCTGCTGCTACTTATGTGTGTGAAAAGAAAAACACAGAAGAGAAAATAACGGACGTTAAAGAGGCGGTAGGAATCCTGCACCCAGATCTATTATTTACTTTCTTTCTTCTACTTCTTCTCCCAATGTAGTAAAATCTATATTTTAACTAACATTACAGAACTTAACCATTTTTTAAGAAAGCATTATAAGTTTTTCTCTGTAGAAAATAAAATGATTATAATTTTTAAAAAATTACTCACTTGACTAATAAAAAATGTACAAAATTTTTTAAAGAATATAGGATAATTTAATTCCTCAAAATGTAATAAAAATGTACCAAGGCTTACCTTAAAAAAATTTTAAAAAATAAAATAAAACATCTGGCATTTATTTAACTTAGCCTTTAAGATTGTGACATGATTTACATTGGTAAGACCAAAACTCATTTGGAAACCAGAATAATAGAACATTTTAGAAATATTAAATATAAACAGTTTATAAATCAGCTGTGGCAGATCATTTTTTGGAATGCCTCACCCACTTGCTGATGAGAAGGGTGAATGCTCTTGAAAACATTTCAGTTGTATTCTAACATTTAAAAGTGAAAGTGGGCAACTACCTCGGTACTCCAACAATTCAAATAGTTATGATAAAAGCATTGTTAAAAGTGAAAATAATTCATATTAGAGGGCTTATTGATTCATATTTTATTACAACTTTTCTCACGTCAACTAGGATAGCACAGTTTCTATAGTTTAGAGGGGAGTTATGACTCTGGGTAGCTCTCATTCCTATTTATAAATATTGCAAATTTAGTAGTTCAGCTTTGGATAGTACTAAAATTTGACTTGGCTGTTAGTCTAAGAAGCTATCTTCAGAAAAAACAATTTTAAACAATATTTAAAATGGAATAAAATGACACTGAAAGGTGGTACTAAATATGTTGCCAAATATGGACCATTACTTACTAACGGCTTCTCCTTGTTCATGCACCATGGCACTTAGCTCCCTCATGATCTCATTCACATCAAGTATGTCTCCCTCAATTTGCTGTATCCTCTGCTCCCTTTCCAGCAACATATCTTGCTCAAATTCCAATTCTCTCTGCAGCGACTTCTATGCAGCAATCTTTTCTGCTTCTTTTGTTTTTGGAACTATTGCAGTCCCATTCTCAACTGATTGGCGACATTCCTGTTTTTCATAGTTGACATGAGTCAAGTTTTAATAAAATATGATTCAATAAGTCTTTTAATGTTTCAACAATTGTTTATTTGTATAGCTTCAGTTTTTTTAGTTTTATTAGCAGTCATCTGTACAAGTGTTGTTGTTTTTTTTTTTTTTTTTTTTTTTTTTTTTTTTTTTTTTTTTTTTTTTTTGCTTTCCCTTGCAACTTACACTGTCAAGGCACTCTTTCATGAATAGGTGAGTGGCAGATATGCCTTGCATATGAACAAAATTTCTGTTTGAATTTGGTTGCATGAAGGTTTGCCCATCCTTAACTAATATTAGCTGTATTAAAGTATAATATATATTTCCACTAAATTAAAGAGAACAGTTTTATTATAAAGCCATATATTACATATAAAAATGTTGTTAGTGTTAAAAAATAAAGAATATCATTCTGTAAAATTGCCTTTTATAATCATAGTTTATGTATTATTACCTGCTGATTTACTTCTGAACATTACATAATACTTTTATTGAATATTTTAATATGTATGTAAATTTGTTGTTCGCAAAACTCGCTTTTGGTGCACACACCCCTGCTATTCTTAGGACTTCATATTATGTGCAATGTGTATAATATGATTTATTCATTATACTGTCACCGATCGCATTGTTGTGAAGCTGCGGCAAGCCAGTGCCAGGCACTCGTGGGCAGGAAAGAAAGAGACAGGGAGTAGCGCGCCAAGCTGCATGCTGGCCGAGAGAAAAACAGAGACATGTCTGGATATTTCCGGTTTTCTCTTGCCATTGTGATTCTCTAGAAAATCTACTGCATTCTAGAACAATGACTGGGAGGTATAAAATAGTGGCAGAGAGTGAGAAGCAGTTTGTTGTTGTGCAGTTGATTTGTTGTAATTGTGAGTTGTATCACAGAGTTCTTTTGTTTGTTTACGTGAGATGGGGAATGAGACGACCTTGAAGGTTGCTGTTTTTGTATGTCACGTCTTTTTACTGCTGCAAGTGTTGTACAAAGTTACTGTTTACTGCGATAAAGAGTGCTTTAAATTTCTGCAAACAAGACTTTTAATTCTACGAGCCCACAAAGTCACAATACTAAGGCATTCTTTCATGACTTGGCAAAACTGTAATTGACCTCTCAGATTGGGCTGCCTATTAAATATGCTACATTAGGGCATTATATAGATGAGACTAGAGAAGACCTTAAATGAATTATAAATTATAGGAATTATTGTAATGAATACTTTTTCAAGAAGATCTTAGTACTGGATACACAGTTCAACATCTGAACGCCAAATTAAGAGGTTGGAAATCACTGTTTTGAAAGCACAAATTTATTCTTGAGCAAATTCAGGTTTGTCCATAAGTTCTATACTCCTCCACAGGAGATAAAGTCTCCGAGGGATGAGACTCAGGGTTCCCACACCCTCCCTGGACAGGTTTTTGACACTCCATGTCAGTACAGTTACAGACCATTCAAAAACATTCTGACGGCTTCTATTTTTGTGAATGAATCTTCTCGGTTTTAGTGTACAGAGTGAACAGGGCGCATGTTTCTTGACAGTTCTGCTCCTTGTGTAGCAGGCATTCTCTGCCACACACAATCACTGTCCTTGTCCCACTGTAACACACTACATTCCTTACCGGGACCTTCTTTGCGTTGCTGGACTATAGTTGTTCCTTAACAGCAGCTCAGCACAGACCTTGAAGTAACTGTTGATTTCTTAACAGAAATTGATAAGCTGGTACAGCTAATAGAATCTCCAATATTCACATGTAAGTATTGGTACATTTAACCATCTTGAAAGTTGTTTAGCATAACACTCTATCACTACAAGAATTATAAGATTATGTTATTAAGCTGTCCAATAGAAGAAGGGGTTCTCAAATAATTATAAAACAGTGAAAGCTGTCCAAGATGGAAGTGGGAAGTGACGTTACCCTAGATCTCCCGCCCCCCTCAAACTTTCCGTTTTGGTGAGGTTTCCATACTATGCATATATTCCAGATTATTCCCCTATGCTTAGTTTTAAGATAATTATTTGCAAATACCATACCAATAGTTCCAATATCATACACTTCATTAGAAATCATTCACCTAAGTAAATATACAGTTGTATAGATAGTCTACCTGAGAAATTCAATGCCATGGCTAGGATTTGAACCACGGATCTCCCGATTTCTGTCTGGTCACTCTTAACCATTGAGCTACCATGGCCAATGTGCTACTCATGATGGCATGTTGGCCATGATGGCATGTTGGCCATGATAGCTCAGTGGTTAAGAGCAACCAGATGGACACCAGGAGATCCATGGTTCAAATCCCAGCCATTGAATGACATTGAATTTTTCAGGTTGACTCTTAACTATCCCAAACTTTAGCCTATACATGGCTAGTTTGGAAGCTTAATTTTCATAAATTACCTTACAACTTGTATACTCATTACATAATCCAGTAAATATGTATTTCACTCTCTGGTCTTTTCACCAACACATTGAAACACAACCTTAATTAAGATATATTAGACCATGCTTTTGATTTCTTTGTCCTTACTAATGCAGGTATCACAACATTAAATAGGAATTTAAATTTTGATATACACTTATAAGGTGTCATCCTTCATCACAGCAGTTTATTTTTGGGGAACACGAAGGAAAATGTTTAAGCTACAAAAAAGAGCAGTGGGAATCTTAATAAAAGATACAAAGAATAAATAGTTGTAGAAGTGCCTTCAAGGATCTTAATTTATTAACCCTACCCTCTGTGTGTGCGTGTGTGTGCTCCAATAATAATAATAATAATAATAATAATAATAATAATAATAATAATAATAATAATAATAATAATAATAATAATAATATTATTATTATTATTATTATTTATTCACTTATAGACATCATTACAAATGTTTCAAGCTTTGTCAAATTCTAATACATTTATATTGGTATTTACAATTTTCCATATTTACAATTTTTACATATAAAATTTAATACACAAACTGTATCAAAGATATTTGTAGGTAGTACAGGTACACTATAATTCGTCTAATCTATACAGGCATCTTTCAATTAGATATGTCTTTAATGCTGGCTTAAAGTTATTCTTACTTAACAAGAAGAGACAAATGGAAATGTACACAATCATAACACCAGAACAAAGCTAAATTACTATAAATCTAGGTTAAGAGGCTGCTTTGGAAATAAGTGTATAGAGAGCAATGCAAACCACTTGCCTCTCACAATTAAGGAAATATATGAAGATGCAACAAAATTAAACACTACCTCATAAAAAATACCTTGTAATCTATTGAATATCTGCTGAAGAGATTTTATTAGGTTTATAACAAAGTATTATTTATTAACATTGTATGCAGGTAGTAAAAATATCCTAAATTGATGTAACGAAAATTGTATAGATATATGTATACACTTCTTTGTATTTTTACTTTTGATGAATCTTGTAAAATTGCAACTAGCTAATAAAGCTAAATTTGAACAAAATGAAGGATGAGGCACAGTGCACAGTTTTACACTTTTTGGAGTAACACAAAATAAAAGGAAAATACATTTGCAACTGCAGATTTCATCTTTGATGCGTTCTTCATTCAAATAGATATGTACTTTTTCAAAGAAATCTTTTATGTCATGCTTCAGTGTGACCTGAAAATTTGCATGTGGTGCGCAATAAGTGCCAGGAAAATAATAGTACCCATTTTGTTTAATAAAACAATAAGAGATACTGCCTATTTGTAAGGTAAGGATTCTAGTACAACTCTGCCTGCACCATTTCCTATTCGACTCTCGGTTCTCTTGCACAGTGCAGAGAGCCAGAATGAATTTTTTATGCCAGGTGTGTAAATAAAGTGTGAATCTGATTTTCTTGACTTGTTTTATTCCAGTAAGATTACAATGTAACATTGTTCTCTGTGACAGCCTTCAGTTGTTTCCATTACAGCCATTTGAATGTCATCCAGTGCTCCAAACTGATTACACTTGAGGTGTTTTGTTCACTTTTGATAAGAGAAATGATCCCAAGGACTCAAAGCAAGTAAGGAAGCTGACAGAAATATTCTTACTGCTAAAAAACAGTTTACTGTAATTGCTGTGAGAAAGAACACATTGTCATGATGCAGTACCCAGTTCCATTTGATATTTGGTCTCACACATATGGCCTTTTTCAAAGTCTTTCAACAACTTCTTGGATTCTGTGAACATTTTCATCAGTTCTTGAAGCCAAAGACCTTCTGTTGCAAGTTTCATCTTCAGTTAGTCTTTTCCTTCTGCAAATTCCTTAAACCATTGAAACACTTAAGACCCTCAAAAAACAGTCTTTATATGCCAAACCCAATTTTGCAACCATTTCTGTTTCATTGTGTCCAGGTATGTAGCAAAACCTCAACCCACATCACTGTTTGAAATTCTTGCCATTCATTTGTCATAAGCAAAAATGCTTCATTAAAACTACTGTAGATACCAACATGACCCTACGAGCAATTCCACCTATTGATGTTTTATCACATGTTCATCCAAGTCACTTCCAAGTGCTGCAATTTTTGTTACCAGACAGTGAAACATTTAAAATATTAATTAAAAACATTTCCACAACAAATTATTAGTAATATCTTAGTTCCTTTAAATTTAATTGGAAGGATTTCCAAAATAAATTTGAAATAATACCAGATCTACTTAGAAAATCATGATGCAATGTTGTTATTATTCAGAGGCTATGATTGAGTGGACGATTGGATTAATGAATTCACCACAGTCCTTTTTATGTGATAAAGGTGACTTAATAAACATTGATTAACTGTATGTGAAATTCTCAAAAATCAAATTCCAGTTTCTAAATACTGGGAAGCAAGAAGAATGATTTCATTAACAAATTTGAGTATTAGACACACAAATGCATGCACAATTGTTACCAGATTCATTACTTTATTGACGTAAGACAGCATAGGCCTTCACAGCCAGTAACTATTGATGTGAACCAATGAGAACAGAGCAGTACCATGGGTGAAGTCCAGCCTCTCCCTCCGGCCTCTGCCATCTGGACCAATCAACAGAGGTCGTTTGGGGGCATAAATACAGCAACTCAGATAGTGAGCACTTCAGAAGCTATGCAACATTTTCCAAGAAGACTATGACCCAGCACTGAAGATGTCCACCGCACTTGTGGAAGAAACATCTGCAATTTCTAACTCCAGCAGACCACGGCTTAACAGACCGGAAATAACTTCTAGTTATATTTATTGGCATACCTCGTAGATTCATATAAAAAAAGAAAAAATATACCACTTTAATAAAACCAGAACCAGGATTAACAAACTTAGTTCAATTTGTGACACCACCAGTTGCTTCTCAAAAGACAAAGCTCCAATATGACCATAGAAATTAATTAGATATAAATAAAACAGTTAAAAGATAAAAAATATTTACTGAAATATTCTTGCTAGATTTAAAATGTAATTCCTTCCAATACACTAATATACTATCTTTTCTTTCTTTTGATTCTTAATAATTTCTTATTATTTTCAGGGATATTAAAAACAAACTGTGCTCCAATATCTCATTGTTTTAAAATATTTCGTAATTTTTAAAATCCCATTCAGACATTGCACTCCTAAAAAGCTAATAAATGTAGATTTGTAATCTCTGAGGTGTCTTAGCTGATATTGATTTTACTTTGTGAATATTGATTACAGATTTGCGATTAGAGTTACTAGAAGTGCCATATAATCAGTACTTAGTACAAGCATTATATGGATTGCTGATGCTATTGCCCCAGACTGAAGCATTTCATACATTAAGACAGCGTCTGGACTGCATCCCGAGCCATCATCTTCACTGTAGCATCATTAGGTGAGTGTAATTAGTGGCAGTTTTAGAATATATAGTTAATGGAATAAAGAAATCAGTAGCTTTATTAACTTACTGAATGTCCATCTTAAGCTAACATAGCAGTTATCTTTTTCTGTCAATATGCAGTGAACTTCCCTCCTTCTATATTATGAAAAACAAATCCATCCTGGACACATTGTACTTCACCCACATTTAAAAATATGTGACATGTTTCAGAAGCATCTCTCATATTTCCAAAAGGAAAATTGAACTGTGAGGGAAAGATTTCTATTCCTATTTATAAGTAGTTGGCCTTGGGGGGGGGGGGGGGCTTCTTCCCAGGGTCGGAAAGTATGAATGATATTGTAAATGCCTATGTGATTTAATGTGTGTATAAAAAAAGAAAGAGATCAGAAGGAATAAAAAAAATGAACAGAAATATAATACATTAAAGAATATGTTTCTAAAGGTAAATGGGTGTGATATAATTGAGTTAAGCCATTAACGTCCAACGGCCTATGTATAGAATGCCACATATATTGTAACAACTTAGGCTTTCATGGTCGGCATCAATCCAGTAAGATGTAGAGGTTTCCGGGCTTACTGGCCGTGGTCTATAGGAAAAACTGAAGTTCCTGACATTTCGCTCGTACGTGCATCGAACATCCTCAGAGAACTCATGGCAAACTAGAGTGGCTCCGGCATAGCGCACCAAGGGGAGAGACCATCTACTTTCCTCCTATTGGTTGCGCATCCGCTAGTCACAAGATGGCTGCTAGGCCTATGTCTCAGTCCGACTCCTTGTTATGTTCACATAGGAAATAAAAGATTGTGGAATCATCAGTTAGTCAAAACTGGGGGAATAAGTCTTCAAAACATGTTTCACTATTAATTTGGAATGTTAAACTATGTATTGTCGCGGCAATGCGCACCAAGGTTTGGCACGGAAAAATAACGGACGGATTGTATCACGGAGATAAAGAGCTTGTGTAAGCAGATAAACATAGCGTGGAGATAAAAAGGTCTGCGGAAACAAATAAAGAGATAAATGGAACATTTTAGTGACATCTTGATTGATAGAGGACCTTCTGTTTCTTGTTTGCAGCTTCCATCTTCGCAGCGAAGGTGTCATTCGCCGACTTCATTTCTTCCATTTTCTGTAGAATCTTTTCCATGAACCTCCGTCATGTATATCTCACTCCTGACACCAATTGTGACTTTGTGGGTTCGTAGAATTAAAAGTCGGAGTTGCAGAAATTCAAAACGTTATTTATTTGTGTAGAAATACACTTATAGTAGCAGCATTATGTCACATACACAGTTAAAATCTACCAAGGTTGTAGACCACAACAAAGAGCTTACTTTCCAAACACACCAGTTTCAATTACAACTCTCGCCTCTGTTTACAACTGTTTACGACTCCACTATGTTTACGATTGCTTGCTGGCATGTCACGATCTCTTAAATATACCTGCATTGATAATGTTAGACTGTTCTGAAACAAAAAAGAAACAGAAGGTCCTCTATCTATCAGGATGTCACTAGAATGTTCTATTTATCTCTTTATTTGTTTCCGCAGACCTTTTTATCTCCGTGCTATGTTTATCTGCTTAGGCAAGCTCTTTATCTCCATGATACACTATCCATCCGTTTTCTTTCCGTGCCGAACCTTGGTGAGCATCGACGTGACAGTATACTTATCAACTCGCTTTCTGTAATATTTTTTCTTCACTGTAGCAAATTCCAATAATTTTAAATTTAAAAATATATTTGTACCAGGTAGTCATTGCAGCATGAATATTCTGTCCAGGTAATGTTTATTGTTATTGTACAGGACAAGAACAGAAGCTGAAGGAGATACAGCAGTGGAGGGCAGCGGTGAGAAGAATAAACATATTAACTTCCAACATCTGTTGCAACATTTTGTATCGGTACAAGATAGACATAGATTACACAAGCAAACAGTTCGCGCTCTTGCACTTCAAGAGAAAATGGACACCTAGCCAAGGAGGACAGATAAAATGCTTTTTTTGTTTCCCTATATGTTGCAAAACTGTACATGTAAGCATTGTCCAAACAAGTTCAATATTATTTTTCAAACAGTATTGTTAAAATTCTATCTGATTGTCAGCAAGTGAACCTGCTTTATTCACAAAATAAAGCAGGTAATGGCAGCAGGTGTCATTAACAAATTATAGTTGCATATTTATTGAAGTTACGACATCATACATCATTCTTCTGTTATTACTTCATTTGCTGGACTTTTTTCTTCCCTCTGTACAATTTGCATTTTTATATGAATTTTGTTAAATCTTATCCCGACTTATTGAAACCAGTGGTCACCAACTGCCTGCACTCAGTGATGCACACCCCTTATATGCATTATTAGTGTCGTATAGCTTAGAAATATTATCTCAATTTACATCACAACATAGTGGTTTGAGCAGCAGTCAGTAAAAGTTTAAAATAAATGCAGTATTGCCAAACTAAGTTGGGCACTGCTAAAAATGCTATAGATACATAGTGTGCATTTGTCACTGACATGCTGCTTTCCCAGTAATTCAGGTACTTAAAATGATGCCTATATACATAAAACACCGTCTTGTGTCACATGTACACTGTGATTATATTTTATATGTGAGTCCCTAGTGGTTTACCGGGAAACATAGGAGTCAATTAGACAATGCAATGGCATAATGGCACATTAGACATGGTAGCTCAAAGGTTAAGTGCAACTGGACGGAAACCGGGAGATCTGTAGTTTAAATCCTGGCCATGGCATTTAATTTTTCAAGTTGACTCTATCTATCGAGATTTAACTGTATTGGAACACCACAGTGAAGCGAAAAATTATTAAATTTTAGATGAGTCGTATTTCTTACACATCTGCTTCACTTTCGTGATGTGTAAGAAATACGACTCATCTAAAATTTAATAATTGACTCTATCTATTCAAAACCTTAGCCTATACACAACTGGTATGGAGGAACGATTAATTTCCATCAGTTAACTTAGAAATAACAGTCCTTGTCCTGCTTTAAATGTTTAATAATACTCATGGAAAATCAGTTTTATTATTTATTAATTTTTAGATGAGTCGTATTTATTACACATCTGCTTCACTTTCGTACCTATTTTGAGGACATGTTTAGCAAATCATCGTTTGCATCTTCTGCTCTTATGCGACTAAAGCTTGATCCAGTGGTGTGGTGGGTGTGGGTAATTCTGGAGTTGCTGCTGCCATCTGTTGATTTAGTGATGAACTTAAATGTGGGATTCTCTTCTGGCGGGATTTCAAAGTTCATTAGTTGGTTTTTATGCTTTTCTATGTATATTCTCTCCCATATGACGTCATGGTGTTAACATGGTTATTTTTTATAAAAATAATTGCCGGTAATTCTAATCAGATGATGGTATAATATTCAGGAGTCCCAAGTTCTAGTCTCAATTAGGATTAAGTCGACCAGATAAGGTGTTCTATTCTGAAAAGACAAATATCAGGTTACCTCTGTCTGTTACCTTTAATACGGGGGTGGTAATGGTAATGCAATGGAATGAAAGAACATATTAGTCAGGACATGTAGCAATGTTCATGAATTGGTGGCAGTTTTATCATGTTTGCATATGTATCCCATACACTAGTTAAGCAGAGCACATATAGATCCTGCATTGGCCGCAAGGAAATAAACCCAATGCCATCTGTCCTAAGTAAATAGAGCTTTTTACTGTAGACCTTGGAGATGCTTCACATGAGCTGGTCAGAAGTAAGGGCTTGAATAAGACCAACTTAAAATTGGTATCTAGAGCCAGGAATTGAACCACAGACCCTCTGCATGAGAGCCAATAATGAAAACACTGAGCTACTGTAGCACCCCCAAACTATTGAAGATAGAAGTGTACACCCTCTGTCTTTTTATTTATAAACGAGGTACCTCCAGAAAGTAAGTTCTGCTTGGTAATAAAATTAAATTGTGTACAGATACAGAAAAATTATTTATTGCACAAAATTCTACAACTCTTAAACTACTTTTCCACATAACTGCCGAAATTTTGCAGGCATTTGTCATAGTGAGGCACAAGTTTTTGTATACCTTCTTCATAGAAGTTTGCCACCTGTGTCTTCAACCAGTTGGAAACATTTTCTTTCAACCCTTCGTCATTGTTGAAGTGTTGATCACCAAGGAAAGATCTGAGATGCAAAAACAGATGAAAATCACTAGGAGCGAGGTCAGGGCTGTACGGGGGGTGATCAAACACGTCCCTGTAGGATGTTTTTCGTTGTATTTGCAGTATATGGTCGTGCGTTGTCATGAAGAAACACAACACCTTTTGACAGCATTCTTTGGCGCTTATTCTGTATTGCGCGGCGGGATTTTCAATCAACACCAACATTGTAAACAAGCATAACAAAGCGTACGTGCTGACAGCGATCTCACAATGGTGCACGTTTCTTCTCCTTGATACAGAGCATCTACCACGCATGTGCAGAACTGCAATCGCAGTGCCACAGTGGAGATAAATTGAAACAGAACTTTCTGGATGCCCCTATTATTTAGTGCTTGTCCATATCATTCCCTATTGTGTTTAAAGATCATTTTACTGTCTGTACAGAAATATGATAATTCATAATCGCATTTTAGAAAAGCAGTCTTCCAACTCCACAAAGTTGCATGCTTCCCATTGAACAAAAGCTGCTGAGCCTCAAGTTGCATTATAGGGCTGCATCACTCAAACTGCAGACAGTTGACATCTGACCCAAGCTATTTTTATGGTTTACTTTTAGATGCCACACTTTATGTATGTATTGTAATAATTTCTTGTGTTTTGTAATTACTCAGTGTAATGCATTTGTTACAGCTATGAGGTGTATCATGTTAGAACTTTACTGAATATGAGATGCTTGAACAGAACTCCCATAAATGTCTAATTCATAATTTCTACTATTTTTTTTGTTTCAAAAATTGTATAAAATTAATGTAAATATAAATTATACCTTAAGAAATGTTAAGAATTTGGCCACACACATTCATTTTGACTAAATTGTTTCATGACAGCAGTATTTGTATGAGTAGCAATTACTGTAAGTGATATTTTAAAGAGTTTGTTTGTGTGACCTATGACTAGTCTTATTTTCTATGGATTATTCTTCTGTTGCCACAAAGAGAACTACCTGTAATCCAGTTATTGTTAATTGGCAGTTCATGGGTATCTGGAGGTCAAACATTAGGGACCAGTTTCACCAACTAATGTTAAACTAATTTAACACTGAAGTTAACACAAATTCTATTTGATTGAACGTTAACTTTTAAGTTAAACTTGATGTTAACTTAACAGTACATACCCCTTAGTTAACCAGTTAAACAAATGTTAGAAGTCAAAAAAATTGCTACAGTAAACCAAACTGTTTACTATACCCTTCCTACCTGCTCGCCCTAAATTTCGGTCAGCAGTACACACAACCCTTGGTTTTTCGTGTATTAATGACTCTCTAGTTCCCATTTCTTTAAATTGTTAGTTAATCTTAATCATCTTAACCATTTCTGTCTGACTTTCCCCAAATAATCACCTATATTTGTTACATTATTTTCTCCTTTTGCACACAATATTTTCCTGAAGTATCTCGTCTCTCCTTAAAATTAACTGTTTACTAAGTTTGCTGAATTTCTATGGAAGAATGTACATGTATCATAATAAATTTGAAAACCAGCAAAAGGAGAATTTTTAAAGCAACATTCACTTTCCAAAGTATTCATAAAAATAATTTTATAGTAAAAACTTAGGTTAAAATTGTACCAACAGAAACAATTACTCTTTATATTGTGACTGTGGGTTCATAGAATTAAAAGTCCAAGTTGCGGAAATTCAAAACGTTCTTTATTTGCATAGAAATACACTCAACCTTTACAGTAGCAGAATTACGTCACATACACCATCACAATCTTCCACGGTCGTTGACCACAAACAAACAGCATTCACAGTTGCACGCACACGATACTCAGTTCTGATTAAACTCTGTTTATGACTACTACTCTGTTTATAACTACTAGCTGGCATGTCACAATCTCTTATATACGACCATTGATAATTCTAGACTGTTCTAAAACAAACAAGAAACCGAATGTTCTTTATCAATCAAGATATCACTAGAATTTTCCATCCATCTCACCTTATCTGCCTCGGCAGACCTTTATCTCCACGCTACCTTTATCAGTTCCTTTGTATGCACAAGCTGCGCTATTGCGATAACGGGTTCGCGACAATATTTTATGTTGCTGATATTATTTAATGGTAAATGTTGAAATTTCCAAAGCTGCTGTAAATAGGTTTATTCAGAAGGTTTCTTAAGTCATTCCTTCAAACAGTATTACACAAATATAACTATTTGTAACAAAAACCTCACTTATCTTAAGATAATGATGTCAATTTTTCTTATTAATTGAGATCGATTTCACAAACTTTTGCCTGCATCTTCAGTCAACATACTTCATCGTCAAGGAAATAGTTATATTTGGTAATATTTATTGCTTCACTGTAGCTAGCTTCATTTTTTACGTAAGCAAACATATTTTTGTCCTTAATCATAAGCAGTAAATGAGAACACATTTTTGCATCCTTGGACTTCAATGTAGTATCCGTCATTCAGGTTGAAACCATTGTAAATGCTCTTTGCTCCAAACTATTTGGGTACTGCATTTTACATTGGCTTAAAATCACCACAGTTGCTTATTGGACCTGGGAGAAAGTGCATTTCAATTAAATTACTCACAGATTTTCTTCCAGGCTTCATTATTATTTATTAATGGAAATCCATAAGCAGTTTCCCATACGATAATACGTCTATACACAGTAACAACTTCTACAATTACCTTTATACATAGTAATGAGATCTTAAATTAATGGTTTTTGAGCATTGAACTATTAACTCCAATGTATGTAGATTTTTCAGCTGACATTGCAGTGACATCACATAGACCTCACTAATTGTTTGTTATAGACAAAGAGCATTGAGGCCCATTCAGAAGCCATATAGATCGGTCCCTGTGTTCTCAAAAGCATTCAGAGCTAATTAACAATTCTCTTTTGATGAAATGCTTAGTTTTATCCTTTAGTTATCCTTTAACATTTAATTAAAAGTTGATAAGCAGAGAATGAACAGCATTTTTAACATTAGTTGGTGAAACCAGCCTTTATTCTCTAATAGATCATTGTTAATTGATAAAATTAACTGTACTAGTCAACTAAGTATAGAAAAAGGTGACACTATAACCTTATAACTCCTGCATAATATAAAATCGAACAAAAATTATTTGATTACCAAATCTAATATCAGTAATGCTAAGCTATAATGCTTCCAGTACAAATGTAGGGTCCTAACATAGACAGTGCCCATAATATTACTCCACACTTGACATTTCATGAGTGCATGCAATAACTTCCCCTCTTCTGCCCTCGGGAAAAGCACAACTGTTTGATTTTCGGATTTCAAGAAACAACCATTTTTACATCCCTATGTTATTGTAACTCCTCCAGGTTTATAATTACCTCTTCTCATTATGAAATATTAATAACCTCTGGAAAGGATTGTGAATGGCATTTATGGATCTATTAGAACAACTGGAGAGAAAATGTCTACTAATTATCCACTTTGCTACATATAGGTAACCAAGTGAGATTATCTGCATATTTAATAAAGTTAAGACAGTAATGTGTGTTGGAGCGTTAATGTTCCTCTTTCATAACATCGCTTTTCAAAATGCTGTTATCATGTTTTATCTATTGTCCTAAGAGAATATTTAAATTATACGCTCAACTTTAGTCATGTTTATTTTGGTAATACTTCCTTTGCTCTATCTGCAGTGTGTGAAGTTTATATTTAGGTTACTACATATTTCGATTCATCTGCACAAACTGTGTAGTAATGACAGCTTGAGAAACTTCTTTTTAAATTACCAAATAACAAAGTAAGTGTGTCAACATGATTCATATTAAAATATAGTTACAGCTAATCATTACTGGTAACCATTAACAGACTGTATCTACTGACCAGTAACCAAAAATAACTGTCACATCTGTTTTGTAATTTACATCCTCCAACGTTGTCATATCAGACAATGAATGGAATGGGTGAAATGACGCTCAAATGAGTCGAGGGTCCATAGAGCTTTACAGTTACCCGACATTCGTCTTTCAGAATAAAGGAAAATCCCAAAAAAAACTTATTCAGGTAACTCACCCTGACCAAGATTCGAACTCGGGACCTCTTGAACGTGAGGCAGACACGCTACCATCTACGCTACTGAGGTGGGCAACTATCACATCCCAACCTACTGCACATTCACCTATGATCACAGCATAAACAATACTGATCAGCACAACTGTTACGTCACTGCAGTAAACCTCTATGTACTTATGCAATAAATTAAATTTAGTTTTTTCTTAAGTGATTTTATAACTTTTTTATACCAGGGCTATAATGATAAATAGAAGTTATTTATTTAAATTATGTTTAAATGAAACCATTATTAAAATACTATCATTATTTATCACTATAAGAGAACATAGCCTTTCATGGTCAGAGACAATGTAATGGAAGTTATTTCCGAGCTGCTATACTGTAGTCTGCATTTTCTGAAGATGTCTACCACAGTTGTGGACAACTCTCCTATCTCTAATGGACCATGGCATAACACCCCAGAAACAACTTCCAGTTGTACAAGTATTATTCATCAACTTTATTATTTGAAGTTCAAAACAGGTGATAATACTTGCAGTGCAGTAACAAACCATTTTCATTCACATGCAGCAGTACCAGATGCACTAATCGAAAAACTATTTGTAGTCGGTTTATTGACACTTCGTCACTTACATTTTTATATTATCGAAGTGACGAAGTGTCAATAAACCAACTACAAATCATTTTTACCTTTAATTTTGAACACTGTTACTAAATTCCTCCTATCATGCATAACTAGATGCACTGTTTATGCCAGGATCCTTTCTTGGGCTGGATGGAGTATAGGCATCTAATTTTTAATACAATAGAGAAACTGGATACACTTCAAGAGTCAAAATTATATTCCGAGTGTTCATTGAGGTAGAGGTTTGAACATAATGCCATCTCTTAAAAAAAAAAAAAAAAAAAAAAAAAAAAAAAAAAAAAAAAAAAAAAAAAAAAAAAAAAGACTTTTGCAGTCTTAATATTACAGCAATATTGCTGAGTACTACAATAATTAAAATAAAAACAATGTGCAGGATTTCTGTATGAATCCTTCCATACGCCAACTTCCCACTTTAATTGTATGATGTCACCAGAGCTTTTCATTTCAAGTTCCACACATTGAAGTGCTTTGCTTGAAATTAGAAGAATTATAAAATACAATGGGAAGACTATAGCATTGCCTTTGCTTAACTGCTAATATACAAATGTGTCTTAAGAGATATTCAGTCTGATGATTAAAATTAATCATACTAAACAAATAGAAGATTTTACGCGAAAGAAACTCCAAAAAGAAAACTTAAGCTGCTGTAAGAAAGATTTAACTTTACTAAAGTTGTGACAACTATCACATAATTTTCTTCAACCCATATCAATATTACAGTCTAATATAATTTTGAGTTGAACTAGTACTCATTGCTCCTAATATTTCTGTCACTCCAACTCACCGAGCCACCATGGCCAACGTGCCGTGACTTATATACTCTCTCGGTAAACCACTAAGGGCTCTCGTATCCGAGACACACTTTGTGGCAACTTACCATCGTAAGTACTTGAGTCCCAGGCTTCATCATTTAACTCTTAATATTTCAGTTAATTGATGGAATCAATCACTTCCTCACACCAGCACACAGGCCAAGGTCTTTGATAGATAGAGTCAACATGAAAAACTCAACGCCATGGCCGGGACCCAAACACAGATCTCCCGGCCTCCGCCATGGCGTTGAGTTTTTCATGTTCTCTATCTATCAAAGACCTTGGCCTGTGTGCTGGTGTGAGGAAGTGATTGATTCCATCAATTAACTGAAATATGAAGAGTTAAATGATGAAGCCTGGGACTCGAGTACTTACGATAGTAAGTCGCCACAAACGGTGTGTCTCGGATGCGAGAGCCCCTAGTGGTTTACTGGGAGAGTATGTGAGTCAAATGGAGAATTTAATGTCAGGACGGCACATTGGCCATGGTGACTCGGTGGGTTGGAGCGACGGGGCGGAGACCGGGAGATCCATGGTTCGGATCCTGGTCATGGTGTTGAGTTTTCATGTTGACTCTATCTATCAAGCTCATTGCTCCAAACCAACATCCATTAGTCGACAGCAGTTGATGATGTTAGGAAGGTCCTAACAAAATGCATTCTAGGTAAATACTAGCAATAAATGAACCATTTAAGTACTAGTTTGACTCAGAATCATATTAATTTTGTGCTTCATTGTATCATAGTCCTTACTCACTGGATTACAGTGTAAGTTGAATATACAAAATTAATAATCTGCATATCACGTGCAGATGAAGATGCAATTTTCACTTGTACAGCACTATATGAAGCTGTTCATTCTTTAAAATGAATATTCTGAATTCTAACTTCATTCTTATAACATTATAAAATTGTAAAACACTTCCAGCACAATAAGCAAAGATCAACGTTTTTAAAGAATTCAAAATTTTTAACAACAATTCTTTCCTTTTGATTTTATTTTATAGTGACTTTCTGCCAACTTTAAATTTAGAATTCACTGACTTTCGGCTAACATTAGTTAGGAATTTTGTCTCTGAGAAAATAAGCAGCTTAGCTTGTGATGATGTTTTTTAAACCAACATATAAATGATTTTGACTTCTATATAAATGTTTGCTCCTGTTGTTTCAGAGCTTAATTCTTACTCAAAAATTATTTACTAGTAAGTGTAATGTATAATTGTTTCCTTTTATCCAATTTCTGTTTCTTCTCAATTTAGCACAACATCGTTTGAGATATTTCATTTAAAAAAGGAGTGAATAGATCCTCATCTGTTTAAGGAAAAGTAGGAATAGAAGGTCTGCTTTTGATTTTACTTTGTAACACCATAAGCTTGAGTATAACATGACAAATAACAAAGGAGACAGGGCTATGGTCCCTTTCAGCCCTTCCCAGGGTCTGCCTACATTTGCTTATGCTTTCCATGATACTGGTAGTTCAAAACATACCTAGTCATATTTTCAAGTAACCATTTCCTCCATAACATTGCTTTAAATTACCAGTGGTGCTGATATGATCCTGTAATTTATAGCATCTTTAAGAAATAATCACTTCAAATTGCTTACAGTAAATCTCTGCTGTATTTCAGTGGGCGAGATTGTGGCATCTCTGGTCGACCATGGTATGTTCTCGGGTTCAGTCTTACGGGGAGACTGGGGGATCAGCATGGGGATTTTAAGTCCACGTATTTTTCCAGTGTTCAACTCGCTGGACTCCTATTAGAAGATAAGGGTAGCACAAGGTTACGAGGGCTGTTGAGCAATCACAACTTACACTATCTACTACTAGCACCCATTTCAGTGATCCAAATTTCCTCATGGGAAGTATCAAATAACTTTGATTACATATAAAAATATGTAACTCCTATCTTTAAGATCTTTCTGGCTTAAAATTTTGGCTAAACAGTTACAATTTTAAGAAGTTTTCTATTGTTTGGAAAAGAACAGATGACTATAGTCCTCCCACAGGCTATGAGAAGGAGTACAGCTTTAAATGTACCTCAAATCCCAAGTTAAAAATTATTCCATCTCTTATGCAGCTTGTGAATCTGTGATATGAAGATGTTTATTCTAAAAACACAAAAATTAATACAGATACTTTGGTAAATGGCAAGAGCTAAAAGTTTCACGTGAACTGTAGTTTTATTTCACATTCTCTTTACTGTAGTACATAGCACAGAATATGAGCATTTTTGTTAAGAACAAATTATTCTGAATCAGTGTAAAGAAAAATATGTATATACTGTACAAATAAAATTACATTGTTATAACTTCTGCGTTGTATTTCTTTCAAGTCTGAATGGTATAAGTATAATAAGAATTAATTCTAACATATTAAAATCAGCTGTATCTTATGTTTTCAACAGTTGCCTTAATACTGGCTATTACCCAGATGACTTTAAATTCTCTAAAGTAATTCCAGTGTTTAAGAAAGGAAACAAAAATTGTTATGAAAATTACAGATCTATTAGTATAATTCCAATAATAGGTAAGGTATTTGAATCACTATTATGTAAACAGATTGTTGTTTATTAACTTTAAAGAGAGTCGATTAATGACACTAAACAACACTTACTTTTAAATTTTTCCGGAACATGTTTCTGAGGCTTTGCCTCTATCATCAGCCGGCTCTCGACTGGTTCTCATTGGTGTAGTTGACGATATTGTGTCACAGGTCTCCTCTGGTGGCGGTTCAAGGAACTTGCTGAACAAATCTTTCAGGGGGATGTTGAAATTGAATACTTTGTTCCTATTTTTTGAAATGAAGATTTGTTCCCATGCGGATAGTTCTTGTTTTCCTGATGTATGTTTTAGTAGTTTTGGTTCTGGATTTATGTTGTGGGTTTTTTCCCAAAAATGCGTGGCAATTGCTGATTTTTCTAATTGTTTATATTTTATGTTTCTAAAGTGTTCCTTTGCTCTTGTTTCTAAATTTCTTTTGGTTTTTCCAATATAAATTTGACTACAGTCATTGCATTCAATTTGATATATACCAGATTTTTTGTTAGATGGAATGGCATCTTTGATGTTTGAGCAAACATCAACTACACCAATGAGAACCAGTTGAGAGCCGGCTGATGATAGAGGGCAAAGCCTCAGAAACATGTTCCGGAAAAATTTAAAAGTAAGTGTTGTTTAGTGTCATTAATCGACTCTCTTTAAAGTTAATTTATCATAACAACACTGTTTTCAACACTTCCAAGAAAGGAATTGCAAGATTGTTGTTTATTTTGAAAATAACCTATTGTTAAATAATAACCAATTTGGTTTCAGAAATGGCATGAGTACTGTGAAGAATGTTGCAAGCTTTCTGAGACAGTGTTATGAAAATATTAATAATGTTACCATTGTATCAAGTAGATTTTTCTATCTTTCCAGAGCCTTTGATCCCGTCTCCCTTAATATGCTTTTAGAGAAACTGAGTTTTTATGGTTTTCAGGACATAATCATTAAATTTCTAAATTCTTATTTTAGTAATAGGTCCCATGCAACTTATTTTAATGGAAGATTATCGGAGTTCAAACCTGTAAATTATGGTGTTCCACAAGGCTCAATTTTGGGACCTGTACTTTTTATCATCTATATTAATGATCTTCCCGTTTCAATTTGTGACAAAAGCCTTACTCCATATCTTTATGCTCATGATTTAGCTATTAATTTTTATGATAAACCTGAAAACACATTAAAACTTAAATTACCTATTGCAACTTCACTGGTTAATGATTGGTGTAACGCGAACAATCCAAGTATACACACTGGAAAAACCACTGATATTCAGCATAAATTTAACACTGGTGGTTCTGGTTCCTCTATAAAATTTTTATGTATTTATATTGATTCAGACCTTGGCTGGTCAACACATATCAATTATATATCGAAAAAGATCATAGGAATTTTCATGTTGAGAATTTTAAGTAACATTTTAACAAGGACGTTCTGATGAAGGTTTACTAGGTCACATTTATTCGCATGCTAATTATGGTATACTTTTCTTGGGAAATCACTCTTTAGCAGCTAAGATATTTATATTGTAAAAAACGCCCTTAGATTAATTTGTAGAGTTCATTCAAAAGAACATTAAACCACTTTTTATTCATTTAGGTATTTTAACGTTGCCATGAATGTATGTGCTGAATTGTCTTTTATATGTTAAAGAAAATTTTAATAGCTTTATGCTTTGCTCTAATACACATAATTACTCAACATGTAACTGTTTGAATTTATAGATAAATAAATTTAGACGCAATAAAATTCAGAATAGTTTTATAGTAGTTTCAATTACATTATATAATTTTATCACAAAGACTAAGAGAGCTCCCTATTTTAAGTTTTAAAAGGACTATATGCCATACATTTGTGGCAAACCCATTGTACTCTATAAATGACTTTTATAATGTGGCTTGGTAAGTTTTAAATTATGACGTTGCTATACTGTAGTTTACTGCAATAAAGGCTATTTATATATAAATCTCACACACTGCAACCTAAGGGAGATTCAATGCAGCTACCATCCTGCAAATGAAATGAAAGAACTTTAGGAGCTGCCATCCACAGTAAATTGGAGTATCAGTAAAATCTTCCACAATGAAGAATAAGGTGGATTGGCCATTTGCAGAGAATGTTGGAAACTAGTGTAGTTAAGAAGATATTCATAGGAAAGCTGAATGGCAGAAGGAGAAGAGGAAGATCCAGGAAAGGATGGGTAGATGATGTAGAAGATGACTTGAGAAAATTGGGGGTTACAGGCTGGAGAAGGAAAGCAGAGGACCAAGTAGAATGGAAGAGGGTCGTTAGGGAGACCAAGGGCCTACAGGGCTTGTAGTGCCAATTATCATCATCATGATCAACTTTCCACTAAACAAAGAAGGTTATCAAAAGGAATACTTACACATTAAAAACGTAGCTATGTCCAATGGTTTCAACCCAAATTTAGTGGACAAAAAAATTAAAGAACTCAGGAAGTCCAAGAAAATAAAAGAAACCATCACCCTGGAACCTACAGGAGCAAAAGAGAACCAACTTTTTAAGAAATTTACTTTCCACCCATCAGCCCATAATAAATTCCAAAAAATCTTCTCAACATATGACATAGTGCTAGATTCAATATCAAGAATTAGGTCCCCCCCAAAAATGCAGTTACTACAAAAGAAAAACCAAGAATCTATGAGATCAAATGTGAAACTTGCCCTAAAATTTATAAAGGAAAAACAAAAAGAAATATAGACATCAGAACGAAAGAACATATAAGAAACATTAAAAACGGTGAAATAGAAAAATCAGCATTAGCCTTTCATTTTTTGAATACCAGACATGACATTAATTTGGAGACAACTTTAGTAAAACAAGTTAATCATCCCATAAATCTTTCCCTATGGGAAAAATCATGAATAACAAAAACCATCATAGAATTATGAACTTCGAAACTCCATCACCGGACATCTTTGACAAATACATCAGGCCATCTATCGACGATATGCAGAAAGAGGAAACCACTACAACCTGCACTAGTCGAGAATCAGCTGATGATGGGAGCAACAGCTCTTGAAACAAGTCCTGTGAAAAACAGTGTTAGTGAAGCAATGTGTTAATATATCTTCTCGATTCATTTTTATTTTAACTAGTGCTTCACTGTTTCTACCATTCTTTCAATTTTTATACTTTGTCTTCAAGTTGAGTTTATTTTGTGGAGCTAGGTTTGTTATACTTGGAGAAAGCCTTCTGAAACTTGCTATGCAAAAATGGATAGAATGCAAATTTTGTCATTTTCTTCTTGTTTCCAAAGTAAAGAAGTTTCAGAATAGAAAATAATGTATAAGAGCAAATATGTATAAGATACCTGGATGGAGGAAGACACTGATGTAGCTGATTCAACGGGAATGGTAATGGCTGGTTTGGCATTATCATGTCTGAAATTGGTTCCTGGAAATAGTCATAACTTTATCAAGAAATTAAGAGGCACCAAGCAATAATTGGCAATATTTGTCAAGCCTATATCTCTTCACATAGTACAAATTTGAGACAAATATAACATTCTGTTTGTACTAATTCCACACCCATATACTAACGGACATATTCTTTTATTCTTTTAAATCAGAATAACAAAACACCTTGGAGGGATGGAAGTCTAACAGAGCGTGTCTAAATTTAAAAGAACTTCAAAAAACATTTGAGAAAATAAGCATCAGCACTATAAGAAATGTCACATCTGCTTTCATAAAACTGGAATTCAATTGCTAATTCCAGATATGTATGACTCAGACTTCAGAAGCAATAAAACATCATGGATGAATCATTTATTTATCATCTGAAAGAAGCGTGAATTGAGACGTCAAACACCAGAGGAGAGGTAAACAAGGGAAAAGACTAAATCTTTCACCTGGAATGGGAATTATTAATAATTATTCTGGTCCCTGCAATGAATAAAGTAATATACATGTTAGTCCATCAATGGAAAAAATTATTATTCATTTCAAGCACTACCCGCTGCTGTAGCATGAATTTACAGATTTTCAAAAAATCTATTAAAAGAGGACATGTCCAAATTAATCCAGTTATCTGGTCAACCTAATCATTATCTACTTACTTTTTACCTTTAAATTTCATTTCTTTAACAATTAATTATTCAGTTATCCTCATTAATATATATTATTCCTAGTAATTAGTAATTTTGTACTTTATTTATTATCCCTAATTGTATTTACAACCTAGTTTAATTAAACATTTATTTGTAATTGTATTAATTAGGTAATGCTTTATTTTATTTAACTAATTCTTATTTCTACTTCTTAGTGTCCAAAGCATTCTTTGCTTTGAACAAGCATTCGTGCTATCTCTTCAGCACCGCCATATCCCATAAAACTTAGAAGCACACTTGAAATATGAGAAAATAACATTGAAAGGGAAATTATAGAAAGGAAATTGTGGTAAATTAATAACTATCCTCTTATTCATCTACCAACTAAGGAAAACCAAGAAAAACCAAAGCTAAGATTTGAACTCATAGGACCCTGTGAGTCACAGCAGATCTGCTAATACTCTTCTAAAATTTATACATCTTTTTAAACCATTTCTAGGTAAAAATGAATCTCTGGACACTACTTTTCTATTACTCAAGATTCAATATCGGAACACTCGAAACGTATATAGTATTGCAGTCTGGAAGGGTTATTTTCGAAATTAAAGATATATTTCTTACCTTTATAGTTGGAAAAGCGTATTCACAAGCAATCTCCATGCTGGCTCTATTTGTTTCCTGTAATCACAATGTGCGTCTTTTCTTTAAGGCCTAATTTCAAATCTTGACAGTGTAGATTTGTCTGAATAAGGCATTTTTCCAGAGCTTTCTCCTACTTTTGAAAGACAAATGCCATGATAAGACATATTATTTATTTTATTCTCTAACTGTTGCTCACAATAGTTTTCCGAATGTATATAGGTTATGTAGTCCAAAATGTTTTCAGCGAGTAACTACTAATAAAACCCATATTTGCAGCTACTTTGAGTATTATTTACCTACATATTCACTTTGAAAAGGCAGACTTGACAAACATCTCTTGAGTATCTATTCGACTCATACAAATCTTTCGTAAAGAAAACAAGAATTTTCTTTCACATGAACAGAGAGAATCGATTTATTTGAAACGTATGCTCTTGGCGCCAATGTCGAACTGTGCCGAGCTGCAACGAAGTACGACTACTAATGAACCACAGTAATGGCCAGTACTGCATAAATGCAGGGAACTTCATAACCAAAATATCCGGAAAACGTGAAATATTATGTGGAAGAAAAAAGTAAAAATCTTTTGGATTGCTCTCACATGATTTTCTACACACTTACAAACGCTTCTTCCTTCAAATTTTATCTTGCTGCTAATGTTCTTGTAGGTTCAAGGAAGTATGGTTATACTAATCTGTGGGGTATACATAGAGCTTAAGCGATAGTCAAATCTTTATGACGGCTTTGAAATTACGTTCTCCTTGCATGGCTAAGAGTTAAAAAAAAGACGGTTAACTACCCATCTGAGGAAAGAAGAGACTGCTTTATAGGGTAGTAACAATTTAGCTACCCCAAAAATCCAGCGGTCCATTTAATTAACAAGGATGTTTTTAATTATACAGATTCTCAAGAACTCCTAAGAAGTCTGTTGTTTTACTGGAACTTGTATGTCCGTCTGTGCTGGCCATCTTAGTAAAGTCTTTAATGCTGCGGTATACAACCTCGAGGGACAGGTGCGGAAGGAATAATTTGGAGGTGTTGTTTCGTTAACACAATTCTGTATTGTAGATGGCCCTAATGTGCATACACCATTACAGTTTACACTCAATAAAATGACGTATAAATGATAGTTCCCAAGGCAACTAGAGTACTCGATAGTCCCGCCGAGGTTCCGCCCAAGACAGTGCTGCTCTCTAACCTTTGCCTGGGCCACACCAGGGCAAGCAGACCTAGAAGTGACTATCTTTTTTCTTTTTCTCCCTTGATATTTCATCTTCTATTAACCAAGTATCTTTAATTCTCGCTTTTTGAAACGGCATAATTAAAAAAAGAGTTTTGCTGTGACACATCTGAGGCCAGTAACGGCCAGTGATTGCGTTGCAGTGTTACACCATGACCAAATTTTTCCCTGAAATTTTCTGTATCATATAAATAAGTAGTTTTAATCTCATGCTTTAGGACTGAAAGAAGAATAGTCATGATACATTTGCATTTCAGTATTATATAAACTTAGTAAAATTAAAATATATTAAATGTTGTAAGACTGCATGGTCCTTGCACGGCTTATGTAACGACAGGATTACCACGTGATTAGTACTGAAGAGCGGCTATGTTTCAACTTTCCTTATTCCAGGAATATATAAAGCAGTGACATTTTCTGTCCCTTTCGAATAGGGAAACTGATCGAATCTGATCTTCTACATTTACCATCTAACCGATGGCACACCACTTACTTATTTTGTGTAATAAACCCCTGCATTCACCCATGTTACAAGATGATTTACAATTATAATCTCTAATATCAATTTAGCCCTTCATGTTATCTTTTTTCAATTAATTTTAAGTGTTACGTGATTCCTCATTGTTTTCTGAGTATGCGTCTTTTTAAAACTTTTTTTTTTTTTTTTTTTTTTTTTTTTGTAATTTACGTCGTTTAACTTTTTAAGTCTCATCGGACGATGAATGGAATGGCTGAAATGATGCTCAAATGGGCCCAGGATCCATGGAGCTTAGAGTTACTCGACATTCGTCTTTTAAAATAAGGGAAAGCCCCGGGCAAAAACCTTATCCAGGTAACTCACCCTTACCGAGATTCGAACTCGGGACCTCTTGAGCGTGAGACAGACATGCTACCGAGGCGGGTAAAAAAAAACATATTTTATGCCAAAATAGGAGTACAACTGTCGAGATCATGGATTTGGTAAGCAATTTGCTGAACGAAAACTTCAGCGAACTTCTTGAAGAAACACCACGTTAAAGTACCTGGTAGACCGTTACCTGATATTGACATTGTTCAAATGTACGAGGGGAAATAATATTTAAAAGAGCTTTCAGGAGATAATTATTTGATACCATGAATGGCATTCTGGTCGTGAAGTGAAAAATGCTGTTCTGCGTACATTGTGACCTCCAGGCGACCGCAAAGTGAGATTTGTGGTGGACAACACGGCACTGGGGCGGGTTTTCTCCGGGATCTCCGGTTTCCCCCGCCATCTCATTCCACCGGTGCTCCATCTTCATCTCACGTATCATCAGTGCCATCGCCTGCGGTGCCGTATGTAGTAAAAGCAGGCGTTAAACACTACACGACACTACCTTGCGTACATTGTATATTGTCTGGACGTAAATAATCGTAGAGAAGAACCGGTAAACAGAAAAATCAGTCCTAGCCTCGAGAAACGCGAATCCTCGACTGTTCCTGGAAAATATGTTATAAAATTGACATTCGGAAAAGTAAATGTGACTTTACTGTTTGGTTCTACACACAGATTGAAAATTAGAAAGGAAAACAAAATAGATACATTTTGAGCATTTTAATTGTATTAAAATGTGTGGGATTTTAATCAGATTTACAGGATATAACGAAACTAGCTCTCTATTACATGTTAATGTTTATAAAGGATTCCTCAATCTCAGTTTAGAATTAGATTCCGTGACGAAAAGTCGCCCACAGGAGGCTGAATAATCCCATATCTTGAGATCTAAATAACCTCTTATCTCTTAAGTGGTTAAAGCACTGACAATTCTTCATTCAGGAACTTCGTTTAGCGCGACGACGTAACTGTGGCCTCTTGACGTGAAGAAACCAACATCCAAAGGATCAGCAAGAAAGGCACGAAGGATTTCAGATGCTAGCATCCTTACGTATCTACATATTTACATCTTAAAGAGTTGCGAGTGGTTGGATGGCACTCACTGCGTGTGGCATTCGGTTTCCAGATGGTCATCTAGTGCACGTTGCAGATGTCCCATGTAGTCTAGATGAAATTCAACGATTTTATTTTTATCGCCGATAGATGACTTGAGAATATTCTTTATCTGCTCGTATCTGTCGTTTGGAAGTACAGCGTCAACCAGATATTTCGTTCGTCGTCGAGCTGTACACACAAAATTCCATGTCTATATACAGTTTCTACGGATGAATTGATACATATCGATGAATGGGTTACCAGAAACTTGAAAGGAATAAGCTTGTTATACTATAGCTATAAAATAGTATTTGAATATTCATCCCCCATATCTGAAATTACTGTAGAAATCAGCCTTTGTTGTAAAGTTCCGTTATACATATCTCCAATATGCACTCCACATTACGCTCCAAATTCACGTTCAAGTTGTTTAAGATCTTTGGTAATCTTCGTTTCGTCTCGTGTAGTTTGAACGTTTACACTAAATGTTGCATCTAACTTGGGTACATTAATAAGAAGCACATTAAACCATACATCAACCATTTTGTTTAACTCTAAAGCACTTCAGCTGCAAAGAATATTAAAAACACGCTAAGCGATAAATATCGATAGAGAAAACACAAGAGAATCAAAGATAATTGAATATCAATCCGCGACGTAGTTGAAGTCCAATTTTCGGGACATTTAGTAACAAATCTTATTTTACCCGACTTAATTCATAAGTACGTTGATAACTTCCCGGAAGAAATCATTAAAAAATTGTGTATGATTTATGTTTTTTATACGGAATAAAACTCGCACATGATTTTTTTATTAAGTAGTGTATTTATAGTCGCTTTAACCATGTAAATTGACTTCTATGTACTTAGCAGAACTTCGTACATTACCTTGTTAGATTTGATTAGGTATGCGTAATTTACAGAAAACATTCAGTGAATCAAGAAAGCTCCTTAAAATAGGCCTAACAATTTCAATGATATTTTCTCTACATTGAAGAGAAAAACTCTCTCGAGAAATTGTGTATTTGAAGAGAGGATTTCAGTGGAAAATACCAGATCAATGGAATTCCAGATTTAACCAGTGCCTCATAGCCAATTTGTTGTAATGATGAAGCACAGGATGGATTTTCTCTTGAAGTAATGTTAATTCGTGTTTAATAATTATTTATTTGTTGTATATTTTACATTGCATATTTCAGGTTATAAGCTGATGTACTGATCTACCCTAGACCTTACATGCCGCCGCTATATTTCATTACTACTCTCTGCATTCTCAACCGTAAAGAACAAGCAGTTTACATTTTAACAACGCTTTCAAGTAACTCCTATTTATAATTAGCAAATTAGAAATATATGTAATTCTGTATTTAGAAATGAAACATGTCAAGCATTCCATTAGAAACATCTACAATATCGCATAATACTAAATTATTATTAGAAAGAAAGCATAAACCGACCTGGTTTTCTTTCCTAACCTCAAACAAGCAGTCACATCTACCAACAATTTCTTGGCATTTATTGGGCCCCCAAAATCTACTTGCAGAAGTGCAAACTATGCATCAGTTCCCGCCACAAGTGTTTTTAGCGAAATATAGAAATTACATATTACTAACTATTAAACCAGTATTATTTAAAATATCTGCAGGAGAAACTAAAGAAATGGTGTTTCAAAGAAAGACGCAAAAGCCCGCCTCGGTAGCATAGATGGTAGCATGTCTGCCTCACGTTCAAGAGGTCCCGAGTTCGAATCTCGGTCAGGTTGAGTTACCTGGATGAGGCTTTTTTCCGGGGTTTTCCCTTATCCTAAAAAAAAACTGTCGTGTAACTAAGCCCCATGGAACCTGGGCTCATTTGAGCATCATTTCATCCATTCCATTCATCGTCCGATGTGACTTAAAAAGTAAATGGACGTAAATTACAACAAAAAAGACGCAAAAAAGAATAAAGATGGCAGTAGGTACACAATAAACTACTGAGCAGGTCTCCAGTTTCGAATACTTGAGATGTGTAACCTTACATTTTAAGAAATAGTTGTGTAACATACCAATTAAGTGAATTTATAAAGCTATATGGATTAGGACCGCGACGCGGCGGAGTGGTTAGAACGCTAGACTCTCACCAAGGCGGCCAGGGTTCAATCGCAAGCGACCGCCTGGGTGAGTTGTGGACAACACGGCGCTGAGGCGGGTTTTCTCTGGGATCTCCGGTTTCCCCACCATCTCATTCCAGCGGGGATCCATCTTCATTTCATGTATTAGCAGTGTCACCGCCTGCGGCGCCACATGTAGTAAAACGGGCGTTAAGTGTTACATATTTCATTTTAGACGGATTAAATGGACATTATTAAACAAATGAGTAGCTCTATGGAGCTGAGACATAGATATTTAACAATTAAACAAATCAAAGTTATTGAAATAGCACGGGAGAATTGATTGTAACCAACATTTCAGGATAGAGCGATACAGAAAACAATCGCATGATCATCTATGAAGAACGGATCCTTCCTGTATCCTAATCAGCATATAAAATAAAAGCCTAGAGGAACAAGAGAGGCCGGAAGACCGAGAATGGACGCATTTTAAATCGCAATATACCAACTGTCCCATTATTTGTTGATCAATAAATAATAACTATAACAATAATAACAATAATGTCCTTTATTGTAAATACTTCTTTGTCTGCGAACTTTGTTGTACGAAATATAAGTCTATGCATTCTAATTCAAGATCCAGCTTTTGCACAGAAGTGTTTTCCCCGTTGATCACCAGATTGCATATGCTACAGCATGCATGTTGCACAACCAGGTAAGACAACTATGACAAAAAGTTCAATTTATTACTACCAGCCCTTGCAGAACTACATCATAAATGCAGCAGTTAAATCCATCTTGTTCGTGCTGTAGTTACATCTAGCAATTGTCAGCTAACGTCGCCAGTAAGGTTGGCTGACGTGTAGAATTGCTTATAAGGATCAATCAGTCTTACAAACGTCATTAAAATGTGATCCATTTCTGCACAATCAAACATTTGACATCTTACATTAGCAATGTATATTTTTTTTTACACACGTCATAACTAGGGCAGGAATTTTATGATCTAAAATTTGCTATAATACGAGGGGGAGAGGATATTTCCACTGCGTATATCTACCTCCGTCATTTATTAGTAGCTATACAATATCTACTGTATTTTAATCAAGACAAACCTCTGCAGAAACAGCTACTTTACAGATACTAAGAAAACAGTGATAATCAAACTTTTAATACGTTCACTAAAAACAACTGAATACCTACAGGACCTTAAAAAGAATGAGAAATTTTGAACAATTACAATCCTTAAAAGCAGATATCTTGAAAATGGCTTATACCACATGAAAAGTTACTTGATATTACCTACCATTTTTGTACAGTAAGTACTTTCCCGTCTATCACTTATATACTTATACCACTTATTCAAGATTATTCATAAAATTCAACCAGAATAAAGAGGACTTCAGAGGTTATTCTCAACAAATTCAAGGTATAGATTTTATTTGTTGTGCAGCCATTTGTAACATGCGGTATTTTAATGCAAATCGGTACAGAAATTTTCGATAAAATAAAACCTTCTGGCATTTGTTTAGTTTTCAATCCATGATGTGTTTCTTGCTTCACTAACGTAAGGTGGTTTCAATGATTTTTTAAATTAATGACATCCAACGTTAAGTGACATCGGACGATGAATGAAGTGATACCAAATGAGTCCTGGGTGCATAGAGCTTAGGGTTACTTGACATTCATCTTTCAGGATAAGGGAAAACTCTGAAGGAAAAAAATTCCTTATACAGATAACTCGGAACCTCTTGAATTGAGGCAGACACGCTACTGCCTACGCCACAGAGGCGGGCTCTGTACTTCTTTATTAATCGAAATAGGCTTTCATTACTTATCACATACTTCACTTTTTCTAGGCTAGCCAAAGGTTGAACTGAAAGGCTACTGTGGGATTGTGTTTATCCTGATGGTTCTGGATCTGCTTTCAGCAATCTGGTACTTAAACTTACTATTTGAGCTGGTTAAACATGAAAGTATAGTTAGGCAAAAATCGTCTTTCCATTTACTAAACAAATCTTTTTCCCCTTACCTCCTACTATAAAGGTTTCACCACTTCCCCTTCTTAGGCACAGTCTGTGTAAACCTCGAAACCAGATGTTAAGAAACATATGAACTACGATGTTTAAAGTTTGGCAGCAGTGTCATAAATGTGTCACAATGCCGATCAAAAACAGTACGCCACAAGTGCCATAAATTTGTCAAGCTTCACCAGGACAGAATGACAAAGACCGGATTGGAAGCACAAACAGAGGCCGTAATATAACACAGAAAAGTAAACCGGCAGGATAACTCAACAAACAACGCAATTCAATGAAACACACAGGTGGTGACACTGGAGTATGAATAACGATGTTCAGTTGTTTCTTTGGCAAAGCACGCACCGTTCCCACCGCTAGATTCCAGGCTCAAGATAAAGTAGTATACATTTACATATTAATTGTAAGTATGACTTATAAAGTAGAAGTGTCATGCTTACCATCTGAAAAAGAATTTGAAAATTCAAACCAATAACAAATGGTCAAAGCTACAAAACTTTTTATCTGATATGGCTTGTGTTTTATCGAAAACTGCATTGCTTTTTTGCAGCAATATTTTGTTCATCCCGCACGGTTTACCAGTTACATGAGTTATTTGGTTAAAGAGGACTTCATTCTATTCCCAGAACATATTATTAAACGTGAAAATACTTTAACTCCATGTTTAAATTACTTTCTTCCGCATGCTTTTTTATGGAGGGACCTCAGAGTTTGTTAAAACATATATTTTTGGTAAAATCTTGATCTTGAATTTTTGGGTGGACGAAGCTTTTAAATACACGTTTTCAGAAAAAGCAGCAAAACAAACAATTAATTATTAGCTAATAGTGATTGTATAGATGCGTGGTACACATTATTATTTATGTTTCTCAAGATTATTCAAACCTGTGATAATGAAGGGCACAATAATCTCATTTGTCGTAATTCGGGAATACTTGGAGGGTCATCTGTCTCATAACTGTTTTCTTAAACATTTCCAAGTGTATACTTCATGTTATAGTTAGACTAACATCGCAACCAAGGTGTTCACAGTAATAAAGTTGAACCACCTCCTGTCGTGTGATTCTCTACACAGAAATCGTATCCTGCGGTCCTAACTTAGCCAGGGATATCAGCATATATTCCTTACGTAGAATAAATCATGCGTCAAGAGCTGGTTTCGCTTTACTGCTGTGTTCACTTTAGTTTCAATGTCAATCCAGTTATAAAATTGACGATAGACATCAGTGGCCGTGAGATCCGGGGAGTAGACACATTCGGGAATGGGATTTCCACATGTGTCGAACAGACCAATTGCTCATGCCAAGTTTTAGTGACGTTCAACGTAAACTATCTTTGACGTTTGTGGTTATGGCTGCTGAGCGATCTGTTACCCTCTTTCATTGACAGGGACTGATCCCATCGGCGGAAGTTGCCAACTTTGTGCCTCCTTGTTAAATCTCTCCTCGTACTGTTTTATAACCAGTGGCGAGGCGTGTAGTGAAGCGCTGAAAGCGTCTTACTCCCACGAATTTCAGGAGAAAAAGAAGAAAAAAAATCATACCAAGCAATACTTTAGTTACTATGGAAACATTTTCAAAATTTATTCGCAAACATCCGCGGTGCTGCGGACAATTTGACAGCTGCTTAAGCGTGACAGGTTCCGCGAGTTCATTCCACACTGAATATTTCTGTATTGTTGCCGAGGCATTATTGTGCTGCTGCCGGGCGCGTGCGAAAGAAAGAGACAGAGCTACGCGAGCGCTGAACGCTTGCCGAAAGAGAGAGACAGATAGATGTCTGGAAGTTTCGTCTTTTCTGATGCCATCTCGATTGTTACCGAGCGTTCCACTAATTTCTAGAAACAATGACTGGAGATATAAAAGCGCCGCGGCTGTCAAAGCGGTGTCAGTTACGAGTTGAGCTGTTAATTGTGTGTGTGCAGCTATTTGAAGTGTACCGCAAGTGAATTCTTTCGTTTGTTTACGTGTGGTGAAGCCACGGAGACTGCGTTTGTATATGACACGCTATTTTAGAGCCTGTAAGAGGTGTACAAACTGTGTTTTTACTTAAATAAAGAGCATTTTAAATTTCTTCGAACAAGGCTTTTAATTCTACGAACCCACATCCGTAACCTTGAATACCATGCTTCGCAGATTTCCGGTAGCATTCGTGACTCTGTGGTAGTTAGGATTTTGTCATGTCAAGCCTCTATAGGTGTGTGAAGTTTTTTTTTTTTTTTTTTTTTGGCGCTTTTAAACATAACTCTAAATACACTTCAATAACATTAGCCATAGTATTTTACGTAGATTGGTATTTACTGGTGACAAACAGGAAATTCTTGTGAAGTTTCAAGTTCTTAGCAGAAGTGTGTGAATTACTTAATTTCTCCATGTTAGATTAACAATTCACGCGATGTGGGCCAGCTGTAGGAAAAATTGGAACATCTGAGTGGAGAGGGAAAGCAAGCATATCTGTGACTATACAATAAAAAGTGCACTAAACAGTAGCCTTAGTTCTTTGAGTCATTATTCTCTCATATTATTGAAAATTATTATTTGGAGCTTCTCTCGCTTTGAAAGCAAAGCCTCGCCACTATATAACGTAATGCAAACTTGGTGCATTATGACATCCTACATCTCTTCCAACATTTAGAAGTACTTGCTCAGATTCTATGTGACACATATAGATAATTTTTACCGCCAAAAGAGCCGCATAAAAATGCTCCAGAGTGAGAGTGGATTAGGCAGTGTCAGGAACAACGACGCGTGCCTCACGCTTTCGGAGTTCGCAGGTATAGGTTACACGCCATGCCTCGTGTTGTAGCTATTTGTAAGCACACCGACATACTCCGCAGTAGTTTGCTACTATTAAGAATTTCATTGGCTTATCAAACCGCAATAAATAAGTTATTACTTAATTATTGCTTGTGAGTGTTAAGCCCCCGTAGGGGGAGGGATGCGTCCCTTTCAGCTGCCAAGGTGCGGGCGCTGCGGACCCCTAGCACTCGTGGTACCTCTGACGTTACTAGAGGAACCTAGGGCCGAACATTCGAGCCCCTCCCCCTGGGAGTTGTTCGGATTGGGTTGGACTCGAGGGGGCAGTGTGTTCCCGCCACCCACGGGAAATTGGGTACCTCCGGCCAGGCCTTGGTCGCCCGGAGGGGGTAGAGGGTTGCCTCAAAAGTCCCGGGTGCTAGCCTGCAGAGCTAGTAGTTGGTGTGCTAGATCACCGGCGGCCCTACCAAGGTTTATTGGTAGCTGGTTCAAGGACCGGCGCGTAAGTGGCGTATCCACTTCCGTCCCGTCTGCTGTGTGCAGGCGGGGGGAGGCAGTTTATAAAATAGGTACTGTGCTACGGTAAATATACCCGAGAGGCCCGGGTTCTGGTCCTACGGGTCCAGGACTAATGGGAGTAGATCCTCACATTTAATGTGAGTGTTTAGCATGTTCCAAAATTCTGTTAATAGCAGTCCATGATGGCACATAGACTGGTGGACAAATGCAACTTATATCTTTTAGAGGGAAGTTAATGTTATTGAGGTTGATGATGGAAGCGTTAAATGATAAACAGAACAAAAAACAACATTAAAGAATTGTAGATAAATTAACCAAAACTAAATGGCTTATAGAGTGAGACGAGCATTTTATTTCACGTGTTTGATAATACTAAATAAAGAATTTGTAACTGAAAAGGAAGCTGTTGACATTTACAGTAACTGGTTGAAAGTATTGCACAAATTAAAACCATAACAAAATGCTCTGAAGTTAAACAAATAAATATTATCATTGATGTAACTATTTTTAAAATTCATATTTTCAATGAAACTAAATTAATCGTGCGTTCCTTGAACTCCCTTCAGCTCTTCCATACATCAAAACCATATCCGTTATTTCGGCGTTCGTATAGCGCTCTATATTGCTTGGATTTGCTCTCTAAGTACACGCAGTATCCTTCCTGTTAGGATGGAATGTGTAATTTTACACTGAAGAGCAACCTTCAACTGTCCGAGTTATTAGTCGACTTTTGCACGAATAACTGCCCTTTGCCCCATTACCTGAAAGGTAGACTAGGGTCTTTGATAAAGAGCAAGCAGTAATGTTTTTGTTTTCGTGGCTGGTGCGTACCAATAACTTTTGAGGTTCGCACACCAGTGGTGCCTGCTCTGCCTAGTCACAAAATAATGTAATATTTAATGCTGCATAAAATTATACCTAGCAGAACTTCGAAGCTAAGGAAATTCTGACTACAGATAGACCGTGAACAAAGTGCGGTCGGTGTACGCGTGCGCGATCACAGTCGTCTCCCCTCCTCGACATCCAAGCATTACATGACTCCCTTCCCTCCATACGTTGACCAGTGCAGTACAGCTTGCGCTATGGAGGAGAGGAGAGGCAACCTAAAATGACGGTAGAGGAGGAAAGCTGGAGAGCTTCAGTTTTGGTAAATCACGCCTCCAACTGCATTTTGTTCGCGGTTTGCTTATAGTCAAGTTATAAACTACGCAATGACTATAATCGTTCAGTGTCCTTTTGAAACAACAATGTGTATATATATACATTGTTATATAAATACTCATTGTGTTTTATCACAAAATATACTTACACTTGTGATGGATTTGAAGGGAAGTGTAGATAGGATAGGACTTGTGCATATATTTCAGTACTGCCAACCATAAAAGAATGAAAATTGTGAAAACATGACAGCGTGATTCACATACACGTCATGTTTTGCTGACATGAAATCTTATCAACTTTTATAAAAAAAAAAGTTCCAATAACCTTATGCATTTAACATCATTATATATTTAATGTTCTTGAGGATATACAAATATAGAAGCACCTTCCTCTAGTTAGAATATGACTTTTCAACTGCAATTAAATGCAGCAACCTATTTATACTTAAAAATTATGTATCAAAATCACACTGCACATAAATACAGCACTAATGTATGACTTTCTTGGGTTAGAGCTAAGTACAAATAAATATTTAACCTTTATTTTACATGTAATATCTGGACGAGGGCAATGGACAGAGTGGCTTAACAAAACACATTAATGAAATGCTAATACAATATGACTAGTCAACTTGCATGTGTGCAAATTAGGTTTTTCTAGAAAGTACATTTGGACAACCAAAATAAAGTGGAACAACTCACATTCATACATTTTTACGATACAGCAAGGACACCAAAACAGCTGAAGCACTTTCTAACATCTAATTCCAAACCAATTTTTATAAAGTTATATTGCATGTGCCGGTTCAACCATCACAAATCTTACAAAAATATTATTTGATTTAGCTACACCCCTGGGCGAGTAACGACAAGCTGTTTTACTTTAAGCGTCCAATTATTTCAAATGAACCATTTAGGGCTTCAAAAGTTCTATTTTATAATCTCTAACGGTATAAGAGAATTAGCAGAAATGTTAACCATTAAGCAAGGAAGGCTTTCCAAGTTCAAGGAAGTGCTTTTAAAATTATGCAGGACTACTCTACTTTTGTTATTACTTGTGCTGAACAATTACCTCACAGAAAACTTCAACAAGAAATCAAATCAAAGTTGGGAAGATAATTCACTGAAAACTTCTGCAAACAAATACAGTGTTTGGATACTTAACTGCACCTTAATTTAATACACAGTACTTAAGTTTTTAAAATCATTCATTTTCAGTTTTAAATGCACTTGTTTCTTACGACAGGCTTAAATGTACTTTCGTCTATTCACTGTTTTATTTTCAGTTACACATCCTTGCTGCACAGTTTGTGACGGATTAACAAAATGTGGAACAGAAGTTTATAAATTATAATTAACATTGTTCTAAAATCTTGTGCTAAACATCACAGCTCCTGTTAACTTGAGATTGAAGATAAAGGGCGAATAAATACAGCAGTTTAATTAGCAATTCTTAAACCTTACTACAGTGCGATCCATATAAGCCTGAACCATTTGAATATGTCATAATTTCCCTCTGAAAGCTCGTAGAATGTAGAAATTTGTTTTAATGGTCTCATTTTGGACAGCGGACACTCACTGTTCCGATATGTTCTCCAACATCTCCTCGGCTAGACTCCGATCCCTATGGCTTATAGTGGTACATGACATCCTGGCCACCCGCAGTCGATTACATTGGATACGGCTCTCAGCTTCAAGTAAGTGTCTGCAATGTGATGCAGAGGATACGCTACAGCATAGACTTTATGAATGCCCAGTTGTGGTGCCGATTAAGGGACGCCTCCTGGATTATCTACAGCAACTCTGTTTGACCCGATATGCCTGGTGTATCCCACAAATTCTTGAACCGAACTTTGTGATCACTCCGCCTGCCTCGGTTTTGTGTGTGGTTACTAGCTCATACAGTGTATTATGTACTGCAACATTCGGAGTATGTGAATCCCTTTGACTGTGAGTTATTTGAAAACAGAACATGCTAAGCTCCTTGGTGATAGAACATCTGCCAAGTTTTATAAGGCATATCAATTCTTTTTTGAACGAAGGTAAATGTTTCTGTAGTGATAGTGCTTCTAGCAATTCGTTTTCTGTCAAACAAGTTTGTTTTCTCATTTGTTTTTGTCCAAAATGTAAATATCAGAATGTAAAACAAATGTACAACAATAAATAAATACCTATATATTAAAAAACTGGCTCTGGGAGAATTGACAACACTGACAATTTATTACACAAATGTTTGTAACAAAAACTTCACTTATCTTAAGAAAAATGATGTCAAATGTTTCTTATTAATGGAGCTCGATTTCACAAACAAACCGTTTGCATCATCAGTCTAAAACACTTTGTCGTCAAGGATACCGGTTACGGTTACTGAAAAAACATAACATGGTAACCAGTATTCTTGACGACGAAGTGTTTTAGACTGATGATGCAAACGATTTGTTTGTGAAATCGATCTCCATTAATAAGAAACATTTGACATCATTTTTCTTAAGAGAAGTGAAGTTACAAATAATTATATTTGTGTAATATTCATTGCTTCACTGTAACTAGCTTCATTTTCTACGTAAACACTGGCAATTGTTAACAGTTGAAAGTCTTAAATGTGCAGTGATAACAGTAACATGCAGTACTCACTACGAGAGCATGTTTACATTTTCAAAACATATTGGAAGACAAATTCCTTGGTAACAACACAACGGGAATTTCGAAGAGAATTTAATGTACGCGATGTTCCGACAAAGGCAACAATTTTATCGCTCGTAAGAAAGCTGAAGACAACTGGTATACTCATTAGTGAGAGTGGAAAACATAGACCGTCATCTGTTACAGATGTTCGCAGAAGGCTATTGAATTGTCCAAACATATCGTTGTGTCTATTGAGCCAGGAATCAGGGTATTCATATGGAACATGTCAAAGAGCTACGACCTTACAGAGTGCATATGGTGTAACAACTGAAAGAAGCAGATTATGATAAACGAATCAGTTACTGTCGATGGTTTCAGGGTACTGTTATTCCACGTCCAGACATTCTCTCCATAACGTGGTTTACAGATGAGGCATGGTTTCATCTGTCAAGCTACATAAACACGCAAAACACCAGATATTGGGCTGCTGTAAACCCCCAAGTGATATACGAAACCCTACTGCATGATGAAAATATTGGAGTATGGTATGCGGTGTCAGCTTCCAGGATCTTTGGTCCCATTTTCTTTGATACGACTGTAGACACTGAAGTTTATATGGGCATCTTCAAGACATTTGTGGAGCAGCTGGATGATATCGATTGCTCCAGCAAGATGGAGCAACGGGCCATACATCTAATGACACCATGGAACTTGTAACCAGTTTCTTTGATAATTAAATAATCTCAGAAGGTCTATGGTCCCCCAGATCCCCTGACCTAACCTCACCGGATTTCTTCTTGAGCGGGTATCTAAAAAATAGATTGTACAAGAATAGGCCACGGACAATTAATGTTCTCAAGGAATCCATTCGAACCGAAATAAGTAACATTGGCGAGGATACTCTCCGTAAAACTTCAGAGAATAAGGTGAGACGAGTGCAAACATGTATAACTGCTGGTGGAGGACACTTCCAACATGTAAATAGTGTAATGTAATTTCCCAATTGTGTATTATATTCTCCCAAAGTTATACGTGTATCCTATTATTGGTTCAAAAGTTATGGCCTATTGAAATGGTTCAGATTTATATGGATCACACTATATTATAGATGGGAGAACTTCAGATGAACTTGTGCCAGTATACAAGATGTTAATGTAATCAGAACATATATAGTTGTTGTAAACAAAAACAATTATACAACTGTTTTCAAACTAACCTATATGTCTCTCTGTCAACTTCAATTCAACTGAAAATAACTAGAGTTGCTGGTTTATAATTTGACAATTCTTCTCTAGATCAAGCCATAGTTACTAAATGATTGTAGTTTTCTGAACTATGTCTGTGAAATTCTCCCGATGGTAGCTTTACAATGCATGTGTTTTATACATAGGCTAAGAACTGCAGGTTTATCTTGACGCACATAACCTTAAAGATAACTCTGTAGAAGACTGCACGAGTGAAACTCTATAACCTCAAAAGTTATTACGTAAACTAGATTTCTCAGTGTTCAATCAAACATCAAACGAGATATTCATTTGGAATATAAAAGTTGACTTACACAGTAATACATGTTTTAATTTGGGAAGAACATTCATGGCATTAAAATAAAAATGGGCATTCTTTTTTATGATGAAAATGTTACTTACACATGTGCAATGCTTCTAAATTACTGAAGGTGGAAGAGTATTACATTCTGGCAATAAATCAGGAAAGACTCTTGAGTTCATAAATCAGCTTTGGTTAAACAGGAAGTAGTTTTAATTATACGTACTCATATCGCAGCAGTTTTATCACAAATATACTATCACACTTTTCTTTCACTCACATATACAGGCAAATGTGGCAAGTTATCAAACAAATGTCGTGTTACAATAACAGTAGAGTTTTAGATCAGAAGTGTTAACACATTCGCTCTGGTTTCCGTAAGTGTTAATCCTGCTGATTGTTCCTTTCAAGTGATAGTGATCACCAACCCCTACCGTTGCCTCAAATACTGCTCCACCTGGTTGAGTTCTCAACGCCACGATGTAATCATCATGGGCTGCTTCTGGTTGCTCCACGTGCACAACATCCGCTCTTCTTCTCACAGTAAGCACTTCGTCTAAGAGTAACGTTGCACATTCAGGATTGTTCTCTATTTGTTTGTTTATCATAGTCACAATAAATATGGCAACAGGAATCACTTGTTTGCTCTGAGTTGGTTCTGTTCTGTATTTCTTGCAGGTGCACCACTCTTCTGGGACACCAGCCATCTCACATGATCTGTCTGTAGGAACTTGACTGAAGAGACTTACACATTGAGGACACCCTTGACTTTTGCTGACACCACTTTTTTTCTCGGTTGCCCTGTTCAAAACATCCCTGAGTGTCATATAAATGTCAAAAGGAGATACAAGACGGTTGCGGTTGTTTTCCATGTTGTGGTAAGATTCAGGATGCTGTTGTCTGAACCAATGAGGAACCCAGATGTAGAAGAACGGAAGACGTTCCTCTAACCATCCCAACTCTGTGTTACGTATGCTTCCCCATCTCATACCATGGTCACTTAGAAACATTATTAAAGTGTTATTCAATGCCCCAACCTTTTCCAGACCCAAGAAAAACTGCAGGACGGTATCATCCATAACACGCGGTAACATCACGTTATCATGGCTGAAGTTGTTGATCCACGAAACCGAGAAGTGAGACGTGTTCTGAAACGTCTCCTCGTAATCAAGAAGGTAACGAAAGATGTGCTCAGTAGTCGAAGTTGTACCTATACAAACTGTAAGGCCCTCCCTTACCACGACTGGTGCATGCTTTGTTCCACCCAACATGAAAGGTCTTATGTAGTAATCTGTGGGCTGTCGCACAAACCCAGTCTTCTCAAAGTTGTACGTGCTCAGCCTCGGCTCATCTTCCACAAATGCAGTTACGTAGCCATGCTTAGAGAAATCCTTCCACAGAAATGGACACTGGTCAAGCTTATGGTAATCACTTGGAAAACAAGTCTTCTTTAACTGATCCTTGCTGCTGCCCGTGAGGAATGCAACTGTATTAGGGAGCGTGTTGTAACCGACCTTATTGTAACCAAGCATTTCAATCCAACCTTTCTGTCTTAAGTAATCCGCTGTCTTAGGCATAGTTCGTATTAGATTGAGTCTTGACATCGAGTCTATACCCACTATCATCACACTTAGCTGCTGATGCTGGGGACTGGCTTTGTCGACTTTCGGTGCCACTGACTTTTTTATAGGTACTAAGGCATGAACATTGGTGTACAAATTCTCTTTAGAGGAAGAATTGCAGCGCACCAAGAGGAACTCTTCCTCCACCAGAAGGGTAACGTTGAGATGAAATGTGGCACATGACGTCACAGAGTACAGATTATCAGCATCTGGCTTGTATGAATTAACATTGGGTACCGTTACTCGTTTGATTGAAGAGTAACAGCAATATAAGTCGTCAATAGTAGTTCCATAATAGTCTAGGGCGGTAATGTTTACTACCAAATTGTGCGTTGACTTGAGTTTCTCTACGTAAGTCAGTGGTGCCAACTTGGAGCATACGATTGGCTTGGGAGTCCATATGTACTGTCTGATGGACGCGTGGAATGGATCTATGTTGGGTATTTGACAACTGGGACTCCATACCAAAAAGCTGTCTGCTTCTAACGTTGATTCCATGTATAACTGGAGGAAGCAGTACGTGATGAACGAAGTCGCCAATAAGAAAATAAATAATAGAGTGCGCTGTCTTCCGACGCAATGTCTTTTTGTAACATTGTACATTATAGCTGCACTGCTACATATTCCACAAGAGTCCCCGGACCTGAAATCAAAATAAACAAGCATTACTTTTACTGGCAAAATATAAATTACTTTCTTGTTGTACTACTTGCACAACATTACAATGTAAGCACTAAGAATGGGGCCTCGATAACATCGATATCTCGATGGCATCAAAGAACGTCAAATACTTCGAGATAATTAAACAAGAGTAAACAGTACAACCATGTTGAAACAAAAATGAATAATAATAGAGCAATGTGTAAACTACACAGAAAAACTTTATCCGCCGTGATAAGTCATACAATACAACAAATTTCAAAAAGCATGCTGCATTCATACACTGAGTGAAATTTACATATTCTCTTCCACAAAAAACAATGCACGTGTTTCACGTCACTATTGGGACGTGATGAGCAAAATACAAAATTTGTTACATGTATTTATGTTCGACCATACCAAACTTTAGCATTTATACGACTGGCGGCCTCAATAAAGTACGTCTGTTCATTAAAGTATTGGTATTCGACCAATCAGAAGTGACCACGTAACATTGTGAAAGCGCAACTATCGATCATTCTCATTTCGATCGACAACGGCACTAGCGCCAGTTTAGAAAAAAGTAAAAATATCTGACACTATACCTCGGCCGTTCTATCTGCGGCTCTGACATTTCTCGAGAGGGGGAAGCAGGCTGTTGCCAGTTCTTGAGCGGGAATTTCAAGCAGAGGAACAATGCGTATTTTAAATATTTCATATATTTGCATATTTCATGAACCAGTAGCCATATTATTATAATAGCGATAATAATAGGACTTACGAACACTAAACATCGGAGTTCACGCACGAAAATTATACCAAAGAAAGTTCACCAGCGCAAGCCGCTATTAGGCCACGTGGTTCAAACAAATTTAAGCTGGCAACATGGTGTTGGGTTCGGGAGCCACGCCTACCAGCGACAACGGTGATTGGCGCTAGCAGACAGTTTTAGCTTCCTGACCACGACACCGGATGTAGAGACTCCCAGTATCACCAACAGAAGCAGTTGGTGTGCGTGAAAGGTGTGAACGAAATATTTGAATAGAGTGATGTTGTAAAGAATATCTTGCATGATAATGAAATTACAAGTTGTATTTCAATGTTTTGAAGCTAATAGATTCCTATACTCTCATTATAAAGATAATTCTGACGATATGTTTTCAATTACTCATTATTATATGTTGGTACTAGTAACCTTCCCCCTCCACCTCGTGCAGCCACTAAATGTCAGAGCCGTAGATACAGCGGCCGGACAGTAGTAACCGTGACACTGAACTTGCATCCCCAGAAATTACGACAAAATCACTCATGCCCAGATGTTAAAATCGACGTTAACAAATGTAACGTAACAATTGTCACAGCGCTAACACTAATGTTAAATTTCTTGCATTTCACCAACGTGTTTTCTGAAAATGTTAACAAACCTGTGTTAACGCCAAGAAATTTGTAAATATTACAACTATAGAAGGCTATGGATGAGTCGTATTATTTTCTGAACGTACTGCGATCCGCTTATGTTTTCATTTTCGTCTGCACATGCTGAAAAATGGCCGATGAACAAAATCATAAATAAAGCCGTGAGACAAATTTCTCATCGGTGGAGAAAGAATTGTTAATTGAAATGGTGACGAAGTGTAACGATATCGTGGAAAATAAGAGGACGGATGTAGTGAATGTAAAAGAGAAAGATGTCACAGGGAAAATATTGGAAACGAATTTAATTCAAATGCATGTGTCACTACTACAAGCACCAAACAACTTGTCAGCATTACGTAAATTTAAAACGAGGTACGAAGGACAAGTGACTTGAACGTTTCAAGACGGGAGGTGGACAGTGTATTATCCACATAATTCAGTGAATTATAAAATCGCAAGGTTATTGATACTTGAAGCAAAGGCGAGATCGCCATATTCCTTTCGATGCATGTTCTAACTTCTCTTGTACTTCCGCAGTAACCTTCATAGCAACATGTTTCGACAGTTTATACCGCCGTAAAAAAGTTTCTTTGGATAGTTCCTCAAAATTATTTCTCCTCATAGGCCGTACTCTATTATAAATGCCATTTAGACGGTCTTAAATATAGCAAATAGACATCAACAGCTGAGTTCATGCTCGCCATCTTGACTATTTACAATTGTTAAGGACTTAACATCAGAAATTTGGCTTGTTAGTTTAACTAGAGATTTAACACGAGTGTTACGCTAACACTTGTTGGTGAAATGCAATTTTTGTTTTAACTATTGCTAAACTCTTGTTGAGTCTTAGCATCTGTTGGTGAAGAGGGCATCAATGTTATTGTCCCGCTGCTGGAACGGTTACCATGGATTTATCTTTGTTAACAGATACTTCTCAGATAACGTACTGATTATTCTTGTAGGAGTGAGAGGGGTACGGACGGCCCTACCGGTCGTGTGCTGAGCACCAATGAACGCATCACGTCAGCCAATAGAATTCGCAGGAATCACAAATGACAGATTCATGTTCACTCCACGTGGAGTAATCAGTGCGTTAACTGAGAGATATCTATTAACAAAGATAAATCCATGGTAACCGTTCGAACAGCGCCGCTTATACCAATAACTTGTTGCCACAAAAGTCAATAAACATGTACGAGAAATTCTATTCACAATTCATGCACTGGAGAATATCGTCCACAGAAAATGTACTCCTAGTGTATTTCGAAGAATTGTCTCAAAATATGAAATCATCGACCTTGTGGACTCACTATTCTGTTCTGAAATCAACACTCAACATTAGGCACCAAATTGACTTATTTAAATACTCAAAACTGAATAGCTTACTAATACGGAAATCAGAAGGTTATAAAGGGGGGAAATGATGAGTTGCAAATATTTATAAATGAAACTAAACACCTCATGTTAAAAGTAAGCTTCTTTTTAATGCTTTTAGGTTAAACTGTGTCACACGTTAACAGTTGTTTATAGGGAAGTAATCAATATTTCTGCACCTGCGATAAGGTTTTCTCCACGGTTTCTCGTGGATATGGTGTAACTCTAGGTACTATGAACCCTGGACTCATTTGAGCATCATTTCATCCATTTCATTCATCGTCCAATATGAATTAACGTCATGCGAGAGCTACACATAAGATCTTTATTCATAAAATCTATTTTGTATTTCATTCTAGAATTTAAATACTTTTTCAGCAAGTATAATGGTATTATTTCTTTAATATTCAGTGCTCGTTCAGTGCAATATAGCAATATAACTGACAACGGCAATTTGTTTTCCCGAAAGTAAACAATTGAACACTGTTGAGAGATGAGAAAGTTCCATGATGCGATCACTAAGCGTGGAAGTGTATTGGAAAACTTGAGAACAACGAAGTTGTTTACGCAAGTCTATTGCATATACAGGGCTAGTCAGTGTATGCACACTCTGTTCAAAAGTAATCACAGCAGCGTGTCATACATTGGCTGGCGCGAGAAATCATATATAACGTGATTGAGTATTGTACAAGGAGAGAGAAGAGGGAATCAAAATCTGTCAAGCGGCTGTAATGGTAATTTACATTTGTGCATAATAATTAATTGACTAATCTTTCGAATGAGACATACAACTCCCACGTGTTTTATTTGTGTTTCGTCATTTATTGTACACCAGTTTCTTTTTCTTTTAACTACGGAAGGGATTCGGCACTGCAGCCAGTCTATATCAGCAAGTGCGGCATCCCCGGGAGGGAGGATCAGGCGAGAGGAGACAGAGGGCAGGGTCCCTACAGATTACTTAGAAACCTTCCCCGGCAGGCCAGGACAACGAACGTTCCCCCTTACTGTGGTTCGGATACGGTCCAACAATTTTGACGTAGTAGTCGATAGAGGGGGATTTTTAGACTCAAGGTATTGCCCCATGGAAAGAACCCTGGAGTTTTCCATCGCTCCAAGGTAGAAAGAGGCCCAGGTCCTCGGTCATACGGGTCCAGGACTAATGGGAGTAGAGCCTCTGGAGTTAAATAAAAAAAACAATCGGTTCCGAAGCCCGGCAACCGACGTACCAGAGGAACTACTCCACTCAGAGCATATCATCCTGCCATGCAGCACCGAGACTCCTACCGACACTTCTACCCTGAAAGAGACCGCCGGATGAGAGATGATATGAAATGATAATGGATTTGTTTACTACGAAATGAGTGTATGAGAGTGCATAAAGTCATTCATGCTGCCAGATCTAATGGCAGTTTCAATAGCTGCAGTGATAGGTATTATGTATGGGTGAATTATGTGACAAACACTTAATTTTAGATGAACCTAGCATCCTTATTATATCCGGAAGGTGATCATAAACATCATGCGGCCACAAAAAGTGATTACGTTACACATTCTTCTGTCTTGCCTTCTTGTGGTGGGCTGACAAGTAGTACGTGCATTGTTTATGTTTGGACCCATTCTCGGATTATATCAATGACGCTGCGATTCAAACCCCTTCAAGGCAAACCGAATACATTTGACTGCTGCGTCTATTAAGGTAGAACAGTTGTAACGGATATGTGGGCTGCGTGTATCTGCCAGCCCCTAACCTTCCACAACAGTTTTTATTGTTAGCATGCTATTCTGGTCAAACCGGATAGGGATGCTCCTGCGTAATTATAAAATTGGATGCAGTAACCGTGAAAAAATGTTGCAATACAGTTCCGCTGTTTCAAATCGATCCCAGCATAACGGCAAATGAGTAGTTGTCAACCAAATGTATTTACGTGATCGCGCCTGAAATAGTGGCTCGGCCCGGCACCGGCAGCTGTTCCATTTAGCCCAGGCGTGTCCTGCGCGTTTGGCACATCCGCGCGGTTGTCATAGCAACCGGTTTTGTGTGCACTCTATCCATTAGGAGCCCCAGTCATGTCTTGCAGGGCGAGGCACACCTTTCTGCGACATTTTTAAAATACACAGTTTGACTTTGATTTAGTGCGCAATGTTTACACTAGCTTTCATACTTATTTTTACTTTATCTCGTATCGCCAAAATTTGATGACATTTTACTAGAAATACATAGTTTGGGGACCTCTGCACCCAGAAAAGATGAAAAATATGACGCACAAACGAAAAACCAAACTTGATATGAAGATTTAAAAACTCCCTCACTTCAAAATATAATTTCCTTTCGAAACTTTTATTTCCTCAAAAATGGTAATAACCATTTTTCATTAAATTGCCACAAATATAAAATGTATATCTTGAATTAAATGGAAATAGTTTCGAAGTACTCCATTCGGCAGAATTTTATAAAACTGGTGAAACATACGAGACAAAAGGGCAGAGCTCTTTAATTTTTCGGTTATTTTGTGCTGTGTTTAGCAAATTTCCGAGATATATCTGTTGATAGTTTAAAATTATCAACACCTTGTCATTGTTTATAAATCTGCCGCTTTCTATTTCTCGTGATATGCACAGAGTATGGAATTATAGAATTCCGAGACCAACTAGCATTTCCTGAACATCTGAACATCGATTCATTTTCCTCTATTCGCCTTGTTTGTGCACGAAATGTGTAGTGACAAACTATTTCTGCAAAGGTTTATCTCGACCATCACGAAGTGTAAATATAAGCCTTCCTTAGAATAGTTGAAGGAATTTATAAAACATAAACGATAATTGGTACAGAAAGTTCTGCGAATGTTACATTAGAATGTTTAAAAATAGTTCCTTGGATGTTAGGATTAGGATTACTAGAGAGGGGACTCGACAATGCGACCAGTCGAACTATTGTACATTTGTCGCAAGTGTGGCATCCCCGGGAGGAAGGATGCGGTGAGAGGACCCAAAGAGCCACGACAATGCAGACAGTAGGGTCCCTACATTTTCTTAGAAGGCTCTCCCGGTAAAGCAGGACACCGGACATTCCCACCTAAGTGGTTCGGAGACCGGCCACCGACGTACCGCAGGAGGAAGGACTCACTCAGAGCATATCATTCTAACATGCACCGCTGACACTTCTACCCTGAAATAGATCACCAGATAAGAGATGATGTGAAACGATAATGCAGGGACGGGAAATTCGGGGGATATAATTAACGTACCCAGCATTCACCTTGGCAACCCGGGAAAAAACCCGATAATACCCATGGGTCAGGTAGGTCGGTCACAGGATTCGAACCTAGACCTCCCGAATGAGGGCCACGGACGAAACCGCCTTAGCCAGAGCAAGACAGCTTCGAGAGTTTACGTATTTCAGCCGGGAGCGAGGCCTGCAGTGCGTGTGACGTCAGGCAACAGCCGTGTAGTACCTAGTTGCCTATATGAATGGCACTGAGTAAAGAATCTGAGGGTTCAGTCAGGTGTAGCACACTCGATGACAACAATGTAGCTGCCACGTACCTAATAAAACTGTTAAATTTACAATGTGGTGATTTATTGAAGGATAAATATACACACAAGAAAGACTTGGCTGATTTTTACAAGAATATCCCCCAAACCAGATTTCCGATATGTATTCAATTGCCGCATGGACAGTGTGTATGTTTGGCTCGACATGTGTGCGAACATTTTTTTTATGTTATGAAATTGGCCAAGTCCAAACCCCGAAGTACCTTGTCGGTTCACAATCTAACACGCAGCCTTCGATTACAGATTTCCCAGCATTACGTCCTGGCATTGATAAAACTAGTTAACGAAAATCGAAACAGAAAATGTCGGAAAATGTCCACGTAATTTTGTCCTGCATGGGTCTCCTCTAATTTGCAGAGAAAATTACTTTACGTTTTATTTTATTTACTTTATAACATGCCAGACCTTCAGATAAACTACGAGTTGAAGTTTTATATATTTTCTTATAGCACAGAGCTAACATGTAATTGTTTAAAATCTGTGACCAATTGTCTAATTAAAGCAGTCAGCATTAATATTAAACATCCAAGATGTAAGTTGTACATACATATTAATACCCAATACGTTTCCTGTATTCCCTATGCTGTCGGAACCCCAACACATCAAACTGTTTCCTTCCTCTTGGGCAGCAGAATTCAGCGCGGTGACGTCACACGCTAACCTGTCTTTCGTTCGAGGGCATATTTGGCTGACATCACACTGTCACTACCTGTCTTACCCTGGCCTTAGTCATCCGTCTCGGACGCTTTGTAGAAATTGGAAAGGCGCTAACCTGCTGATGCCAGATCGCAAATTAACTCCCAACAATGATATGGTCCCGGCAACTGACAGCGTCGTTTGTAAACAAAATACAATAGTATCTAACTTTGCTCGTTGATGAAGACCATTTCTACCAGGTGGTTTGCTAGGGGAGCATTTGGGTAAGCATTCTCAGGAACTGGCACCCTTGGAATTTTTTGACTTGGGGTCGCAGGTATACCGAGACAAGATACACTTCATTACCGGTGACGGTTGAAGGTCTGAAAGGGCTTAGCCCAACTAATGTAACCTTTTCTGTATCAACCGTCACAAATAAGAATATTGGGATAGTAAGACTGTAAGCAATAGTCGGATCGTTTAGAGTTGGTAGCTATGTGATGGACTGGAATACCATTCATTTGCAATAACAAGGAATGTCTAGGAAATGGTCTTTCTAAGGGAAAAGAGAAAGAGAAACACAGAGAGAAAAAAAATATCCACTTTTTTTCTTTTTAAGATTTTGAGCATCACTTACGGTTTAACAGTTATGCAAAAGTCACTCAGAATGAAGAGACCTTCAGAGGCTATTTTCAAAGCATTCGGTATAAATTCATTTTTATGAACATTTCTTAAATATTTTAAACAAAAAATAACCATTTTTGAGACAACATTAAAAAGTAATTCGTCTAGTGTACACACAAACGACATAAATACATAATATTAGTGCAACATTAACATGATGCTATTGTTGAAACTTTACAACATATTAAAACACGTTTAGGCATATATAAATGGCCCCAAAAAGCCAAAGCTGCCTTACTCTGATTCAATAATCTTTATGATTTTTCCTTGAAAACCATTAGAATACATGTGAAAGAAATAACAAGTGCCACTATTCGTAAATATGGATTGCATTATTATTGATTTATTAAACACTCTATGGACCTATGTAAGATATACGCAGCTATCATTTCTTTAAATTAACATCCTCCAACGTTGAGTTATATAAGACGATGAATGAAATGATGTAAGTACATATGAGTACAGCGTCCATAAAGCTTAAGAGTTACCAGACATTCATCTTTCAATATAACGGAAATTCTCCAAAGTTAAGTCGTATCGTATGATGAATGAAATGATGTTCAAATGAGTACAGGGTACATAGAGCTTAGAGTTACCAGACATTCATCTTTCAGGATAAGGGAAAACCTCCAACGTTAAGTCATATCGGACGATGAATGAAATGATGTTCAAATGAGTACAGGGTACATAGAGCTTAGAGTTACCAGACATTCATCTTTCAGGATAAGGGAAAACCCCAACGTTAAGTCATATCGGACGATGAATGAAATGATGTTCAAATGAGTACTGTGTACATAGAGCTTAGAGTTACCAGGCATTCATCTTTCAGGATAAGGGAAAACCCCAACGTTAAGTCATATCGGACGATGAATGAAATGATGTTCAAATGAGTACAGTGTACATAGAGCTTAGAGTTACCAGACATTCATCTTTCAGGATAAGGGAAAACCCCAACGTTAAGTCATATCGGACGATGAATGAAATGATGTTCAAATGAGTACAGTGTACATAGAGCTTAGAGTTACCAGACATTCATCTTTCAGGATAAGGGAAAACCCCAACGTTAAGTCATATCGGACGATGAATGAAATGATGTTCAAATGAGTACAGTGTACATAGAGCTTAGAGTTACCAGACATTCATCTTTCAGGATAAGGGAAAACCCCAACGTTAAGTCATATCGGACGATGAATGAAATGATGTTCAAATGAGTACAGTGTACATAGAGCTTAGAGTTACCAGACATTCATCTTTCAGGATAAGGGAAAACCTCCAACGTTAAGTCATATCGGACGATGAATGAAATGATGTTCAAATGAGTACTGTGTACATAGAGCTTAGAGTTACCAGACATTCATCTTTCAGGATAAGGGAAAACCCCAACGTTAAGTCATATCGGACGATGAATGAAATGATGTTCAAATGAGTACAGTGTACATAGAGCTTAGAGTTACCAGACATTCATCTTTCAGGATAAGGGAAAACCCCAACGTTAAGTCATATCGGACGATGAATGAAATGATGTTCAAATGAGTACAGTGTACATAGAGCTTAGAGTTACCCGACATTCATCTTTCAGGATAAGGGAAAACCCCAACGTTAAGTCATATCGGACGATGAATGAAATGATGTTCAAATGAGTACTGTGTACATAGAGCTTAGAGTTACCAGACATTCATCTTTCAGGATAAGGGAAAACCTCCAACGTTACGTCATATCGGACGATGAATGAAATGATGTTCAAATGAGTACTGTGTACATAGAGCTTAGAGTTACCAGACATTCATCTTTCAGGATAAGGAAAAACCTCCAACGTTAAGTCATATCGGACGATGAATGAAATGATGTTCAAACACGTACAGTGTACATAGAGCTTAGAGTTACCAGACATTAATGTTTCTGGATAAGAGAAAACCGCAGAAAAAAAAAAAGCTTATTCAGATAACTTACTCTGGCCGGGATTCGAACTCAAGACCTCTCGAGACCTCTGCCTCGTACGTCATGTTATCCACAGCTCGCATTTTTTACTTGGTCTTTTGACGAGATATTAATTCCATGCTGAAGGTCTCCCCTTTTCTCTTGAGTAATAATAACACAGATTTGTCCCTCAATCTGACGGTTCTTGATTGGTGGTTTCCTTGTCCCGCCATTCTTCTTACAGAATTGGCTTCCTCTAGTTCTCGCATAGCTACTCCCTTGGGCCACATATGTTTTCTTTCCCTGCACCTTCCAACTTTTGGTTTTGTTCCTTCCCCAACGTGTTACCAGGAGTATGTAATTTATCTTCTTGCATCGCTTTTAGCTACCATCAACTGTTTTTGTTCCATCTTTACTTTAGCGTCTTCTATTCTGCAGGTCGAGTTTACTTCAGCACACAAATATTATCCAGACTGACCAGAAATAAAAGCATGTGGAACTTTTTGATAGCTTTTGCAATGTCCACGGTCTTGGAAAACAAAATCTAATAGTTACGAAAGTATTTTAGCCAACTTCATCGCCCTAAACAATTTTGAAGAGAGTATATTTTGGAATTAGCCTGAAACATTCAATGTCATAGCCGGAATTTGAACCAACGGTTGTCCAATTACCGTGCGACCGTGCTTTTAACCATCTGAGCTAATGGCAACAGTGAATTCCGCAACTGTTACCCTGAACTCTCTCTCTCTCTTTTTTTTCTCTTTCTTTTATGTGACCTTTTTTGTTGTTGTTCCATTTATACTCCGCCTTTAACTACAATGGTCATATCGACGGCCGTTCTCTTTTGGAACATATCGAAGGTGTTAACTCTTGTTGGGTTGGTTTTAATCATTACATCACGCACACATTCGCACTCTAATGCATACTTCCAAACTCAGGAGAAGATGAGAAATTATACCCAATACAGCGACACCTAAGCCTCATTCATGATTGGTGTAGGCTTTGGCGATTGTCTATCAACCCAGAGAAAAGCCAAGCCACACTCTTCACTAAGCGTCACTTTCCCGCCAACCTCCCCGCCTTTAACTATTCTGGCAGAAGGACAGAGTGGACAAATTCTCTAAAATACTTAGGTGTAAAGCTGGACAAGGGCCTAACTTTTGGGGGTCACAACCAGGAGGTAGCTCATCGGGCATGCGGAGCTTCGGCTTCGTTATACCCTATGATGCGCTCAGGGATGCCGACACCCCTTAAGTTGCGCCTTTTTCAGGCTTTAATTCTTCCAATCATGCTTTATGCTTGTGAGATCTGGGGCATGGCCGCAGGATCCAATCTGCGACAAATTCAGCGTGTACAAAATAGATGTCTTAGGGCCATCTATTCTGTTTGCTGGAGGTTTCCCGTGAGATACCTTCATGAAGCCTCATCTCTCCACTATGTGGAAGATGTCATTAGGCGCCTGGCCACAAAATTCTACGCGAGTTTGCCTCAACATCAGAGCGCCCTGGTTAGGTCTCCAGGGAACTATAGATCCTCAGAAAGACGCTACAAGCTTTACCGGCTTCCCCGCATGGCATGCGGGCACACCCGGTAACAATAGATGTCTTATTTCAACCTTAAAATTATTACTGTTTGAATTTAATAGACTTTCTAAATTAAACTCTTCCTAAAAATTATCACACCAGTGGTGCTAACATAGCGTTGCACCCGAGTTGGCTACCATGAGGAGCTACGGCTACCTCCCTTCTTTTCATCTACATTATCTTAAACCACCAACCTGCAAAACCCCACATTTCCTGTCATTAAGTGGTTAAGTCCGTGTAGTCCGCCAGCTGCTTGAATGAATGAATGAGGAATTATCTTGGACGGAGAAAACTCCCCACCCCCACCGCCGGGAATCAAACCCGGGACCCCTAGCACGGCAGGCAGGTGCTCTACCGACTGAGCTACGGGGCCAGCCTTATGAGATATTATACCCCAAAGAGACTTTTAATCTTGTAAATTGTTACGGTAGCTCAGTTGGTTAGAGCTGAAGATCTATGGTTCCGATCCCGATTATGTCATTGAAGCTTTTAGTCTGATTCTACCTTTCCTACATGTGACATGTGTGAAACAATTTACAAGAAATACAGGAAGCCGACTACACAACTAAGGCTACATCCAGTATCGCATTGACTACGTATCAACCCAAACGCCACGATACCGTAGTCCAAATTCCGCCATAACTCCACAGAACAAAGATGGTACACAAAGTCTACTGTAACTATGCTACACACAAAGAGTGTCTCGAGTAGGGGTACAGAACGAGAGTATGCAACTGAGGCCGTCTACCCTGTAGTGAACTAACGAACTTCAGCAATTGTCGTGATATGACAATAAGTTAAAGCTATGTTGTACAATGGTAATAAAAAGCCATACGATACTTTTAAGGTAGTTTAATTTGCACTTTATTTTAGGCGCACTATCCTCGTTAACGACCTATGAGCTGCATATGATCAGGAACACAGTGATGTACAAACCATAAAGAAATTATGGCATAAATCAGGTTGTCACAAGACTGCTGTATTTAAAATTCTTACCAGTTGACAAAATACAGTTACAGTTGACACAGTATGGACAAATATTAAATTCTTCTTTCTTCTTCTTCACTTCATGGCATAGGCAATCAAGTGCCTGTTCCGCCTTCGAAGTCCTCCAGCCATCGTTTCCTGGGTCTGCCCACCGATCTCCTGCCTTTAGGATGATACTGTAATATTTGTTTTGTAAGTCAATTATCTGGCATTCTTTCAAAGTGTTCCTTCCATTTTTGTTTGAGATCTTTTAACCTATCATTCATACTAAAATGTCCAGCTCTTCTCTTATATTTTCATTTCTTATTAAGTTCCTCTTCGTGCATCCTTTCACACTTCTCAAGAATTTCATTTCTGAAGCCTGTATTTTACTGTGTGCAAATATGAAATTAAAACACAAAATAGGGGGGAGGAATAAATAATGCAGTATTCAAAAGGAGTTTTTCTATAAATTTTAAGGTACAAATTCACGTTCATATTCATTCTATTCACTTAAAAGTTTAATACTAATGCTTTATACTGCTCCGAAATAAGAAACGCACTTGAGGTAAATAAAGGCGTTGGACTCCAACACGTGGCCGTAGTGGTGATTCTATTGTAATGTGATACATTTTACTGCTATTTGGAAATATAATCTAATTAGTTCATAGAAACTGAGTAGTAATCGCATAACGAATCCGTGTGCTATTCACATGTTCCAAGGAGTTGTACAAAAGTGTGGTTTTTAGAGCGGAAGTGGAGTTACGTGTGACATGCAAAACAGTGTTTCACTGTTTATCACAAATCAGTTTGACAGGCCAGGAGGAAAAACAAATAAAGGAATGTTTCGCAAGATGGCGAACTTAAAACACGGAAAACATAACAATACACCTCGCAGGCTGCCAATTCTACATCACGTTCTCTGCTCTTGTATATACTGTTCTTACAGACGCTTATTCTTGTATCCTCTTCAGATTAATCGAGATAAACATATTTTGCTAATTTTGCTGTAGATACAGTGGAATGTGGGAATATAATAGGTTTCATGCGATAGTCAACTCTTCCAGTAACTGATCGCTATCTATTCTCTTTGCATGAGCAACAGATAAAAAATGAATAACGATATCCCATTTGAGAAAAGTGTTAACTATTGGAAAGTTCAAACAAATAAGAAATAATTCTGAAATGGTTCACTCAAAAGAAATATAAGTTTATATAAGAAAACTTCGACATAAGGTGTGTGCTTTAACAAGATCTGCATTTTTTATCCAACACTTACTTGTAAAGTTGTACCTTAATTATAGAATTAATTAGAGCCAACTGAAAAATTCAATGCCATGGCCGGGATTTGATCCACGGATCTACTGGTTTCCGTCCAGTTGCTCTACCCTTGAGCTACCATGGTCAACGTGCCTTCCTGACATTAAATTCTCCAATTGACTCATCATATTTCCCGGTAGACCACTTAGGGTTCTCAAATTTGAGACAACCTCAATATAAATTTACATTAATTATAGAAATTGATCTATAGGACTGGACTACGCTACAGAGAGGATTCGGCACGGAGGTCGAAACTGGTCTATTATAACTATGCCTCTAAGTTCAGCACCCCCGGAAGGAAGGATGAGGCGAGAGGAGACAGGGTGGCCGTCCCAAGCAGTCATGACAGTACAGAGGATGATGTTGATTGTTTATGTTTAAGTACGCTCAACTGTGCAGTCATCAGCGCCCCTAAAAACCCAAGCGTCCTAAAAGAGATCTAAAGGATGGCTAAAAACTTTCAGTAGAGGTAAAATCATAACTAAAATATACAGATGTGAAAATCTTAAAGGATAAAACGTTATAAAGGTTAAAAGGCACATCTGACTAGATGTTAAAATTAATATTTAAAATCAATCTAACAACTTTGGCCACCACATTCTGGTCGTCCACCAGGACTTCTGCCAAGCTGGCCGGCAGCTGGAGAGACCGGCGAAGACGTTCCACGTTAAAACACAGTAAAAGAACGTGGCGGACAGAGAGGGCATCGCCGTAAAGCGGGCAGACTGGAGCAGGGTCCATTTTTAAAAAATGACTATGACTAAAAACGCAGTGGTCAGTGAGTAATCGAGCGAGCATCACTTCCTCTCGGCGAGATACATGACAGGAAGTTGCCCAGGGAATCGGAAGCTCCTTCACCCTTCTAAATTTGTTTCTAGGGAGAGCAGACCATTCAGCGTGCCAGCATGACAGTACTGCTTTCCGCACGACGGACCTAAAGTCTTCCGAAATAAAAGGAATGTTAGCCCTGGGGTCTCTAGTTGCCGCCTTAGCTGCCGAATCCGCCAATTCACTCCCCACCAGGCCTGTGTGGCCAGGAACCCACGTTCACCCAACGCTAACGCCCGAGGCGTGTAAAGCGGGGAGGGCATCTTGGATACGTTGCACAATAGGGTGGGAGTTGTATAACTGACGAAGGCACACTACAGAGGGCAGGGCTCCTACATTTTACCAGTTGCAAACTCCACGACATGCCAGTACAACCGGCACCCTACCCTACTGTGGTCTGGAAAACGTCCCACTAGGTCGGCCCAAGACTGGAGACTGTCCTACCGCCATGCACCACCAAGACTCCCGACTCCCGCCGACACTTCTACCCTGAAAGAGACCACCAGCTGTGAGATGTGACATGATAATGGAGATGAAACAGAGTGACAGAAAATTTGGGGGACGTAATTAACCAGGCGACTCGAGAATACCGCCGAAAAAAACATGGGTCAGATAGGTCGGCCACGGGAATCGAACCCGGAATTTCCGAATGCTGCCTGAGCCAAGCCGTTCAGTAACCTACTAAACTAACACTTTAATATTACGCATGGACAAAATATCACTTTAACCACTGTATGAATAAAATATAATCACTAGGCTTAAATTTCAACCATAATATTTACTGTAGTTTTAACATTTAGTAATGAAATGTAAATCTGTAACTACAGCTACTTCTATTCATTAACAAATATTTTCCTATATGTACACATTCTACTAGCAATATATTCGTCCATGTAGCTTTCTGAAATGAAAATCAATTTTAACTGCACCAACAATGAAAACAATTCCCTAGAAACGACCAGCAACATCGATTCCTTCATATTAGGTATCAGCCAGCAGCCTTGGTCTAAATAGCCCTATATTCTAGAAAATAAAATTACAAATGACTTTCTAATTTTATTATAGTTTAATGAAAAATATGGCAAGGCATTTTAATGATTAGGCTAAGTGTTGGATAAAACATTGTATGGTATCAGTGAATCAAGGCTTATTTACACACTTGCGAAAATTAACAAACCTTCCACTCGTGGATAAAATAAATCTTGATTCACTAGTACCAGAAATAATTGTCTGTCTTTGTGGTTTACCAGTTATCTAAAAGTCATACAGAATGAAGGGGGCTTCTGAGAACATTCCTGGGACAAACTTTCATTTGTCATGAAATCATCTTTCACAAATCGTCACTTATTATCCAAAAAAGATTGCTAGATTTATATACAGAGTCTCCTTTTGTCTGCTGGCTGTCTCGCCTACTGCAACACAAATAAAGGAACACATTTTTTTTACAGCACCAATAATTGGGCCTGATTCTGAGAATTAAATTACTGCGATATTTTCAGCTCCACGTGGTGAACTTCAGGTAAAACAGAAGAACCCAAATGAGGAGTAACATTGCGTGATCCGTTTTTCTGTGAAGGTTGAAGAGGTTAAGTTGCCGCCCTTTTATATTATTGACGATCATAACTGCTTTGAACTACCATTAAGTCTAAGAATAATAGATATGTGTCTTAATATAAACCAACGTAAAACGTCTAAACCCACTTGATTATCATGTCTTTCTTTGTATCAAACACATCAATGATACCTCCAGTCAAAGCATTTCAAAGGCTATTTAATAAAAGAATCCATTGGCTGATTTGCAAATATAGCACAGTCGTTTGTACATCACTGACTTTTGAAGCCATATTACGTATCATATCAGAATAGTCTTGGCTAGTTGCTTACCTACTGACCCACCGCAGGTTCAAATCCTCCCGTCTGCTTAAATTCGACAAACCCATGTCAATAGATTCACTGTACATGATACGAAATTCCATCATACCGGCGACGCTGCTATAATCGTAGTTATTGACAGTGATTTGTTTTCTTTCCACTTTTCAGTGGTTGCCTTTAGTTCCTGTTAAATTCCTCCAAGTTCTTCTATCCTGTCATTGCCCTTCTTTCAGTCCTCTTTTCTGCAAAAGCTCTTCCCCGTTTTCTTCTTCCAGGAGATGCCCAGTTGATAACGCTACATGGTAATCTTTCTTCCTTCATTCTTTTTACGCGTCTATACCATTTTTATGTCCTTGCTTCTAACCTAACAATTACCACTTCTTCTGCCTCCATTTCCATTCTTATATAATCATTCCTGATATGCTGAATTCTTGATATTCTCACCATCCTTCTTAAACCGTCCATTTCTGTTGCCAGCATCTTTTTTCGCATCTTTTCGCTTATAGTCCAACTTTCGCCCCCACATGTAAAAGTGCTTTCGATTATTGTCTTTACTATATTCAATTTTGTTTTTCTTGTCACGTTTCTGTTTCAGAAATATCCATTCATAAGGAGAAGTATTTTTGTCTGCATTCCTCGAGGTGTCCTACATCATAACTCGGGAGCAATTAGTTGACAGCCGCATTTCAGGTCGTTACGTCACATGCAAGTCCATCTGAAGTAATGACTAAATGCAAGAAACGTGTTCCCTCTTTTGTCATTAAGCGAATTATCCTGTACAATTAGCTCTTGTTTCCAAAGACTGTAATTTCATTTAAGATGATTACAGCAAAACATCCCAGACATTTCTTGACTAATGCAACTAACAACAAAAGATCGAATCATTTTAAATAAGTCAAAAGTAAACTGGAATATATAAGCATTTTGTAAATGGCTGCAAAGAACTAGGTCACATTTTGCTCAAAAAATAGCTTACTTCTGCAAAGAGATTATATCGACAGTATTCAAACAAACGCCCCATGACATCTATTAGAGATCTAGAGAACTACTTGCTATAGTGCAACCTGTGTAGTAGGTCTTTTAAAATTGTATCGCTAAATTTACTACAAGGTAGGATTGTAATGAAAATAAATTAATGTACGAGAGTTGTTCAATAAAGAATGATCATAATTCTTTACGGTCATAATTTTTCATACTAAAATTCAATCTTATTATATTCTGTTAGCTTAATGTAAAACAAACCCGCCGTAGTAATTTCCTTATTGGTACTCCTGGTTTCCGCCTGTGAGAACCAGGTAAGTTCAGACATGTTCAGTATCGCCTACCGCTGAAATGGGTAACACGTGAGGAACAATATGCGGCTTTGAAATTCTGCTTTCGTCTCAACAAATCTTCAGTTGAGGCCTATACAGTGCTACAGGAGGCCTATGGAGAGTCTGTTCTTCCCTACAGCACAGCTCGAAGGTGGGACAGTCAATTTCAAAGAAATGTGGACCCGGTGCTCCAGTTACTGCTCTTACGGAAGAAAACACCAACACTGCTGCTGACATTGTGAGAGAGGATCGACAAATTAACTTAAGATCAATTTCTGAAATACTGAACTCATTGGGCGCCACCCACACGTTGGTGACAAACATTACACATGAGACGTGTTTGTGCGCGATGGGTTCCAAAGACTGTTGATTCCCGAACAGAAGGACACTCGCATGCAGGTCTGCATGCAGTTAAAGTTGATGTTAGAGGAAGATCCGAAGTTTCTTTCAAACGTAATCAGAGCTGATGAAACTTGGCTACGTCATTTTGATCCTGAGAGCAAACAGTAAAGCTCAGTGTGGGAATCTCCTTCATCACCAACCCCCCAAAAAAACAAAAGTGGTTGCTTCTGCTGGGAAAGTTATGGTCATCTCATTCTTTGATATCCATGGAATGGTTTATCAGCATGTTGTACCTGCACACACATCAGTAACTGGACAATACTACAGGGATGTCCTGAAAACATTGCAAGTCCATATCAGGCGCAAAAGACCCCATTTCCGTGAAGCAGGTTGGATGCTGCACGATGATAATGCGCGGCCGCATATTGCCAATGTTTTTGCTGAATATCTTGCAAATATCAACGTGAAGGGCATCTCTCTAAGACCGTTACTAGCTTCTAATTCAATGTTGCCACCCCATTTCTACTTCTGATATTTGCTGCTTTACAACTCAGAATCCGTCTATAAATTTCTAAAAAAAAAATCCTGCCTCACATTCCAAGATTCCTAAACTAGCCTGACGTACCTAATCTGACAACCTTGGATACTTTCACTCGCGTAACTGCCCGAACTAATTCAAAGAATTTGCTTGAAAACCAGGTGCCGCTAATTATCGTACTTAATGACATTTTACCCCGAGCCAAAATATACTTACAATCTATAGCCAGACCTAAAACTCCTTAACATTTAACACAACTTCACAAAATACTATATTCAATTTTATTATAATTATTGATTTATTAAATTCTTTCATAATTACTGTATCAATATATAAAACTAATTAGGAGTATTAAATGGAAATAAATAAAATCCAAAGATATATCTTTCAAGATGTTATAAGACGATGGGCCTACAACTCATGTTCTATAGAGACAGACACCTAACATTAAAAAACAATTGAATCGTATTGAAATAGCAGGGAGAGAACCAAATGTAACTCACATTTCAGAAGTAAAAAAACCAATACCAAAGACAACGGTACAATCATCTATGTAGGATAGATCGTCGCGTATTCAAATAAGTGTATATAGAGGAACAAGAGAGGTTAGAAGACCCCAGAAAACGTTGCAAGGACTAGTATTAAGCTTTGTGAACACTCTTGACATTAATCCTGCACTGTGTTGATGCTTAAGTAATATTAATAATAAATTTACAATCAAATGCATCGTTTTGCCGTGAAAGTCGGTACCCGTTGATTAGCAGTTTGCATGCGGTATATACCTACATCGCTAATCGACTAGGCAGGACAATGACAAAAGTTCAATTTATTCACTACCCCCTGCTAAAAACAACGTAAATGCAGCAGTTAAATCCATCTTGTTCGTGCTGTAGCTACAAATGGCGATTGTCAGTTGACATTGCCATTAAGGTCCGTTGGCATGTAGGATTAGTTATCTGGGTCAATGCATCTTACAAAAGTCATTAAAATGATTCATTTCTACATGAACAAACATTTGATACATCTACGTCAGTAATGTACTCATGAACAGAGCTGGGGTTTTTAATACCTAAAACTCACCATAGTACACCGAGCAGGATGGCTCAGGGGTTTCATCTCTGGCCCAGGTTCCATTCCCGTTTTTTCGGTGGTGTTCCCGGTTCGCCACATTAATTTTATCCATTTCATCTCCATTATTATTTCACATCATCACTCATCTGGTGGTCTTTTTCAGGGTAGAAGTGTCGGCGGGTATATCGGCGCTGTATGGCAGGATGATTTGCCCTGGTTAACACTTCCTCCTTCGGGAGTACGGTCTCCGTGGGACGGCCGCCCCATTTCCTCTCGCGTCATCCTTCCTCCCGGGGACTCTCCAATTGGGGCAAAGGTACAATAGACCAAGACTGCTGAGTCCCGATCATGGCATAATTCAATCCACCATAATATAAACAAAATTCTGTTACTTTAATATCACTTTGTCTTAAACCGTAATTGCGGTATCAGTTAATTATAAAATTGATTTAGAAAAAGCGGGCAAATGCATATCACGAAATTCCATCCTCTTCCCATGACAACACGAACTTTTTGTTGTTGTTGTTGTTGTTGTTGTTGTTGTTGTTGTTGAATTTTTATTTAAATTGCTCAGCACAGTTGGTGCTATACACATTGTGCAGCTACGAGGCATGTTTTTTTAAGTCAGTACCGTTTTGCGATTCCGCCGCCGCAGCGCTACGGTCGGCGTTCCGCGCATGCGCGCTGGTTACCTGCACTGACGCCATTACAGTCTGATTCTTCATTGTATACGTTGGTTACTGAGTGTTTAAGATGCCTCTGACAATCGTGAGTACCGCCGATTGTGAAGTACGGGCTGTTATACGATTTCTTAGTGCTAAAGGCGTAAAACCGATCGATATTCATCGTGAGATTTGTGAAGTTTACGAACAAAACATGAGTGGTGGAATGGTAAGGAAATGGGTGAGAGCATTTAAAAATGGCCGCACAAATGTGCATAATGAAGAACGGACGGGCGTCCTCCGGTCATTACTGAAGATTTGGTGCAGAAAGTAGACGAAAAGGTGAGAGAAAACAGACGCTTTACAATTTCATCATTGTGCGACTATTTTCCTCAATATTCTCGTAGTGTTTTGTATCTCATTGTGACCGAGAACTTGAAGTACCGGAAATTGTGTTCACGTTGGGTTCCGAAAATGTTGACGGATTTGCACAAAACCCAACGTTTAGGCAGTGCATTGACTTTCCTTGAGCGGTACCACAGTGAACGTGAAGATGTTTTAGACCAAATTGTTACTGGTGACGAAACATGGGTGGCCTACGTCACACCAGAATCGAAACAACAATCCATGGAATGACAACATTCATTATCACCCACAAAAGTGAAGTTTAAGCAAACAATTACTGCCCGGAAAATCATGTGCACAGTTTTTTGGGACAGAAAAGGAGTATTGCTAGTGGAGTTTCTGCCTCGTAATGAGACAATCAATGGAGCGTCTTATTGTGAGACATTGAACAATCTGCGCCATGCAATCCAGAACAAAAGACCTGGCAAGTTGAGTAAGGGTATCGTTTTGCTGCACGATAATGCTCGTCCACATGTGGCTAATCGGACCAAAGATCTCATCAAATATTTTCAATGGGACATACAGCTCTGATCTGGCGCCCAGCGACTACCATTTGTTTCTGCACTTGAAGAAACATCTGGGCGGTCAGCGTCTTCAAGACGATAACGAAGTCAAAACAGTTGTGATACAGTGGTTAACACGTCAGGCGGCAGAATTTTATGAGGAGGTTATTCAAAAACTGGTGCCATGTTATGACAAGTGCCTCAATATTCACGGAAATTATGTAGAAAAGTAGATTAAGGTACAGGCTTTCATGTAAAAATAAAATTATTGCGATATCTATGCACGTCTTTTTTTAAATTCCAAAACGGTACTGACTTAAAAAGCATGCCTCGTATATACATAATATATATATATATAATATACATAATAGAGGATACTCATTTTGGAGTCCTCAAGCAAACTGGTCTGATTAGTGTGAGTATAAATTAAATAACTTCTTCATTACAGAATAAATAAGCATCATAGAAATAAAATGTCGTGTGGCAAGCGTGCCTTCAGTCTTGGTGCCGCATCAAGACGACGTCCCAGTTGGAAGAATAAAGCACCTGATACATAAGGAAGGTGAGCAAAGAATCTGCTTGTCGTTGTAGAGATGTACTCATTAATGCTGACTATGTCCAATTCTCTATGCAGCTGTGCAACACGAACTGATGAGCGCCCGCCTCGGTAGCGTGGTGGTAGAGTGTCTGCCTCACGTTCATGAGGTCCCGAGTTCGAATCTCGGTCAGGGTGAGTTACTTGGATAAGGTTTTTCCGGGGTTTTCCCTTATCCTTCAAGACAAATGTCGGGTAACTAAGCTCTATGGACCCTGGGCTCATTTGGGCATCATTTCACCCATTCCATTCATCGTCCGATATGACAACGTTGGAGGACGTAAATTACAACAACAACAACAACAACAACAACAACAACAAACTGATCAGCACTTTAAATACCTGATCCATTAATCTCGCGTAATTTTCTGCTTCATGGTTGGTTACAAACACTCCCCACAATAAGTCAAATATTTTAAAAGCGAGTCGCTAAGTTATGAAATGGTAATATATTTATTTTTGTAAGATTAAGAAAGAGGAAATGAAATTAAAAAATGTAAGCATTTTATAATAATTCAAAGGATATCAGAGAAATGGTTAAAACAAAACAAAAAAAAGTGACAAATTGCTTATTTTCACGAGATCATTTGACATGAAGTAGTCAAAATTTGTCAATCGTTTATGGTTTACAAGTTATACAAATGCATTCGGAACGAAGATGACTTCAGGACTTATTATTCCCATAAAATCATTTCTTAAATATAGTCAAGCAGTACTTTAATCAAAAGAGAACAATTTTTGAGAAAATAAAAAAGCGTAGTTTGTGATGGAGTTTATATATATATATATATATATATATATATATATATATATATATATATATAATTATATAATTATTCGTGTCGGATCCCTGGAGATACTGAATTCAAACGTCTAAATTTATTATTTATGCATCTGAACGTTTCAGAATTGTGCTCTTTATTTTATTCAGGAGACCTCACAACGTGTATTTACGGCGAGAGCTCGGATGCGACACCAGACATTGGATTACTTTTGTGTAGAGCTTCCGTTCTCATTTAACACCAGTGATTTAAAAAACCGGAGGCGTCAGAAGCTCGGTATAGCTTGCCCTTATTACTTTGCGGCCCAGCCCTTACCACTTGAATCGGCACCCTTTTGTCTGCTCTCCCCTCTTTCATCATTCACCCTACACGGAGCAGCAAAAAGATTGCATGCGTCGGGTCTTACTAGCCAAGTGTTACGTTCACTTCGGAATAAACTTTCATTTGACAATTGCAAGGTTGTTGTGACGACAGTCAGTTGTTCATATGGCTTCATAATTCGTTGCTCTTTGAGCACGAGAAAAAAGAATAGTGAGTTACCGCTTATTAGAAAATTCGAACCAATAATATATATTATCTAGGAAAGTGTCTAACCTACAAACCCTTTCACTGGAAATGAATTGTGATCTTCAACGAACTTTTACATTTATTGTGTAGTAAGATTTTGTTTATCTCTGACAGTTTAACGCTACAAAATGTCATTCGATTTGAAAGGACTTTGGAGGCTATTCCCAGAAAATTTAAGACTGACACAGAAGTTATGGGTCACGTAAATAACGTATAATATATAATAAAATTAAATATGTTTCGTGAACTTATTTTAAATGTTAAGGTGTTGTAGATTTGGCAATAGATGAGCATATTTTAGCTCAGGGTAAGATGTCATTAATTATAATTAGCGACGGCTGGTTTTCAGGCAAATTTGTAGAAGTAGTTCGGACGGTAAATACCTTAACACCGGACATTCATATAATAGTTTCGGCAACTCTCCGATAAAGTGTAGACAGTTTAAACGTTTTGAAATCAGAACCAATGTCATCCTTTCACACCCACACATACCCTGAGATAGGTTTATCATAGTTTGAGGAGAAGCAGGAGTTAATGTCGTCAGGACATCGTGAAGCAAAATTACAGTTTCGAGTTGGCGCAGCATCAAGAAGCAGGCATTGCTGCTTCAAGAGCCACGCACCTATATTTTATTTGTCTGAAAACATCTTAAATAGTGCATAGTATTTTATCAAAATCGGTAGTCATGTTTTATTAAATGAAACAACAATTTTGCCATATAAAGTTTTGTTTTCGGGAGGGGATGGTGGGATGTTAGTTATTGGACGATGAATGAAATAATGCTCAAATGAATACAGGCTACATAGAGCTTAGATTTACCATTCATCTATCAGGATAAGGGAAAACCTAATAAGTCATATCGGACGATGAATGAAATGAGTTGAAATGAGTACAGGGTACATAGAGCTTAGAGTTACCAGACATTCATCTTTCAGGATAAGAGAAAACCTCCAACGTTAAGTCATATCGGACGATGAGTGAAATGATGTTGAAATGAGTCCAGGGTACATAGAGCTTAGAGTTACTAGACATTCATCTTTCAGCATAAGAGAAAACCTCCAACGTTAAGTCATATCGGACGATGAGTGAAATGATGTTGAAATGAGTCCAGGGTACATAGAGCTTAGAGTTACTAGACATTCATCTGTCAGGATAAGGGAAAACCTCCAACGTTAAGTCATATCGGACGATGAATGAAATGATGTTCAAATGAGTACAGGGTATATAGAGCTTAGAGTTACCAGACATTCATCTTTCAGGGTAAGGCAAACCCCCGGAAATACGTATGCTGATAACTCACCCAGACCGAGATTCAAACTCGGGAGTTCTTGAACGAGAGGCAGACAAGCTACCATCTACGCTACAGAGGTTGGCAAGTCGCATTCTTGGAAGATGTACTTAAGATGATCTTAAACAAAAGTAGGGGGAATAGAAGGCCCTAAAAAGATAAATTTCCGCTGAAAAGTCGACCTCAAATTCTGGGTGGAATGCAATACTTCCCCTACTGACTGTACATAGTAGAGAAGGTAGAAAGTGAACGATACAGTTCATAATTTTAATCACTGAAACTCAGACAGCAGAAAAACGTTGGTACAGAATGTCCTTTGAACAAGTGAATAGCGGCAGGTGTTTGTTCAGCTGTTATTTAACTTGGTCTATCGTAACTGAGGAATCCCCGGATCGATTCTCGCCTTGGGCGAGGCTTCTGCCAGGGACATACCAGCAAGATACGTCATGAATCCTTCACGAACCTCCTCCTTGTGCTTTGGAGCTTAAAATGTATTTCCCACGCCTCACTTAGGTAACAAGCTTCACTCATTTGTTTCACTAACAACACAAAACTAATGCTCATGCAGGAATATATCGTGAACTCAGGGCTGTCATTTAGGTACGTCGATTGCCTCCCTAAGGCAAAAGACATAATTAGACTACACATTATTATTGTTGCACTAAAATAAACATTTAGATGTGACCCGTATTCAGCAGGCACTGGCGAAGCGTGACTTTCGTAGCTAGGGAAACTCAAAGTAATAATTTAATAAGAAAGAATAACGAATTTTATATATGCGCAGTCATTTGAAATAGGAAACATGGCCAACAAAATATTTATGCAGTCTATGACACTCACATAACCATGGAACTATATCATAAATATGTTCGTTAAATTGGCATATAAATGCTTAACCCTTTACTTTGCATGCCTATATTATTAAGAAGTGTTTTGTCTTGTCACTTAATTATTTTCAGTTCTTTATCATAACTCAAAGAACTAAGGCTACTCTTCAGTATTATCTCTAATGTACATCACACGTAGGGCCTTCTTTCACTGCAAAACTGCTTACACTAAAATCAGATATATTCCTGCTTCCTCTCTCCACTTAGGGCCTGTATTACGATCTCCGGTTACTAGCGGAAGTTTGTTACCTTTCAGTTATCAATAACTATTGGTTAGGTTCAGTGCCTCGTATTACGAACTCAATTTACCTGTAGGTTTATTACCCTATGCATTATGGTGGAATGTGAACGGTTGGCAATATTTTCCACTAGGATTTTACCTTGTTTTCAACGCTCTCTTGTGTTTAGAATGTGAATTAGCGCGAATACAAAACATATGTAGTAGCATCAGGCGTCTTGTTTTAACTTTTTATTAGCTGTTCTCTATATATTTTCGTGATATTTGCATTAATAGTTTATTCGTAATAAGATCTAGGATAGTTCGTTTACAGTTTAGATTTTTCCATAGCGTTATATTATTTTTCATAGCGTGAGGTCAGTGTTATAGGTTATATAGGTTGCGTTTGGTTAGTGTTATTATAGATTAGGTGAGATATATGGAGAATATATTAAATGCCTTGTTAATTTATAAACACCAAGAGATTTGTAGTCAAAATATTTTTAAAATAAGGCCACATAACTTATTAATTCTAATAATAGTATTGCACAAATATAATTTGGCTAAAAGAATTTGGTTAGTAGTTTATCCTCATGAATAAATCACCTCTTCTTATATAAATTATCATTTCACAGAGGTATATGCAAAGAGGGAAGGTCCACAAATTACGAGTCATCCATGAATAAAAGCAAGGTTATAAAATATGCATTCTGGGACCAGTAACTAAGTACCTGATTTTTTTAAACATAGTATATTTGGCTAGTTATGAAGCAATATGTATGCTTTTACCTATAAGGAAACAGGTTACAGCACACTTATATTTCTCCTTGGCACTTCATAAACGCCTCATTTCAGTCACAGCATTGTGTCCTTGATTGAAAAATGCAATTGAACAAATAAATGGCTTCATTTAAATACCACGGGACACAAGATGGGGAGGTTTTAACATTTCTTTACGTGTGCAATTCGCAGCAAATATATTTATGTACTGCATTTGCACAATCTATAATACGTACGGCAAGAATCATAAGTAATACTTTAACTTGTATTGAGACAGCGCACACAGTGCATAAATCGCAATATAGTTAGCAAATTTTATTCTTTAAGGCACATTGTAGGGCAAAACCATTATGGTATTGTACATTTAATTAGCTACATTACATGTGTGAACAGCGTTTGCAATAACGGTTTGGATATCGATACAAATTGCATAACCTAAAAAATTTGTTTTATTCAACATGTCACTGACACCATGGGACACTAGAAATTATCATTCCATAACCTATTACGTCAAGACACCTAATTATCATATGTATATATGAAATTATCGTTCCACATTCTAAATCTTTTAGCTCTTCTTTTATTAAATAAATACTGTGCCAACATTTTATCCTCAGAATCGCTGTCAACATTCAATCTGGCCTGGAGGTACGCCATTTTCTTTTTTGTGTATGAAGGTAAACTCCGAGTTATGTCACTAACCGCTACTCGAGGTGAGGGTTAGTTAACTCCAGAAATAACTCTCAGTTAGCCCTTAACCGAAGGTCGTAATACGGACCACTGCGTGTAACTCCAAGTTAACTGTTAACCAACACCTTAACCGCAGATCGTAATACAGGCCCTTAGACGTTCCAATTTTTCCTACAGCTGGCCCACATCGCGGGAATTATTAATCTAACATAGAGAAAGTATGCAATTCACAAACTTCTGCGAATTACTTAAAACTTCACAAGAATTTCCTATTTGTCACCACTAAATACCAATCTACGTAAAACACTATTGTTAATGTTATTGGAATATACTTAGTTGTATTTAAAAGCGCTACATAAAACTGGCTGGCCCCGTAGCTCAGTCAATAGTCAACTGCCTGACTTGCTAGGGGTCCCAGGTTCGATTGCCGGCGGTTGGGGTAGGGATTTTTCTCCGACCAAGATAATTCCTCATCTTCCCCAGTGTCTGGAAGTATACATGAGAGTGCGAATGTGTGCGTGATCTAATGACTAAAACCCAACGAATACGAGTTAACACCTTCGATATGTTCCAAAGGAGAACGGCCGCCGATATGACCATTGTAGTTAAAGGCGGGGAACAGGTAAAAAAATAGCTTTTCTTCACACACTACAGGGACTTGATGTGTCAAAATCTTACAGTGCTTCGTAACTATCGAAGATTCGCGATTGCTTACGGAAACCTAAGAAGCATGGTATTCAAGGTTCAAATGCGTGAATACAGATATATTCAGTATTGAATGAGCTCCCGGAACCGGTCACTCGAGCTTAAACTGCTGTCAAATTGTCCGCAGCACCGGAGATGATCACGAATAAATTTTGAAAATATATTCAGAGCAAATAAAGTATCGTTTGGCATGCATTCTTGGGGAAGTGGCACTTCCAGCGCTTCATTCCACGCTTCGCCACTGTCAGCAGGTCTCTTTTTGACCCAAACAATCAGACATTTTGTGGTTTTCCTCAGTCTGTATTTATTTTCAGTAAATACAGAAATGGATATTCATGCCCAAGACTTAAACTCCCATCTTAATGCTAAAACAACCGAAAAAACTAAAACAGATAGGGGTGAATGCTCTGCCATCTATCCATATATAATGAAAACGAGTACACTGTACGGTAACCTAACGCTAACACACCTTCCTACTTAATTCATCTCATTCTCTTCTACCTCACTGACAGAACCATATAAAAGCAGACATATTCCTGCTTCCTCTCTCCACTTAGACGTTCCATTTTTCCTACAGCTGGCTCACATCGCGGGAATTATTAATCTAACATGGAGAAAGTATGCAATTCACAAACTTCTGCGAATAACTTAAAACTTCACCATAAGTAAACCTTACATTTAGTTCTGTACCACTTTCAATAGTTCTGGATGTATCAAATGTATATTCTTTATTGCACTTTTGGCAACCGAGTGATAATGTAACTAATAAACTATTTCGTTTCTTGGTGTCCTCTGATATAACAGTTTTCATTTTCACAAAATTTACACTGTACAAAGTTTCTATATCTACTAACTGAAACCTTGTTAATCTAATATCATTATTTACTTTAGTTAAATTGTCATGACTGCCATTAAACAATGAAGAAACGAATTTTTTGCTTAAAGAACCAATTTTCACTTCACATTCATCGCCAATGTTTTAGGTTGGGTTTGACGAAGTCATGTCATGTGTTACTACACTTTTTCCATTTTAGGAGTTGTAACTTTTTAATTAAGTAATCCGGATTACTAAACTGTTTATACTTGTACCCATGCCGATTTCTTACACTAAAACTGCTTCTTCCCATCTTGAAAACAGCACTAGGTATTCAAAACATACTAAACAAAGCATGGAAGAATTAACATCAGATACACAGATTAATATTAATAGAATAAACAAGGACTTCCTTTCCTAATAAGGGTGAGCTTTGGAATATAAGGTCAATAAGGTTGAAACCAATGAGAGAACAAGTTACAAATGGCTAATAGGGGACGTGGCAAACTGTGCAGCCTTTTCAAAATGGGTCTGACCCCATCCCATCACAGCTGGCGTTCCCCAAGATAGTGTCCTGGCACCCACTCTCTTCCTGCTATACATCAACACCCTACCATCCCTGCCACACTACTCGCTGTATCTCTTTACTGATGATACAGCTGTCACCTACACGTCATCAGAGTTCAACCTATGGGTTCGCAGGATTCAACAATATGCCGACCTCCTCACCACCTGGTTCAAATGTTGGCACCTACGCGTCCACCCACAGAAGAGCCGGGCCATCACCTTCTCTCGAAGACGAATAGCGGATCTTCCACCAATTCGTCTAGCTGGTGAAGACGTCCATTGGAAAACTTACGTTAAGTATCTTGGCGTTCTACTCGACATCAAATTGACGTGGAGAGTCTACATTACATATGTGGCTGATAAAGTTAGCAAAAGAATGGGTATGCTATACCCTCTCTATAACCGACGATCGGTGATGTCTCTGCCTACAAAACTGCTCCTGTATAAGCAAGTACTCCGGCCAGCCATCACATACGCCAGTGAAATATGGGGAGTAGCAGCCAAGTCTCACCTACACCGCCTTGAAATTCTACAATACCGATTTCTCCGCATTGTCACAGATTCCCCTTGGTACATCCCCAATCTAGGGCCGCGCCATGGCTCAGTGGTTAGACCGCTTGGCTCTCACCAAGGCGGCCCGGGTTCGATCCCAGGCGACCGCAAAGTGAGATTTGTGGTGGACAACATGGCGCTGGGCGGGTTTTCTGCGGGATCTCCGGTTTCCCCCGCCATCTCATTCCACCGGTGCTCCATCTTCATCTCATGTATCATCAGTGTCACCGCCTGCGGTGCCGTATGTAGTAAAGGCGGGCGTTAAACACAACACATTTCATTTTTCCCCCCAATCTAGTTATCCGACGAGACCTACGTATCCCCACAATAACAGACTACATCCATACCCTTTCACGTTCTTTTTATCAAAACCTCTCCCACAACTTCAACTCCCTCATCCGCGGTCTAGGTGAGTACGACATCGACTCTGGAGAGCGCTAAAAACACTCAAGTCTGCTTCTAGGCACATAAAACAACACATCAGTTGGCTTATATATAACTCCAACCTCATCTTCTGCCGTATATTATCCTTCCTTATAAAACACTCCACTGTCAGTAGAGGGACTAGCCCTGATCTGGCTTGAGACCGAAGATCTGACATTCAGATCATCAATGTCCAGTCGCGATGGTCCTAACGCTATCTGTCGAACAGATGTAGACGTAAGTTCTAAGGTCTCTGTGCTTACTTCTAGAAACTGCACGTCATATATAAAAATATAAATATTCTAAAGAAAAAAATTGTCCGTTAATTTTGTAAAAAAGATAGTTAATACAATGTTCCGACGTACAACATTAGCCATGTCCACTGAACAGCACGTCAACATAGCGCAATATGCTGACGACGTGCTGTTATTTTCAACAAACAGACACCCACGCAGAACCTTCAACCCCATCCAACGTTATTTAATCCTCCTCCAGGACTGGTGCACGCTTTGGCGATTGCCCATTAACACGGAGAAAAGCCAAGCGATACTGTTCACCAAGCGCCGCTTTCCCGCCAACTTCCCCACATTCACCTACTTTGGGCAAGGGATTAGGTGGGAGAATTCCATCAAATACTTGGGAGTCAAGCTGGACAAGGGTCTAACTTTTCGGGAACACATCCAGGAGCAAGCGCCGTGGCATCACTATACCCTGTGCTTATTTCTGCGATGTCTGTTACCCTAAAGTTTCGCCTCTTTATGGCTCTGGTCCTCCCTGTCATGCTCTATGCGTGCGAAGTCTGGGGTATGGCCGCAGGCTCAAACCTAGTACTGCTCCAACGTGCACAGAGTAAATGTCTTCGGATTATTTATTCTGTATGCACAAGGTTCCGCGTGAGACTACTTCACGAGGCTTCATCCCTCCGCTATGTGGAGGATGAAATTAGACGCCGGGCTACCAAATTCTTCGAGTTTGCCTCAACATCAGAGCGCCCTAGTCAGATCCCTTGGGGATTATGTACCTCGTGAGCGTCGCTTAAAGCGATACTGGTTACCCCGCATGTCTTGCGGTCATTACCGGTAACCACATGATCTCCATTACAGCCTAAACAGCCACCCAATATTTAATCTGGAAAACTCAAAATTTTACTTATCTTATTCCAAGTTTATTAACTAATCCACCAGCGGTGCACGCTGACTGTAGCACCCGGTTCATCATTCCTAGAGGAGCAACAAGCTACCTCCCTTCTCTACACCCACTTAATTTACACCCGTCATCCTGCAACTTCCACATCCCGCCACTACGTGGTAAAGCTCTTCCCAGAGCAGGTACACGACTTGACCACCCTTCGGGCTGTTCCAAACAGCCTGCCAGCATGGAGTTGAGTTGAAATTAGCCATGTTTGAGACTACCATTACTACGCAACTCTGATGTGATATATACTGGCTTCAAAATTCCATACCCACACTTACCAAAACATCGCCAGAAACAACTAAATAGTGACAGCGCTTTAAATTATGTCCAACACCAACTCCAATACTCAGACCATAATGCAGATTCCAAGATGGCGCCCGTCGAAGCCCAGCGGCTCTGGTTACGTAGAATAGGAAACTATACACAATGGACATAATATAATCCATATTATGGAGCAGCGAGGTAACTCCTAAGCATTTATCACTTTATACTTTCAACTAAAACGTGTAATAACATAAATAAAGAGCATCATGACAAATCCTAAGAGCTTATCACATTATATAGTAGCACGACCAGTACTATGCATTTTCCACCTTATACTTCCAATCAAAATTTAATTTATAAGGCATGACAACTCATAAGCATTAAACACAGCAAACTTTATCTTATTGGACTCAATCATCCTATCGTCTGTAGCAAGTACTAAAGTTTCTTATATATTGTTTACATAGTAACCTTTTCTGGTAAGGACATACTGCTTATACTATAATATTTAAGAGAACTCACCAGATTGTCCAGTTTACTCCAATTGTCACGTTTGAAGGTGTTAGTTCCCTCACACTGCAAGAGTCATTTAAAATTTCCCACTGGTAGGCTCATAATATTGCTTCTAGGTTATGAAATACTTTGAAACTTATTAAGTGAAGGAACACCAGTGAAGCTGGGATCTTGAATGTTATTGAAAAGAACGTAACTAATCGTCTTTAATAATGACTATCAATGGGTTAAAATCTCCTCACCACTTTGGTTCAAAACTGTCAATAACATCTTTGCACACCAAATATTAAAATTATCTTCACTCTCTGTAAAATGTCTTGGATGCATTCTTCAGGATTTCGCATTTTCTGGTTGAGCTTTAATGTGTGATAGGATGGCTGATTCTTAAAAATCGTGGGGTAGGCATCATCTATTAATTTTGTTACTTTTCGAAAGGCACGAATTGGTTCACCATCATTTACTGGAAAGATGTCTTCCTTAACCTCAAAGCACTGTTCAAAATTATGAATACAAACTACAGTTTTGTCATTTAGTTTAAAATCTTTACGATGTATGATCCTGATCCACTTATCCCATTACGATTTTACCTTCGGAAATATAAATGTCGTGTGAGGTACATTATCATAATTAGATTGCAGCTGGGAACACAACAACGATGCATTTCGACAATACTTCACTGTATATATTTAGGTAAACGTTATCACCTTATGTTAAATACTCAACTATAAACTAGCTCGTTAGTCACTAATTGCCACTGTAATATGAATTACATTAATTCTTCAAACACACAATCAAAGTATACAAACACACACTTTACTCTGTAGATATAACCACAACATAACAAGCTGGGCCACGAGCGCCGCCATTTTTCCTACAATCGATTCTCGTATTATGGTCTGAGTATTGGAGTTGGTGTTGATTATGTCTAAGTATTCAATAATGTCACCGATGGCATTGTTGTGCTACCGCAACAAGCCGAAGCCAGGCACGTGCGCAGGAGAGAAAGAGACAGAGAGAGGTTCCAGAGCGCTCGGTTTATTGTTGCCGAGAAATTTCTGGGAAGGTCTCCGGCATTCCAGAAACAATTTGGGGAGGTATGAATAACAGCAAAGTGTTAGAAGCGGAGTTTATGTGATGGTTATTGCGACAATGGACGTTTGAAGTGTACCGCAGTGATTTCTTTTATTTGTTTACGTTAGGCGGAGCACCGAGTCGACCTTGAAGACAGCTGACTGCCAATTTTACGTCTTTTTACTGCAATACAGTGTTCTAAACTTCTGAAAAGCAGATTTTTGATTCTACATAACCCACACAGTCACAATAATAACGATATATCCGAAATAGCAGATACCACAAAAAGTTATTAGAAATAAATTGATGCTTTAAACATTTTTACATTCTTGCTTCTATAAAATTCAAGATACACGTTTTACTTCTGCTGTAAATATCTTATTTTGGGAAAATAGAACATTCCTATATAAAGGACAGTATTTTGGTATTCATCTCATAGTTTTTTTTTAAATTACGCGATCAGAGAGATATAGCCCTACTCTGTAGCGTGGGTAGATGGTAGCGTGTCTACCTTACGTTCAAGAGCTCCGAGTTCAAATCTCGGTCAAGGCGAGTTATCTGCATAAGGTTTCTTCTTTCATTTTACCTTATCCTGAAAGATGAATGTCGGCAACTCTAAGCTATATGGAGCCTAGGCTCGTTTCAGCGTCATTTCACCCATTTCATTCCTCGTCCTATATGACTTAACGTTGGAGGACGTAAACTGAGGGAGTAAAAGAGCGAAGGGCTGCTAGTGAATGGGCTTCCAGGTAGATAGTTTCAACAAAAGACAAGGAAAACCTCAAGAAGTCAGTGAAGCGGACATAAAATGCAGTAGAGTGTAACTAAGGCGATAACGGCAAAAGCAAAAGACGCTTACGTTCAGAAATATAAGAACCAATAAACGTATCACAGCTGCCAATGAGCTAAATTGAAATCCAAGGACCCTATTCGGTACGGACCAACTTGCTACTTCCTATAGACTAACGGTGGAACATCGACTTCCTTATTCATTGTTACACTTCAGAGGGATAGATTCTTTGCAAACTGAACGATTATGAAATAATGACCGTGACTGCGCTGCGAGAATTTGTGAAATAAGACGACGGAGGGAAACACGGCGGTCTCTCGGTTAATACATTAGTGTCCGATTTCACCAACAGATGTCAACATTTAACACGAGTTTAGCAATAGTTAAAACAAAAATTGCATTTCACCAACAAGTGTTAGCTTAACACTCGGGTTAAATTTCCTGTTAAACTAAAAACCAAATTTCTGTTAGGTCCTTAACATTTGTAAATAATCAAGATGGCGGGCGTGAACGCAGTTGTTGATGTCGCTTTGCTATATTTAACACGTCTAAATAGCATTCGTAATAGAGTACGGCCTATGAGGAGATATGATTTTGAGGTGCTATCAGAAGAAAGTTTTCAACAGAGGTATATTACACTGTCCACCTCCCGTCTTGAAACGTTCAAGTCACCTGTCCACTCCTCGATTCAAATTTACGTAATACTGAGTTAGAACATGCATAGAAAGGAATACTCCGAGGATCTACTCCCATTAGTCCCGGCCCCGTAGGACCTGAACCCGGGCCCCTTCTATTATTTACCATAGGACAGCACCTATTTTATAAGCTGCCCCCCCCCCCCCCCCCGCCTGCACACGGCAGACAGGACGGAAGTGGATACGCCACTTACGCGCCGGTCCTTAATGAACCGGCTACCAAATAACCTTGGTAGGGCCGCCAGTGCCTAGCTCACCAGCTACTAGCTCTGCAGGCTAGTCCCCGGGACTTATGAGGCAACACTCTACCCTTCCGGGCGGCCGGTAGCCTGGCCAGAGGTACCCAATTGCCCGTGGGTGACGGGAACACACTGCCCCCCTCGAGGCCAACCCAATCCGAACAGCTCCCAGAGGGAGGGGCTCGTCATGTTCGGCCCGAGGTTCCTCTAGTAACGTCAGTGGTACCACGAGTGCTAACGGTCCGCAGCGCCCGCACTTTGGCAGCTGAAAGGGACGGATCCCTTCCCCTACAGGAATATGCCGATCTCGCCTTTGCTTCAAGTATAAATAACTTTGCGATTTTATAATTCGCTGAATTATATGGATAATACACTGTCCACCTTCCGTCATGAAACGTTCAAGTCACTTGTCCTTCTTTGCACCTCGTTGTAAATTTACGTAATACTGACAAGTTGTTTGGTGCTTGTATTAGTGACACATGCATTTGAATTAAATTCGTTTCCAATATTTTTCCCGTGACATCTTCCTCTTTTACATTCACCGCATCCGTCCCCTATGATATCCTTACACTTCGTCACCAATTCAATTAATTCTTTCTCCATCGATGAGAAATCTGTCACACGGGTTTTATTTACGATTTTCTTCACCCGCCATTTTTTCTGCTGTGTGTAGACGGAAATAAAAACAAAAGCGCATCGCAGTACGTTCAGAAAATAATATGACTCATCCATAGACTTATATAGCTGTAATATTTACAAGTTTGTTGGCGTTAGCACGTGTTTGTTAACATTTTCAGAAAACAGCTTGGTGAAATGCAAAAAATTTAACAGTAGTGTTAGCGCGGTGACAATTGTTACGTTACATTTGTTAACGTCGATTTTAACATCGGGCATAGGTGCCGAGAATCTTGTCCAACAGCTTATGGAGAGAACGCAATCATGCCTTCTATCCGTATAGAGGTTTAGAGATTTATCCACGTGGGGAAAGGATACCAACTGGATCAGTGACAAGTATATTGACCAAATAAGGGATTTAATGGATCAGCGAGACCAACAACCAGCTTTTTAAATATTTACAGGACTAAAAGCCGAACGGGAGTATGTAGCCAACTCTCCAGCCAGACTGCCACCACTAGAGCTGCTCTGTTACCAGCTACCAACCTGTAAACAAGTGGAGCAAACCGTTCAACTAACTTCCCTGTCATTACTGTTGTAATAGTATAGGTGATTGGGGGATAACTCGCACATATGACCTATATAGATATATTCCGGATACTACCCACCAGGTGGAAGAGATAAGGAACCACAACAAGCCACAGAAACACGCTGACGAAGGCCTATTACACTTCTGGAAAAGGCGAACGACCGATGGACCAAGCAGCCCTAAAAGTGTCGCTAGGTTATAATGTGGTACACCAAACCTCAAAGTATATAATATCTAGGGGCCAGAAGCTTAGCCGTGAAGTTAGTTGTGCACGAGGTATATTCAAATTTTATTAGTCGTAGATTCTCAGAGAATTCTGACTTGGTCAGTAGAGATTAAATGCATATAGGTATAAATATTAAAAGCAGAAGCATTATTAACAGTGAAGTATTCTTCATATTTAAGTTTGATTTATGAGTCACTATGTTTACACTCAAACTTCACTTACTTGTTGTTGTTTAATTGAAACGTTTTCAAGATCATTCGATCTCATCCTCAGGTGTTTGGTGACTAAATGAACCTTCCTCTTCTTCCACTACTACGGAGCTCCGATCACTCTGCCATCTGGTGTTAGGGGCATTAAGTTTTAATACTTCATAGTAGTAAAGGCCTTCCCACAGATTTATAAATTTTGGCAGAGATATGTTGATGATGTTTTTGCTATCATTCCGGAAAAACTTAGAGAAGATTCTCTAAAGTTACTAAACCTGCAAGATAATCACATCCAATTTACTATGGAAGTAGAAAGAGACAACACCCTACCCTTTTTGGACCTCAAGATAACTAGAAATCGTCATGGTGTAGATTTTAGAATATATAGGAAGCCCACACACATAGATAATTACATAAAGAAAAATGAATACACCCAGTTTCACATCAACTAGCTGCCTTTAGAAGTCTAATTCACCGGCTATACAACATCCCACTGAGTAAGGATGAATTTTTGAAAGAACAACACATGAAAGACATAGCGGTATTAAATGGATTCAACCCAGCCATCATAAGGAACATGATGAAGAGAAAAGAAAAACTGAAGATAATATCAAAAAATACCACTCTGACACCACTTAAAAACACAAATTGGCAATATAGAAAATTCACCTACCATCCATGGGCTTTTAGAAAATTTGAACGAATCTTCAAAAGACTAAACTTAAAACTAGCACCCCAAAACAAATTCAGTCTGAGGAACCTGCTAAATATACCACTGAAAAATACAATCCGCAACAATTTGAAATCAGGAATTTATCAGATTAATTGTGAAACCTGTGAAAAAAGCTACATAGGAAAAACTAAGAAACTTGTTAACCAGGCAAAAAGAACACCAGAGGAATATTAAGTTGAAACAAACAGAAAAATCTGCAGTTTCGCACCATTTTTGGACAGAAACTACAACATTGGCCACAACATTAAACTGTTAAAATCTTTAAGTACACCCATAGAATTGGATATTTGGGAAAAAATATTCATAAACAAAAACCGTGATAAAGTTATAAATTTTGAAATCCCGGCATTAAATGAAGTATTAAAACTTAGTGCCCCTAACACCAGATGGCAGAGTGATCGGAGCTCCGTAGTAGTGGAAGAAGAGGAAGGTTCATCTAGTCACCAAACAGCTGAGGATGAGATCGAATGATCTTGAAAACGTTTCAATTATGCATATAGGTATATTCATTCAATACTCTAATCGTACAACTATAGTGAAATATTTGTTTACAATTCGTTAAGGTTATACACACAATTGAATATAAGTAATTTTTTTTTCGGTTGACGCTTAAATATTGTGCCATTTAACACTTTTAGCATTGTAGGAAATGTATTATATAGTTTAATTCCGTCACATTGGCATCACTGTCAGTTACTTTTTTAACAGTTGTAGATTTATGGTAATCAGTTTTATTTCTGGTATTATAAAAGTGCATATCATCATTTTTTGTTAACGTTTTATCATTAGTGAACAAAATCACACGATATGCCTACGTGCCGGACTGCAAGGCACTCAACTCCCTGCCCTATATTTATGGGACGCCGTCACTACTAACATGTTCTATTGTTTTTTTTTTTTCTAAACTTCTGGACACTAATAATAAACAAAAATGAGACTACAATGTTTCGCTATTACCGCTATCATCTTCTTACACCCCTTGTAATGTTTCCTAAGCTGCATTGACTAGGGGAACCGAGAACAGTAGCACGGTGACGTTCAGTTGTTTGTAACAATGACACGTTCATCCAGTGGTGCTACAGTGTGCCTCAGTCGGACAATAATTCAGACTGCATTGTTACACTTTCATCCCTGATACAAGTTCTAAAAGATAAAAATACTCTACCTGTCCGCGTGGCGCATAATTCGTTGGTATCCTATAACATAGAATATGGAAATCTCTGTTCAAGCGCACGTCTGGATTGAGAAAAAGGAATGAGGTAAAGGGTTTTCCTCCATATATATCTTTCCAACGCATAGCAGAAAGAAGAGTTTTTTACCCCTTTCTTCCTGCTTTGAGAACAGTACGAGAATAGGGGGTGGGGGAACCAGAAGAGAGACAAAAACTTCCTTTATCTACATCGCCATCATCTCTTTACTCCCCGTCTTCCCAGTAAATAACGACTTTAGAGCTTACAAACCTGCAAAGTTACTTCATAATCGATGCTCATGACGTGCATTCTTGTACTCACCATAACGAGCTCTGCAAAGCCAAAGACGAAACAGCAAAATGGAGTGACGAAAACAAAAAGCAAACTAAATATTCTTTAATAAATAATAATACAATAATAATGTCAATAAGATAAACGATTGCATAAATAAGACAATATCACGTCCTCACATATTTCCTTATCGATAACAATAGAGAAATACAGTAGTATAGCGATAGTCAGATATTTTAAGAATAAGAAAAATCTTCCACGTAAAGAGTAATTTGAGATGGGCGTCAAAAAGAAACAAGTGAATTTGATGCCCAAGTCTTTTCAGAGTATCATCATCATCATCATCATCATCATCATCATCATCATCATCATCATCATCATCATCATCGTTATTAGTGCACAAATATATTGTTCAGCAGCAATGCTTTGCAGATGTTAACGAAAAAATATATAACCTAAGTCTTGGAGAATAAGGTTTCTTGAACTAAGAAATAAAAATACAGAAAATAGAAGACACAGAAAATAATATAAAACAAATTACACCCGGTAGGAAATAATCAGTTACCACAAAAGCACTGTGTATGTGGGACATAACTGGGATCAGTATGTTTCCAACTGTTTTATTGCGCAAGGTTTATTGCGTAAAAAGTTAGATAATTTTTTTGTACACGATCCGTAAAACAGTTGCTGGTCGGAATGCTAACACGCCGTAAAACAGAACTTCAGAGACCGCTAGTGTCGTCATGTGTGTGTGTAGTGTTTAACGCCCGCTTTTACTACATACGGCACCGCAGGCGGTGACACTGATGATACATGAGATGAAGATGGAGCACTGGTGGAATGAGATGGCGGGGGAAACCGGAGGTCCCGGAGAAAACCCGCCCCAACGCCGTGTTGTCCACCACAAATCTCACTTTGCGGTCGCCTGGGATCGAACCCCGGCCGCCTTGAGTGTCGTCATGAAAACATTTAGCGCCATAATAACCAAGATCAGATAGCAATAACCAGTAATGCCAATTTCAACAGGTTTTAAACAAAATACTTTATTTTGAGACAAGAAACATAAACCAGCATTGGTTAATCATTCTTGAATATGTTCCTTCTGACATTGCTGCTGATATTTTGCTGGCAGTAGCTCCGATTCAAATGTATTTAGCTCGATTTGAAATTTCCTGTGGATTTTCACGCATATTATATCACCGTTAGGCGAATGAAAACGAGATCATTTTTACTAGTAGTGCTGCCTGTTTGAGAATAGGTCAGTATTTCTAGCGTCTACAGTAGAGTAAGGATTTTAATGCCTATCTGATGGAAATTGTCACAACTCTCGCGCAATGGAGAGAGGCTGCGAACAAGTTATCGTAGGTATGAATTAAAGGCGCTGGCCTATTGGCCTCAAGTTTGCAGGTAAACATCGGTGGCGCTAATATGATCCTCCCAACTGACAGCGTCGTAAACGAACTAAAAAAAAAAAGTTTTAAAACTTTGATACACACAGGTATGTCGTACTGTCATTGTCAAACCTTCCTACGAGACAATGGTACGGTTCAAATGTAGCGTTGGATTCAAGTGCCTGTGAGAATGTCAAATTATTGACTATGCCTTTTATATTTATACACTAGGTACTTACAACCTGTCTAAAGAATGAATACACACGGCCAACACTGGAAGTTTGCGTAAACACAAACACGCAGGCGGTATTACGTCACAATTCCGCAATACTGACATGCACAGTTGAGTCTCTTACAATGGACAGGTTCCAATAATGTCAAAATGCGAACACCGCCGCTCGAAGTTATGCGCTCACAAGATACAAATTTAATATTCAGTGTGTTACACTTTTGTAAAGAAGACAAACGTAAATGTCTAATTAATAGATTAAATAATGCTACAGCAACGTCAGTGAACGAACTGAACATTATATGTATAGTGAAAGAGGTTCAAAATTCAAAGTGTACTGGAGAAAAACTTCCAACAGCTAGTAAACATTACCCACGATGTTTTGATGGTCAGACTTTATCGCACATATTCCCGTCTTCTCTGACCTCTCTAAACCGAGCAGCGACCTCCCATAGCAACTGTACTCATTCGTCAGACAGGTAATACAATATACGTCGTGTTACGTACGATGTTCTGATGTTTTGATGGTCAGACTGTACTATACTATATTCCCGTCTTCTCTGATCTCTCTAAACCGAGCAGCGACCTCCCATAGCAACTGTACTCATTCGTCAGACAGGTAATACAATATACGTCGTGTTACGTACGATGTTCTGATGTTTTGATGGTCAGACTGTACTGTACTATATTCCCGGCTTCTCTGATCTCTCTAAACCGAGCAGCGACCTCTCATAACAACTGTACTCATTCGTCAGACAGGTAATACAATATACGTCGTGCTACGTACGATGTTCTGATGTTTTGATGGTCAAACTGTACTATATTCCCGTCTTCTCTGATCTCTCTAAACCGAGCAGTGACTTCTCATAACAACTGTACTCATTCGTCAGACAGGTAATATATTACATTTATTTACTCCATGCACACGTACGCAAAACCTTTGGGATACTAAGCCAATATTTCGGACTCAACTTATTGATACATAAACATAGCTTCTAACGGTTCTAACCAGTAAACTTAGGCTTCAAGTTAATGAATCACAAATGTGTTGTGCCAAATACTGATGGAAAGATAAAACTACTTTCAACAGTTGTTGCACATTGGTGTGTAAATCAATAACTGATGCTCCTAAAGTCTATCACAGCATTTACAAAAATATGGTAATGTTAAAAAGATCTATAATTTGTATTATTGTTGAATAATGTTAGGATAATTTGCTTACATTTACCATGCCTTTTTATTGCCTTTGCTCGTCTGTTTTGTTAATTATAAATGCCTAAACATCCTGGTTCTATTTAATTACTGAAAATGTGTTTTCTGTTTCTAAAGTGCTTCTTCAATTGTTTTATTTAGTTGAGGATTAGGAATTAATTACAGAGGGGATTTGGTACGTAGGCCACCATGCTGGGACCATTGTTCCTATGCCCCCGAGTGGAGCACAGGCCGCGCCGTGGCTCAGTGGTTAGACCACTTGGCTCTCACGAAGGCGGCTCGGGTTCGATCCCAGGCGACCGCAAAGTGAGATCTGTGGTGGACAACACGGCGCTGGGGCGGTTTTCTCCAGTTTCCCCCGCCATCTCATTCCACCGGTGCTCCATCTTCATCTCATGTATCATCAGTGTCACCGCCTGCGGTGCCGTATGTGTAAAAGCGGGCGTTAAACACTGTACATTTCATTTCATTTCAAGCGGAGCACTCCCGGGAGGAAGGATGAAGCGAAGGAGACAGAGGGCGGCGGACCCAAGGAGCCACGACAGTACAGAGGGTAGGGTCCCTACAGTTTACTTGGATAGACAGTTCTCCAGAAAGGCCAGGACAACGAACTCGCTCCCCTACCGCGAGACGGCAACGAGCCCAGCAGCCGAGACCCAAAAGTCCCAGGTTGGCGGTCCCAAAATGGTCCCAGCAGAGGAGCGGAGACCGGCAACCGACCTACCGGAGGAGGAAGTAGTTTTCCTCAGAGCATATCATCCCGTCATGCACCACCGAGACTCCCGCCGACACTTCTACCCTGAAAGAGACCACCAGATGAGAGATGATATGAAATGATAATGTAGATGAAATGGGATAGGAAATTCGGGGGATGTAATTAACCTACCCAGAGACCCGGAAAAACCCCGAAAAAATCCATGCGTCAGGTAGGTCGGCCACGGGAGTCAAACCCGGGCCTCCCGAAATGCCTGAGCCATCCCGCTCGGTGTTTTATCTAGTTAAGAAAACCCCTTTTGTTTGGGTGGAGCAAACAGTTTATTTTGTACAAACAAGTACGAAATATCACCAGCTAAATGTATATAGCACATGAGACTTTTTAAACCATTTGAACAAAAGCGTTTCCATTTGAAGCATTGTTTAAGACGGGGGATTCACTGATAGTGTTGGCGTTTTAAGGTTGAAAGATGCTTTATTCGAACATCCTTCCGCTGGAAAACCATCAGAACTGTTCATTTTAGTCTCAGGTGCCTTAAAAACGTGAAATCTCTATACCAAACTTTCAAATTGAAGCAATTTCTACCCAAATCAACATCTGCGTAACTACTCTTGTTTTCAATCACAGTAATTCAATTGTTCTGTCAATTTACGGAAGCAATGTCAATAATTTTCGGATTTATCTCGTAAATACCGTGTTTGCAACATAATTTATTTGCATATACCCGCAATTAATGTAGTAGATTCTGCAAAGCACTTTGTGTATATGCGCTTAGCATGTTGTACATCAATCAATCGATAGTAGTGCATTAGGTAAGGATTAATACAAATCCGCTGTTTACACATGTTTATGAGGACCAGCATGCTGTGCATTCACTTTATCACTGGTAATCCCCAAGTCATTCAAATGTACTAAATCTGAGAGAGACAACACCATTTTGGTAATAGACTGCTAGCCACAATTATATTGGCTACCTAATAACCTTAAATTACTTATGAAAATAGTTTTTTTCTACTGTATACATGGAAAGTAGGGAAGGTATTTTATTGTATTCTTTTAAGACATCTGCGTGTGGTAAGACTGTGAAATATGTATTCTCAATTATGTACATCGAAGTAGACAACAAACTCAAATGCAGACGCTTGCCCTATTTTTTTTATTTGCAGTGACGTAGGAAAGGGGTAAGGGATGGCAGTTTTACTCCTGCCAGTTGTGGAGTCCCGCATTAGCACCTCCGTTAGTAACGTAAATTTAAATGCTGCCGCACAATGTGCGCGAGCGCGTAGGTATTGAGTTCCTTGGCCATGACCATGACCGAAGTCCTGAGCATGGCACGAAGGGGATTATGCAAACTTTATTTAGTGGATTAGTGGACTTTTATTGTTGGGGATTGGGGGCATAATGTCTTCTTGCGCGTTCGCGAAGAGAGACAGTAGGATGTTCGGTGTTGATTTGAAGTTGATGCTTAACCAGGCGCTGGAGCAGTTGTAGGAACTGATCTAGTTTGGCGTCGGTGTTGGTGTGACTCTCCTCCAGCCGTGAGAGCTTTCGCTTCACAGATGAATTGTCACTGTTGCTGTAGATGTTGTGCTAGATCTAGCCGGTTTTGAAGTTCAGAAGTGGTGTCTGCAGAGCGTTGGGCGATTGCTGTTATCCTCCTAAGTTGGTCGCTCTGCTCTGAGTGGCGTTCTGTGATGTTTGTGGTGACTGTCTCTTCCAGTTGTTCCAAGCTGGTGCAATGTTGAGCACCCCCGAGTGGAGGTCATGGATTTCTTCTCTGGAGGACTGTGTAGCTGTGATGGAGTTCTCCAGAGAGGTGAGCCGGGCTCCGATGTTCTCCACCTCCCTCCGAAGTACCTGAAGGGCTTCCCTCAAACCATCTTGAGGAAGGGTGATAGGTGCTGCTGATGTCGGAGGTGAGCGAGGTATGCCTTCCCTGGTTGTCGCTGTGTTGCCTTGTGTACGATGCCTCGGTCTGGGGTAGCGTGGGCACTGTGGCTGACGTATGAAATGGCCTACGCCATTGCAGGTTGCACAGTATCTGCGTCGGTGTCGTAGATCGTGGCTTCTGCACTCGGTGGTGAGGCACCATGATCCACAATAGTGACATCTCGGAGGAGCTGTGCACGTGGAGGCGCAGTGGCCGTAGTCGCAGAATCGCCGACACGGGACGTGACGCTCCAATTTGCTTGCCTCGATTCTGAGGCAGCGCCCTAACAAGGGCAGCCCCGTCCTCAAGGCAGCATCCTGCTCCAAGTGGTCGGCTAGATGCATGCGAACTAAAGTGGTGGTGCCCATTCTCGTAAATATCCTGTTGGCTCTCCAGGCTGAGGGCCACATCTGCTTCGCGGCGGAGAGGACGAATCTGCAGGGTAGGTCCCGCGGTACCCCGAAGATGACCAGGGTGCAGGATCCTGCAAACGTTGCTGGTGCTGGTGCACAATGGGGCGCTCGTTGTTTTGTTTGCTGTGCAGCAGCGGCGTAAGATAGCCGTTGTGCAGTAACACTAGTAGGTGGTGCTTGTGCTTCTGCGGCTGGAAGGTCTTTCCCTACAAGGAAAGTAGGGAAGGTATTGTATTCTTTTAATACATCTTTGTGTGGTAAGACTGTGAAATATGTATTCTCAATTATGTACATCGAAGTAGACAAACTCAACTGCAGACGCTTGCCCTAGGAAGGAAGGGGACTTTTTATGGCCTGATTGAAAAGTCTCAATTTACGAAAATATAACTGGTGAGCTTATGCGCATACAAAAATTTGCTTCCTGTAGATTAGTATGTATAAGTTTGTAATATGAGTTTTAATTTATGGATTCTCCTTAACTATGCTTCTGTGTTCCACTCTATATTGTACGTGAAAGGCGCTCAATTTCGCTCAGACGCCTCTATTATGCTTGGGGATCTTTTACCAGCCATAAATCTGCGACACGGGACCACCGACTTTACTTCCCTTCCGAAGAAAGCCCAAAAAATGCATTGCACTCCCTCGTGTCTGAACCCACGACCTTGGAAACCAGCAGGCTAGCACGTTACTCCTAGATTATGGAGGATAACAGCATAATTTATTTTCAGCCAGTTGCGCTTTAAACGTATGCCATAAAACCATTTTTTTTTAATTAACGTCCTCCATCGATGAAATGCTAATCAAATGAGTACAGGGTACATAGAGCTTAGACTTACTAGACATTTATCTTTCAGGATAAGGGAAAACCTCCAACGCTAAGTCATATCCGACGGTGAATGAAATTATGTTAAACGAGTACAGGGTACATAGAGCTTAGAGTTACCAGACATTCATCTTTCAGGGTAAGGGAAAACCTCCAACGTTAAGTCATATCGGATGATGAATGAAATGATGTTAAAATGAGTACAGAGTACATAGAGCTTAGAGTTACCAGACATTCATTTTTCAGGATAAGGGAAAACCTCCAATATTAAGTCATATCGGATGATGAATGAAATGATGTTCAAATGAGTACAGGGTACATAGAGCTTAGAGTTACCAGACATTCATTTTTCAGGATAAGGGAAAACCTCCAACGTTAAGTCATATCGGATGATGAATGAAATGATGTTCAAATGAGTACAGAGTACATAGAGCTTAGAGTTACCAGACATTCATTTTTCAGGATAAGGGAAAACCTCCAATATTAAGTCATATCGGATGATGAATGAAATGATGTTCAAATGAGTACAGGGTACATAGAGCTTAGAGTTACCAGACATTCGTCATTCAGGATAAGGTAAAAGTCATATCGGATGATGAATGAAAAGCCGATCAGAGTACAGGATACGTAGAGCTTGCAGTTACCAGACATTCGTCATTCAGGATAAGGGAAAACCTCCAACGATAAGTCATATCGGACGATGAATGAAATGATGTTCAAACGAGTACAGCGTCCATAGAGCTTAGAGTTACCAAACATTCATCTTTCAGGATAAGGGAAAACCTCCAACGTTAAGTCATATCGGATAATGAATGAAATGATGTTCAAATGAGAGCAGGGTACATAGATCTTAGAGTTACTAGACATTCATCTATCAGGTTAAGGGAAACCCTACAACGATAAGTCATATCGGATGATGAATGAAATGATGGTCAAATGAGTACAGGATACATAGTGCTTTGAGTTACCAGACATTCATCTTTCAGGATAAGAGAAAACCTCCAACTTTAAGTCATATCGGACGATGAATGCAATGATGTTCAAATGAGTACAGGGGACATAGAGCTTAGAGGTGCCAGACATTCATTTTTCAGGATAAGGGAAACCGGGAAGAACCTTATACAGTTAACTCACTCTGACCAATATTAGAACTCGAGACATTTGAACGTGATACAGACACGTTACCACCTACGCTAAGAGGCGAGCATGCCTCCATTTAAATGACGGTACGCATGTACTGATAGACTTTATATTTAACGTAACTTTTGCCATTGTATTTTTTGTCTTTTTTCGACGTATACAAATGTTCACAACGATTTTACATATTAATTCCTTTACATCGTAATATATAAAACAATCAGTTTTAGTATTTATCTAAAGTTAAATTGTTTATGTACATATTTTAAGGCACTCTCTAAACCAGGATGAACGAATTGTAATACTTATTGGACATCAATCTCAAATAATAAGAGTTATGAGGTATTTCCTGAATGTAAGATGAAATTTTCTTGCAAATATTTGGAAATTGAACCACATGGCGCAATTAAGAGTCTCCCCCCCCCTCAATGACTATTTCATACATTTGTTTGAAGCTTTCTGGTTAAGAAACAAGATTTGAAATGTTCACAGATTGTTTCCATAACACATAAATGAATACCTATACATAATGACAATATCTGCTTGTATGCAAGTCCCAAAGCATCAAGTTTGAATAAAGACTCTGAAGTTAGTTAAATGTCGCGGCATTCTCGTAACCAGCGTACTGCCTACTGTCATTGAATCAAGATAACGATTTACATTACGTAAAGGTTTGTGACGCGGATCAATCCCGATTTATGATAAGAACACAATTCAAATATTTCGCCATTTGCGGTGGCGAGTTGGACAACGGACATTTGCAATAAAGTTGCTGAAGAGGATTCATTCCAATTTATCTGATCCAGGAAACAGCCACACTCCCCAAATTCAAGAAGAAATGTTAGAGGAATCTAGATAGATAACCTTAAAACCAGAAAACCTGTTGCTTCCCTATCCGATACCCGTATACCCCTGACAGCAAGACTGGGAGGCATGAACATACTGTGATTTCCTACAGTTTTCACTATCAATTAATAACCCAGTTCATCTTTCATCAATACTTCACTTAGTTCACACTTTGTGAACTACTTCACACCAGCACTTCACTCTGTGAACTACTTCACACTACCACTTCACTCTGTGAACTACTTCACACTACCACTTCACTCTGTGAACTACTTCACACTACCACTTCACTCTGTGAACTACTTCACACTACCACTTCACTCTGTGAACTACTTCACACTACCACTTCACTCTGTGAACTACTTCACACTACCACTTCACTCTGTGAACTACTTCACACTACCACTTCACTCTGTGAACTACTTCACACTACCACTTCACTCTGTGAACTACTTCACACTACCACTTCACTCTGTGAACTACTTCACACTACCACTTCACTCTGTGAACTACTTCACACTACCACTTCACTCTGTGAACTACTTCACACTACCACTTCACTCTGTGAACTACTTCACACTACCACTTCACTCTGTGAACTACTTCACACTACCACTTCACTCTGTGAACTACTTCACACTACCACTTCACTCTGTGAACTACTTCACACTACCACTTCACTTTGTGAACTACTTCACACTACCACTTCACTTTGTGAACTACTTCACACTACCACTTCACTTTGTGAACTACTTCACTGTTACTCTATTTTGTTTTCACATTCACTTCACTTTCTTCCGTGACGTAGCGGTGTAACAAAACTTTTTTTTCCTGGAAGTTTACTCGCTGGCGATTCCGAACTCAGGACTATCTCTTGCAGTAACAGCGCTCTCAAGTCCTCCCAAATTCGCTAAGAGAACAGCATAGAAATACATTCGCTGACTTGCTTACTCGCTCATTAATGCCGCGGACTCGCAACTAACTTCCCATACTCAACATGCAAGAGCATTCGCTGGAAATTTCCACAATTTCAGAAAGTTCTAGGTTGCGGAAGTTGTAGAAGATTCTGGTTATCTTACGCTTAATGTGTTAACTCCAGACAATCGAAAACCACTGATAACCTTGTGCCATGCCCGCTGAGTCAAAGTGAGGAAAGAAAATTGCTCCGTGAGTGTTCACACCGACCTTGCCTCACGTAATTGGTTACCAGCATGCAGTTGTTAACACAGAGTATAATTAAACATGTGGGAAACTGAATGAGGACATAAAAGCAAACAAAACAGGAATATAAAGTCATACACAATTATTTCGTTGTTTCCCAGCTACAGTCAATTGTTTATGTTGCGTATGGTTCCATGTACAACTTTCCTAGCTAAACAGTTTTGTTTTTTATTAAACTCGCCTGACGATGATTACGATAGCAGCATAAATATCAAATAACATATAATTAATATTGTTTTGAGTGTTTTTACTAAATGTTAGTGTCACTTTCCTTGTGATTTTAATCTTAATACTGCTGTTTATATTCCTCAGCCAACGATTGTTTACGTGCTTGTAGTTTATGAACATCGGCGTTCTTTTTCTAAGGTCGGCAGTTGTATTGTTTACTGTAATAGTAAAACACCTGCTACATAGCACAATAAAACGTATGATAAATGGGCGGCAATGGCGACGTAATCTTTCGGCAGGCCACACCAATACGTGGGAAAAAGTAGTACTGATCTGAGGTCAGACATATTTCACTACAAAACTAACGATGCATCGTATAACGTAAATACGTAACAGAGATTGACTTAAAAACATATAGTAAAACTAAAGAGTGCAAATGTTATGAAAATTAACATTCCATTAACAGAATAATGGAATTTGTGTGTAATATGTGCTATACTCTATCTCAGGATAGTTTAATCCTGCTGCAAACAAGGCGGAGCTGACTCAACTCGCCACGTGTTGGACGCTACATGCACGCACATAAGTTTTGCAACACTAGAAGTAAAGTCTGTTTAGTTAAAGCATGTGCACGTCAGCTTCTGCCTTTGACGAACCCTTATAATCGTTTTACAACCCCCGACCCTTCTTCTCCCAGACCGTTCTGCAAGGTTGCCACCTTTCTCGATACGTCATGGGTGTCGTACGAGGTTTCGTCTAAATAAATAATCTTATGTGCATTACTGCGAAACTTCCTTTATATATATATATATATAATCGCCAAGCTACAAGTCTACTGGATTCCATAATAACCCTTATCTTATTCAAAGTGCGGTATTTGAAACCCAGCTCCTTTAGGAGACCGCGCAAAGTAGTGCCCATAAGGAAAATCACAAATTTCTTGCAAATGTGCAACCAATTCGTCTAAGGTGGGCGCTCTCCCTTTTGCATAGAATCTATAAATTTCTCGACGAATTAAATCGCACGTGAAATTATCTACTTTAGAGAAACGTTTCCTTTTGTTTTCACACTTGATCGGCGTCTTTGGTATTCCTTTCGTCACAATATTTCTCACTGTATTTCTGTGAATATCCAGAATTTATCAGGTTCATTGCGCGACCCCTTACCAAGATTATTTGTCAGCACATATTTATATGTGTTCAAAACAAGCGCTTGAATTTGCTTAGAAACAGTTCCCGTTATAACTTTGTTATTTTTTAGGCTTTTCCAGTAATATAATTCGGCCCAGTTATTCACACTGTCTTCACTTTGATTATTTATCTCTACTTCATTTGCATTTACCACTGCATTTCCCTCCTACGGTTTCCACATAGTGACACACGACGAATTTCTGCACGTAATGAATCAGATCAACTGGAAGTTGGAACTTTGACAACTGAGACTCCACGTGGAGTAGACATGCGTCTGTCACTTCGAGAAAATCAGGGCTGCTATTGGTCTTTAACGACAGTGTTCCATTTCTGAAGTGTGGAGATAGATTTATGACGGTCATTAGTGGGCGGGCGGCTCAGGTTTCTTTGACTCGGAACTGCACATGCGTTAAGTAAACGGACTTTACATATAGCAGCGCTAACTTTTAGACAATAAATAGAGTTGGGTTACACATTAACTTATTAAACCTATGAGTTGGTTCATTTCTGAAAAAATAATATTAAACTTTACTGCGTATAGCACTTTTCGTAAAATCGTCGTATTTCTGTTTGTATTTACGCGATTTTCCCGGTGTTCTTAGAGTTCGGGATGCTTGTTGTTCCATTCTAACACTATGTACTGTATGCCCACGACAAGAATGCTAGAGGGGTATGAAGGGCAGCGGAGCTTGAACTGTTGATCTGTCCCAGTAATGGATCTGTTTACTAGGAAATGAGTGTATGAGAGTGCATATTAGTCACCTATGCTGCCAGATCTAATGTTTGTTGCAGCGATAGGTATTATGTATACAATCCGGCCGCTCTATCTCCGGCTCTGACAGTTCTCGAGAGGGGGAAGCGCGTTGTTGCCAGTTTTTTAGCGGGAATTTCAAGCAGAGGAACATCTGTATTTTAAATATTTCACGCATTTGCAGATCGTAACTTCGTAAATGTACGTGAACAATGTGTATATACATGATCCCAGAATAGTTGCATATGGAGACAATATACCTTTTACTGGAAAAGAAATAACAAAAGGCTACTTCGCACGAGTGAGAAATTCCTTTCTCATATAATATTGATATACATGTCGCCTTATAGCATCCTTTTGAAAAGCATCAAGTGAAACTTTAAGGCTGCCTCGTTGCCTTTGCTTTACCGGTGTACGCAGAACTGCAGACGGCGAACTTAAATCAGCTGGCACTTTTCCTTGGTCACATTCTTCCCACCTTCAAGGCGTCACAAGCTCTGTCCAGCACCTTGGTAACATGTAGTAGAGGTTCACCACTGTCCCGCTCCTTCTCGAAGTACTCACGTAGCCTGAATATAAATTCATGGCTTTGGCTCTTATAAGAGCCGAATTTTTCTTGAATGCTGACGAACCAGTAGCCATATTACTATAATAGCGATAATAATAAGACTTAAAGACGCTACAAATCGGAATTGACGCACACACAACAAATTAAACAAACCACCATCGCGGGCACCAAAGGCAACTAAAAGCCACGTGGTCCACACAAAATTGCAGCGGCAACACGGTACTGGATTTGCAAGCCACGCCTAGCAGCGACAACGCTGATTGGCGCTAGCAGACAGTTTTAACTTCCTGACCACGACAACGGATGTATAGTCTCCCAGTATCACCAACAGAAGCAGTTGGTGTGCGTGAAAGGTGTGAACAAAATATTCGAATAGAGTGATGTTGTAAAGAATATCTTGAATGATAATGAAATTACAAGTTGGATTTCAATGTTGTGAAGCTACTATAGTCCTATACTCTCATTATAAAGATAATTCTGACGATATGTTTTCAATTACTCATTATTATATGTTGGTACTATTAACCTTTCCGCTCCACCTCCTGCAGCCACTAAACGTCATAGCCGGAGATAGAGCGGCCGGACTGTAGGTGAGCTATGACAACACTTGGTGTATTTTAAGTCTTCCATCCTTGTCATACTCGGAAGGCGAGCATACACCCCGAGGAGGCAGCAAAGGTGATTGCGTTGCACATTCCTCCAGCTTAGCTTCTTGTCTTGGGCAATCAGTACACTACTTGCGAAAACACTAAGGATATCATCAGTTTCTTTCTCATTTTTTAAAAATAATTTACGTCCTCCAACGTTAAGTCATATCGGACGATGAATGGAATGGGTGAAATGATGCTCAAATGAGTCCGGAGTCCATGGAGCTTAGAGTTACCCGACATTAATCTTTTAGGTGATACCGAAATTAAGGTTTGCCAGAAGCAAAGAATCATGATAGATGTCCAAGGAATGTTGGTTCTTTGTTACGACAAGGGCAAGACCAGTTGAGTTGGGGGAAAGTGTTATAACAAAGCAATGTTAGAAGCAGTGTCCTTAGAAGATTTCTAAAGTGGCTCACTGACTAGTATGAATAGGAAATTCTTTGGATCATTTAAAATGGCGACAAAACAGCCACAAAGGGATTTTGGTTGAAAAGGAGCTTCCTGAGAGTGAAAGTTAGATATACACAGGCGCGCAGCTGTGGTGAGGCAAGACAGTCTTCGGCGTGAAGCCGATCACAAGGGTCTTCGGCGTGAGGCCGATTAGAGCGGTCCGAGGTATGAAGCCTATTAGGGCGGTCAACCTGTTCTGTGTTTGATAATTGTCGGTTCGTAGATATATAAGGAACGAATAAATTTATCGAGTAATAAACATTCTGCATTCAGTGACTCTAAACAGAGATTGGTAATCCTCGGTCGGCAACTTTCATTTCGATGTTTGAAAAGAAGAAGCAGTAAATAAATAAGTTGGAAACGGGCATTCCAGTGTTATTAAAATCTCCTTCTCACACCCATCCACGCATACCCTGAGAGAAATCTCATTGCTCGCCGACTTATTTGCTCACCTATAAACATTTTAGTTACAAATTGGCACCTCAACGTAGAACTATTTGTTCGCCACATACAAATTTGTAACATAGGATAAGGGAAAACCCTGGAAAAAACCTTATCCAGGTCACTCACCCTGACCGAGATTAGAACTCGGGACTTCTTGAACGTGAGGCAGACAGGTTACCACCACCCTACCGAGGCGGGCTTCTTTCTCGATGCTTTTTATATACGATTCCGGGCTTCTTTAAGTACCGCGTAACAATGCGCGATCATTTGCCCCTTGCCACTTCTTGAAGGTTTGCCTCGATTATGTTTAATTTCGGCTGAAACACCGGCCTTCAACTGAAGCAACTCGATACAGACCTCGTTGTGGGAGAGCTGCCTGGTATAGGAATGCAAAAATATTATATAATAACAGTGTCCTTTAGTAACTGTTAAATAAAATGCAGCTTAACTTAACATAACAAGTTAATAATGTATATAATTCCACCTGTCTTTTGTCTAATCTGTATACAGTATACAGAACACATCTATGTGGTATATGAAGCAGAAAGATAAAATGTGAGGCTATTACGTTTACAAGAATCGAAACATTTGCATAATTTTCTCTCTCCGAAATTAGCTCGTACAGAGCAGTGATCAGAAAACTACTTACAGTACTGTACTTAAAGGAGGGGTTTATCGTACGTATACAAATAAAAGAAAACGTCCATTAACTTTGCTAAACCAATCAAAAGCTTAACCTTTTTGTCTCTGTCTCTCCTCCAACCCAGATGTTTACAGCAGGATTAAACTAGGTTGAGATAGATTATAGGTATACGATTATTTAATATTTTATACCGTTGTGCCTTATCAAAATGTGATAAAAGGTAAATGAGTACATCACTGTGTCTACTACAGTCCTTAGTGGCGTCTAGAACTTATTTGCCTGCCAGTTTTTCTTTGTTGGGGGCACTTTACTCGCCGAGCTCTAAAGATTACCCAATTCTGCTGTATGAAGAGTGACGCTTTCCAGAAAGCACCAAGTGGTGTAATATGAAAACAGTTTATTGTATTATCTGATAAAAGGAATAAAAAACTTACCAGAGGGAATCTACTAGGTGACCACTTACAAGACACAAAATCTGGGTGATATTTGACTTCAACAAACACGATAACCGTTTAGTATCTATAGCCGTCATTGATAACAACAGATAACCAAAAGAAACTGGTAGTCAAGTTACGAAACAGGCGACAGCCAAAATATGAAATTATTATTTGCAGAAGTTATACACTTGCCCTGGTGGGGAAAAATTGCAACACCCTTCAGGACTGTGTTCATTTAAACATGGACACAGTATGTAGATATTGAGGGATTATGGTATTGAAGTGTCGCGGTCAGCATAGGTGTGTCTCGGATCTCTGTACCCATTTTGCAGGCAGTCACTGTGGTATCATCACAGTTGAATAGCAGTATCAAAAGACTAAGGTCTTTTGAACACGAGGTCAAAGTGTTAGCCTGCGTGAAGCTGGATGGACCTATCGACAAACTGCTGTTCAGTTTGGGTATAATGTATCGGGTTTCCAGCAGTGATCTTTGGAACATTCTCACTCCGTAGACCATGTTCTGGACGGCCACGTTGTACAGGCTTCATTGGGTAACAAAACGGCGACCATGAAAGCAACTAGGCACAAACAGCACCTGGTATGCCATCACGGACAATTGGAAACACTATTCTTGCACCAGGACTCAAATCACGTATGCATTTGGCTAAGGCGGTACCTCTTACACCACGACACCATCATGTACGTCTCCTGTGGTGTCAGGAAGGGGTTTTCATTCATTCATCACGAGGTCCAGCCGAAAGTACGAAGACTCCGGCCTCTATTAACCCGGTAGCGATAGAAAACTCCGGGGTTCTTGGCAATATCTCGAGTCTAAACCCCCCCCCCCATCGACAACGTCAAGACGGGTGGAAGTGGATACGCCACTTACGCGGGTCAACCCTGCAGGGAAGACTACCGAATAACCTCGGTAGGGCCGCCTGGTGATCTTGCACAGCTTTAACTAGCTCTGCAGGGTAGTACCCGGTTCTTATTAGGCAACCCTCTGCCCCCTCCGGACAGTCGTAGCCTGGCCGGAGGTACCCGATCTCCCGCGGGTGTCGGGAACCCACTGCCCCCTCGAGACCAACCCAATCCGAACAATTCCCAATCGGGAAGTGCTCCAATGTTCGGCCCGAGGCTCTTAGTAACGTCAGAGGTACCACGAGTGCCAGGGGTCCACAGCGCTCACACCATAGTAGCTGAAGCGGACGGATCCTCTCCCCTACGGAGGTCGAGAAGGGAATGGCGTTCTGTTATCTTAAGTGATGAGAGTAGGTTCTGTCTGTACTGTAGTGATAGTCGGTACCCGTACGAGATCTGGTGAGCGAAATCGTCCAGGGTGCTTTGTACGCAACACAAAGGCCATTACTTACAGCTCACTCTCGCCTTTGGTTTTTGTGCAGCGACATGAAACAAGTGCGAGCTACATCCGGCACGTAGTTTCTCCGGTATTTTTGCCATATGTTCAACAGGAAGGCAATGTGCTGTTTTCAAAAGGATAACGCACGTCCCCGTACTCTTGCTGCACTGCGACATGCTCTTCAGTGTAGCTGAACTATCTCCCTTTGAACATGGAACATGATGGGAAAAGTACTGAGTGGTTCTGCATGGCCTAACACAACCACTGCCGAAGTGAGACAAAAGGCATAGGATGTTTGGGACAGTAGGAAGCCATTCGTCACCTGTACTATCCGTCTGCCTGCACAAATGCAGCCCGAGGGGGTACAACAAATATTGGACATCCCCTCTTGTGACATGTCTGCTTCATTTGTGCTGATTTTGTTATTATATGATGCTACCATGATGTATTACTTTTCACTTAACTCTCCAATGAAGTAAAACAACCCATGATGGTGTTGCATTTTTTCTACCAGTGTATTTCACGCAGTATATTAGAAAGTAACAATGCAATTAAAATTAACGAATTAAAAAAAATGTTTGATCACGTCAATATCAACCTTTTCAAAGAAAAATTAGCTCCGGTCTCCATTTACCTTATCTCCTCTCTTTCGCAGGGGTGGTAGCCCAAAATATATCCATGACGTGTCACAGACAGAGGTATACCCCTTCGTAAAGAGACAGAATGGCGCGCAGAATTGGACGGTTGCCGAGAGAGAGAGAGAAAGTTCCGTCTTTCTCTCTCTGCGTCGCGATTGTTGTCGAACGATCGACTGCATTCTATAACAATGAGTGGAAGTATAAAAGCCCCGCAAAGTGTTAGAGCGTAGTCAGTTGCTAGTCAGATGTTAGTTGTTTAAGTTGTGTGATGGTTATTGCTACAGTTGACAATTGAAGAGTATCGAAGTGATTTGTTTCATTTGTTTACGTGCAGCTGAGAACTAGACGACCTTGAAGACTGCTGTTGTGTATGTCACGTCTTTTTACTGCTGCAAGGGATGTACAAAGTTACTGTTTACTGCAATAAAAAGCATTTTAAATGTCTGCAAACAAGACTTTTAATTCTATGAACCCACAAAGCCACATTACTATCCGATAAAATGACCAAAAGTAATGACCTTGACTCCCCGAGCGCTGCATTCGCTCGTTAGACCAGCTAAATACTACAATACTTTCCAAAAATGAAAATGAGGTTAATCATGTGTTTAATGGAGCAAAGTCATGATGACAAATATTTCATCACAATGTTCAGTCACTGTCATTATCGGTAATATCCTATAGAAATAATGCATCGCTCAACCTGCTCTTCCAACAATCCATATTTCTTCAAAAGCAGCATTAGTATTCTCAGTGAGGAAACTCAAATTATATCTCTGGCACTTGTCTTCATTACGACATGAATTGAATTGTAGTGAGTACTGATACGCTCTTTCTTGACGTAATAAGGAAGCAAAAGCACAGTTTATTGCACCACGATCTATTGACAGCGGTACAAATCAAATAGATTACCTAACTTAGATAAAGTATCTGAAATACCAGTAAACTCTTATCAACAAATAGACGTCAGGACCCATGCAAGCCTTTTATGTCACTTTTATCACCTGAGCTTCCATTGCCAAAGGCTTGTTTGCAATCAGCAGTCATTTAAACGTGTACCTTTGACAAATACTGAAAGGGAAGCCGGGGCAAGATTATAAAAAACGGAATTTAGCACCAACTATTTCTTAATCCAAAATTTCATACTATAAATTATTGTTTTCAGGATTTCAGCATTTCATAATAATACACGGTTTTAACTTCGAAATTATCAAATGGTCTGAGAACAGCGGCGGGCATAAGCAACCGAATGCAGTTTTCCGTATTAAGAACATTACGACTTATTTCACACATGAGAGTTAACTTATCGTATATAATTTACTAACTGGTCATTCTTTTGTTTTGCACCATCATCACTAGGTCATTCTTTTGTTTATTCAGTGTGGCTAAATGTATTCTCATAAATCGCTGATAAAATTACGCATTACGGTCGATTAACAAACAAAACCCACGTTTCGGTGACATCTTTGTTTTCTAACAATTAATACATTTCCTCAGCAGAAAGCCTAATTGTTAATGTTAATAAAGTAAGATTTATTTAAGCTTATGATCCTTTTTTAATAACAAGAGAAAATCGAAGCGCATGTATCTTTTTTCGTTTTCCTCATTTGGCAATATTGAGTAAATCGAACTGCATTAATTGTAATGAATACATTTTAGGTTATGTTATTAAATAGAACTTAACATTATTCTGCTCAAATCTTTACGATGCAGTATTTAAATTTATATTTTATTTATGAAATATTCAACATAAATATTATATGTTGGTCTGATCTTCCCAGATAAATTCATACATACTATAAACATCATAGTTAAAGTCTGTTTAGTTAACGCATGTGCAGTTCAGTGTCAAAGGAACCTGAGCCTCCCGCCCACTAATGACCGTCATAAATCTATCTCCACACTTCAGAAATGGAACACTGTCGTTGAGGACCAATAACAACCCTTGTTTTCTCGAAGTGACAGTCGCTTGTCTACTTCACGTGGAGTCTCAGTTGCCATAGTTCCAACTTCCAGTTGATCTGTTTCATTACGTGCAGAAATTCGTTATGTGTCACAATGTGGAGACCGTGGCAGGGAAATGCAGTGATAAATGCAAACGAAGTAGTAGATAACTTTCAGTCAAGTGAAAATAATCAAAGTGATGACAATAGTGTGAATAACTGGGGCGAGTTATGTTACTGGAAAAGCCTCACAAAACAAAGTTATAATGGGAACTGTTTCTAAGCAAATTCAAGCGCTTGTTTTGAACATATATAAATATGTGCTAACAAATAATCTTGGTAAGGGGTCGCGCAATGAACCTGATGATAACTTGTGGGTATTCACAGAAATACAGTAAGAAATATTGTGACGAAAGGAATACCAAAGACGCCGATCAAGTGTGAAAACAAAAGAAAACGTTTCTCTAAAATAGATAATTTCACATGCTATTTAATTCGTCGAGAAATGTATAGATTCTATGCAAAAGGGAGAGCTCCCACCTTAAGACGAATTGGTTGCACATTTGCAAGAAATTTGTGATTTTCCTTATGGGTACTGCACTTTGCGCGGCCTCCTAAAGGAGCTGGGTTTCAAACACCGCACTTTGAATAAGTTAAGGGTTATTATGGAGTCCAGTAGAATTGTAGCTTGGCGATATATATATATATATATATATACATATACATATATATCAAAACTAAGGAAGTTTCGCAGCAATGGACATAAGATAATTTATTTAGACGAAACCTCGTACGATACCCATGACGTATCGAGAAAGGTGGCAACCTTGCAGAAAGATCTGGGAGAAGAAGGGTCGGGGGTTGTAAAACGATTATAAGGGTTCGTCAAAGACAGCGACCGACGTGCACACACGTTAACTAAACAGACTTTACGAGTTGAAGCAGTGCCTTTCACTCTTTAGTACAAAGAAATGCGTGCATGAGGAACAAATACAAATCGTGTTGCCATGAAATAAACAGAAAAAAAATTACTTGAATTGGACAAAAGCATCGAGATTTTAATAATGTATCATTGGTACTTTCTGCAAGAGAAGAAATTTATCACATTAGATTCTGGTGTTCTACTCTTCTGAAAGAATTTCCTTCCATTGAATTTTACTTTGTCTTATTTGTTCCTCTACCTCATTTCTGATATTTTCCATTGGGTTCAGATCTGACTATTGTGGGATTTTTCTGCAGATGGTGTAGGAGTCTAAATGGAACGATTGCTGCGAAATGTTTGTGATCACCTGCAATCCTAATTCCTTAGCACTGTTTATCTAATTATTAAATATGCAGAAATAATCATACATATCCATGGTGTAGTCTGTAAAAACAGGATCCATTACACTTGTAGATGTCATGTACTCCCACTGCCTTCACCACGTTTGTATTTCTTTTCTAAATTAACGTCCTCCAACTATGTCATATCGGGTGACTACTGAAATGGGTCAAATGAGTCCAGTGCCCATACAGCTTGGAGTTACCAGACATTTATCTTTCAGGACAAGGAGAAACCTCGGGTGGGGGGGGACCTTATCTCCATCGTAACCAAGATTTGAACTCGGGACCTCTTGAACGTGAGGCACACATGCTCTAAGCTATAGAGGTGGGCCATGTTTTATTGTACCCACTATAATGGGTATTGGGTTTTCTGCATACCAAAATTCTCCCATCATTGCAGTAAATATGAAATTTACTTGTGTTAGATCATAGAATATTTCAGAATAGCATATGCATTTCGTTACCCATAGGTATGTATGTTTTAGTAAATTATTTGCTCTTTTCCCAATCTACCTTACGTATGGCTCTTTCCTTGGCACCCTTGCATCCTGGCCAACTCTATTCACCCTTTGGTGCGTGGGTGAACTTCTATATCAATCGATTCCTTTAGCTAGGCTGCAATGTCAGATACTGCAAATCTTGGAGTGATTGGCTATATTAATCACAGCTGTTCAGCTTTGGTGATGTTCCAGTTCTGGGTAAAATTACAATGAATGCCATTCTTTTTAACCCTCACAGATTTTCGTGTCATTCCTTCGTTTTGCAACCATGTTTGTCAAACGAAGTTTTCAGCACCGACTGACCCCTTCACCATGACAAACACAAAATGTGCTGTTTGTTCTCTGTGCATATTTACAATGCTTTTGCCCAATGAGGCGAGATATTTACACACTGTCCTCCTGTCATTGTGCAGGGTAAGGCAGTTTACTGTAATTAATTATCCAATTTACGCCACTAGATCAATTTTAAAGAGTGAAGCCGTGTACATTTCGGACTTCATCTGCATGTTTGGGCTGGAATAGCAACAGGAAGTTGACAGCATAATTGTAATGTAAATTGTTATTACTTCCTGTCTTAAGGTCACCGGGGTATGAAGGGCTGCAGTAGGTACCACGTTCATTTAATCCCAGAGTTTAGAGCAGGATTACATTTACTTCACCTTTAATATGAGGTACAGCGAAGGAGAAAAGCACTTGACTTAAATGTCATTTTATATATTTGATGTATTTATTTCAGTTATGCCCGATTTTACCAACAGATGCTACAATCGACGTTAACAAATGTAACGTAACAATTGTCACAGCGCTAAAACTAATGTTAAATTTCTTGCATTTCACCAACCTGTTTTCTTAAAATGTTAACAAACCTGTGTTAACGCCAAGAAACTTGTAAATATCACAGCTATAGAAGGCTATGGATGATTTTCTGAACGTACTCCGATGCGCCTTTTTTCATTTTCGTCTGCACAAATGGCGGATGAACAAAATCATAAATAAAGCCGTGAGACAAATTTCTCATCGACGGAGAAAGAATTGTTAATTGAAATGGTGACGAAGTGTAAGGATATCGTGGAAAATAAGAGGACGGATGCAGTGAATGTAAAAGAGAAAGATGTCGCGGGGAAAATATTGGAAACGAATTTAATTTAAATGCATGTGTCACTACTACAAGCACCAAACAACTTGTCAGTATTGCGTAAATTTAAAACGAGGTGCGAAGAACAAGTGCCTTAAACGTTTCAAGACCGGAGGTGAACAATGTATTATCCATATAATACAGTGAATTATAAAATCCCAAGATTATTGATACTTGAAGTAAAGGCGATATCGGCATATTCCCTAAGATGCATGTTCTAACTCAGTATTACGTAAATTTAAAACGAGGTGCGAAGAAGGACAAGTGACTTGAACGTTTCAAGACGGGAGGTGGACAATGTATTATCCACATAATTCAGTGACTTATAAAATCACAAGGTTATTGATACTTGAAGCAAAGGCGAGATCGCCATATTTGTTTTGATGCTTATTCTAACCTCTCTTGTACTTCCACAGTAACCTTCATAGCAACATGTTTCGACAGTCTATACCTCTGTAAAACAATTTTCTTCGGATAGTTCCTCAAAATCATTTCTCCTCATAGGCCGTACTCTATTATGAATGCCATTTAGACGGTCTTAAATATAGCAAATAGACGTCAACAGCTGAGTTCATGCTCGCCATCTTGACTATTTACAATTGTTAAGGACTTAACATTAGAAATTCGGCTTGTTAGTTTAACATGAGATTTAACACGAGTGTTACGCTAACACTTGTTGGTGAAATGCAATTTTTGTTTTAACTATTGCTAAACTCGTGTTAAGTCTTAACATTTGTTGGTGAAATCGGGCATTAATGTTATATGTATCCTGCAGAAACTTGTGTAACAATAAATAGTTTGTGGTTTTTCCTTGATTGTATATTTATTTATTGCTTGGTATAACTTTCTATGTTTTGTTTCTTCATTTAGAATTTCTGATAATAATCAGAAAAGATAATGTTGAATATATTCAAAGCACAATTTGAACATTGTGATATCCTTACTTACAACAAATATATGAAACAACTGATGTTTGTGAATGTCCTTTCCAATGCAAGAAGTGGAGAAAGCACAATTGATAAGTGTTTTCTGCAATAATCATTAACAAAATAATGCCAGGTAAAACCCTTCGTTAATATAGAATTGGAAAGTAATGATTGCAGTATTCAACTCCTAACAGCTGGGGGGGGGGGGGGGGGGAAGCTCGATCACTGTCAAGTGCGGAATGACAAACAATATGTAAATTGTTATGTGAGGCAAACTCTTAGTAACTACAAAAACCAGTGAAGAAATTGACATACTTGCAAAACAGTAAAGAATTGCCCATTCATATCAGCATTAATGTAGGGGAACCAACTGATAATAGATGCGGGTGGTATAAACGTGCTACTTGAAAATTATCTTCTTTACAAGTAAGGGTCGTCTACCATAGACAATGTGGAAAGTGGATTCGTGAGAAACTAGCTCTTAATTTGCCAAGCTGTCTGAAGAATGAATGCTGACGGCCACAATGTAAGCTTGCGTAAACACAAACATATAAGCAGTATTACGTCACCATCCACTGCACCGTTCGGCAATAGTAGACAGGTTCGAATCAAGTCAAAACGTAAACACCACCGATCGAAGTCATATGGTCACAAAGTAGAAAATTAATATTCAATATAGGTCTAATTATTACGTTAAATAATGCTATATCAACGGCAGTGGGGGGAAACTTTCGATATCTGGTAAACATCGCCCACATACAAAAAAGTTGGAGCTCAATAAATTTGAAAAATGTGCTGTTTGGATAACTTTTCTCGAGTTTTACTAACAGAGAAATTCCTGCAGTACGTAAACTTATGAATGTTTTAAAAGAAAAGATCCCTTTTGAAGGTAGGACACATTCTGGAGAATATTTAAAGATATGGAATATCGGTTTAGCAAGTACAAAAAATACATTGTGTTACTACGATGTTCTGATGTTTTGATAGTCAGACTGTACTGCACTATATTCCCGTCTTCTCTGATATTTCTAAACCGAGCAGCGACCTCCCATAACAACTGTACTCATTTGTCAGACAGGTAATACAATATGCTGATGTTTTGATAGACTGTACTGTACTATATTCCAGTCTTCTCTGATCTCTCTAAACCGAGCAGCGACCTCCCATAACTGTACTCATTCCTCAGGCAGGTAATACAATATACGTCGTGCTACGTACGATGTTCTTATGTTTTGATGGCCAGACTGTACTGTACTATATTCCCGTCTTCTCTGATCTCTCTAAACCGAGCAGCAACCTCGCATAACAACTGTACTCATTCGTCAAACAGGTAATACAATATTCGTTGTGTTACGTACGATGTTCTGATGTTTTAATGGTCAGACTGTACTGTACTACATTCCCGTCTTCTCTGATCTCTCTAAACCGAGCAGCAACCTCGCATAACAACTGTACTCATTCGTCAAACAGGTAATACAATATACGTCGTGCTACGTGCGATGTTCTGATGTTTTGATGGTCAGACTGTACTGTACTATATTCCCGTCTTCTCTGATCTCTCTAAACCGAGCAGTGACCTCCCATAACAACTGTACTCATTCGTCAAACAGGTAATACAATATACGTCGTGCTACGTGCGATGTTCTGATGTTTTGATGGTCAGACTGTACTGTACTATATCCCCGTCTTCTCTGATCTCTCTAAACCGAGCGGCGACCTCCCATAACAACTGTACTCATTCGTCGGACAGGTAATACAATATACGTCGTGTTACTACGATGTTCTGATGTTTTGATGGTCAGACTGTACTGTACTATATTCCCGTCTTCTCTGATCTCTCTAAACCGAGCAGCAACCTCGCATAACAACTGTACTCATTCGTCAGACAGGTAATACAATATACGTCGTGTTACGTACGATGTTCTGATGTTTTGATGGTTAGACTGTACTGTACTATATTCCCGTCTTCTCTGATCTCTCTAAACCGAGCAGCAACCTCGCATAACAACTGTACTCATTCGTCAGACAGGTAATACAATATACGTCGTGTTACGTACGATGTTCTGATGTTTTGATGGTTAGACTGTACTGTACTATATTCCCGTCTTATCTGATCTCTCTAAACCGAGCAACGACCTCCCATAACAACTGTACTCATTCGTCAGACAGGTAATACAATATACGTCGTGTTACGTACGATGTTCTGATGTTTTGGTGGTCAGACTGTACTGTACTATATTCCCGTCTTCTCTGATCTCTCTAAACCAAGCAGAGACCTCCCATAACAACTGTACTCATTCGTCAGACAGGTAATACAATATACGTCGTGTTACGTACGATGTTCTGATGTTTTTGTGGTCAGACTGTACTGTACTATATTCCCGTCTTCTCTGATCTCTCTAAACCAAGCAGAGACCTCCCATAACAACTGTACTCATTCGTCAGACAGGTAATACAATATACGTCGTGTTACGTACGATGTTCTGATGTTTTGATGGTTAGACTGTACTGTACTATATTCCCGTCTTATCTGATCTCTCTAAACCGAGCAACGACCTCCCATAACAACTGTACTCATTCGTCAGACAGGTAATACAATATACGTCGTGTTACGTACGATGTTCTGATGTTTTGATGGTCAGACTGTACTGTACTATATTCCCGTCTTCTCTGGTCTCTCTAAACCGAGCAGCGACCTCCCATAACAACTGTACTCATTCGTCAGACAGGTAATACAATATACGTCGTGTTACGTACGATGTTCTGATGTTTTGGTGGTCAGACTGTACTGTACTATATTCCCGCCTTCTCTGATCTCTCTAAACCAAGCAGAGACCTCCCATAACAACTGTACTCATTCGTCAGACAGGTAATACAATATACGTCGTGTTACGTACGATGTTCTGATGTTTTGATGGTCAGACTGTACTGTACTATATTCCCGTCTTCTCTGATCTCTCTAAACCGAGCAGCAACCTCGCATAACAACTGTACTCATTCGTCAGACAGGTAATACAATATACGTCGTATTACGTACGATGTTCTGATGTTTTGGTGGTCAGACTGTACTGTACTATATTCCCGCCTTCTCTGATCTCTCTAAACCAAGCAGAGACCTCCCATAACAACTGTACTCATTCGTCAGACAGGTAATACAATATACGTCGTGTTACGTACGATGTTCTGATGTTTTGGTGGTCAGACTGTACTGTACTATATTCCCGTCTTCTCTGATCTCTCTAAACCAGCGACCTTACATACCTAACAATAAAATTGCACCATTCCTCCAATAGGTACACAATACCACAGTGAACATAAAACAGTCTATATCAAAAGTGTTACGCATTTGGTTTTGTATCTAAAGAGAGCAATAAATAATACTTTTCGAAGTTAGTTTTCAAGATATTACGAGTGTCGTTTGGTAAGTATGGGGAAGTGACAGTCACCATCAACGAGTATTTTGCAGACCTTGACGGAAACTATTTTTCCGACGGAATGAAAAAGCTGGAACATCGCTAGATCAAGTGTGTAGCCATCAATGGAGACTATGTCGAGAAATAAGGTGAGATGTTCACGAATATATAACTATACACAAAGGGACAGACAGTGTAATGCGGAGATAAAAGCCTGCCGAAACAAAGAAAGAAAGGGTCAGCTACCTGTCTCTGTCGCAACAATAGCTCGCGACACTGTATATATTTTCCACCAGATACATCAAACGAACCTCATAGATAGACCTGGGAAATAATTTCATATACTCTCTACTTACTGAAGCGATAGGCAAAGATGAATCAATGCACATGGTACAAAGGAGAATCGATGTTTGGATATCTGACATTGACTGCTCCATCATGCAGTCGGCCTGTCACTTGCTGATCCCGCTCGTACCTGTCATTAAGATGTCTAGTAAGTCTATAGTGATCTGGCGTTGACACAATATTTCATTATGGTGCCTTTCAAAAGAGGCTTTAAACACTTAGAAAAAAAAAACTGACATCGATGCTATTTGCGCACGGCTTGCAGGATATTCCTTCATTATACTCATTAATGTCAAGCCGTATTTAAAAATTCCAGATAAATAATTAATGCCCACAGTAAAAAAAAAAACGGATCGGGGTCATGAATACTCAAATTAAGATAAAGTAAACTGCAAGTTGGCTGTGTAATGCATTTTAATGTAATATTAAATATATTCGGATAGTGTTACTTATAACATAGAATATATCGTTAACTATAGCTGTAAAGAAAAACAAAAAACTATCAGGGCAAGAATAGGAGTTGACATCAGATACAAAGGGAAGAAATTGGTATAAAGAAAACAGGACTGCGGGGAAAGATGTTTTGTTTAAAAATAGAAGTCGAGGGCATAGATTAAGACCAAAGACGCCTGTTTTTGTGGGTATAAGAGGGAAAGATATATATATCGCCTCTGATCCTGTACGGATGCGAGGTCTGGGGTTCGGTGGCTCATACCACCCTCCGCAGGCTGCAAGCCGTGCAGAACAGGGCCTTAAGGATGATCTACGGTACCGACCGCAGGTTCCCATCCCACTTCCTGCACACCCAGTCTGGCATACCATACGTCGTAGACGTCGTTCGCGAACGTACACGCACGTTGTATGCCAAGATCACCCCCACCCAAACCAGCTGGTAAACACTCTCGGTCAATACGACCACCGTCTCCCCAGGAGACGGAGAAGCTATCGCCTACCCAAGGACGCCCTTGGGTGGTAGGTTCTGCCTCTCCTCCTACCCCTAACATTCACCGCCAGGTCAAAACGCGCCCTCGCCCCGGCTGGCAGATTAACACCTGCAGTCGTGCCCTGGGCGCGCGCACGACCTGGAAACACCAACATCTTTAACCTAATTTCCATCTGGCCTCTGGCTACTGGTTCCACCACGGCTTGTCGGCTCGCTAGCGACCGCAAAAGCAGGGTGGAACGGGCACTGTTCCCCGAGGGGAATACCCCGGCACCAGAAGCATCAGCAGAGGCCAACTGCGCCGTCTAACACAACGACACGCAAGCTTGCGAACAACTTAGTTCCATTTTACCGCACGGGTAAATCCGCACAGCGGATAGGTACCGTGGCGCGTAACCCTCCGCCCGGGAGAACCCGGGCGACCCGCACCTGCTCTTGGCTCTTGGCTCAACAATAACAAGGATAGGATAACAAAATTACACGCTACGTTGAGGCATAATGTTGTAGCCAATGTCAAAGGAATTATGATGGCAAGGGAATTGAAAATGTGTGAGTACATTTTCTCAAGCATTGCTCATTTCTGAAAATTGCCTTAACGGGGTACGCGTCGTTCAGTGAATCACAAATAATAAAGACGTAGGTTTGATTTGCGCACGATGTAGTTTTTCTCAAGAAATCATTATCAGGCATTTTAATATCCCAAAGTGACGTCATCTGTTTAGTCATGAACCTTTCAACAACAAATGACTACTTCCAGATACACGCCCTGCAAGAGATACTTGCTTGAGTGAATAATCTAAGTAATTCGGGAGTAAATAAACATTGAAATTAGAGCAAACAGGCCACCAAACTTTAAGAATAAATAACCAAATCATGATAAATAAGAACCACCACGCAATGGGACACTAGACTCTATAAAAAGCTTATCAAAACACTGTTCAGGATTTCAGTCCTACTTACATTTCATCTTGAAATTTTTATGACACTCTGCATGGTAAAATATTGGTACTGAAATCATTAGGTGGTAAGAGTAATGCAGGGTGTACATAAATATCGGGGTTTTAACTCTTTATAATAGTTATTACATTAAACTTAGTTATAAATGATATGTCAAATGAAAAAGCAACTCAACAGTTTTGTTTGTTGGCACCAGTGCGCATGTGCTAGACAGCGGTAATAGCAAGGATGGGGACTAATAAACAGAAAGTGTTTTGTGTTTTGCAGTTTGCAAAGACGGAATCTGTAATTACTGTGCAACGTGCGTTCCGCATTAAGTTTGGTTGTGATCCTCCCAGTGATAATAACATTCGTAGATGGTATCATCAGTTTGAAGATAGCGGCTGCCACACGGGACGACTAAGAGTAAGTGAAGAGACTATTGAGCGATGAGAGAGTCAATCACTCGTAGCCCAAAGAAATCAGTCCGGAAGACTAGTCGTGAATTAAAAGTTCCTGTGTCGACTGTTTGGAAAGTTGTAAGAAAACGCTTACAGCTACATCCTTACCGTTTACAGTTACTACAGGTTCTAAAGCCGACAGACCATGGATTACGTACCAACTTTGCAAACGACATGCTGTTTCATGACGATGACGATTTTATGGATCGTGTTGTCTTCAGTGATGAATCGACCTTTCACCTTAGTGGACATGTTAACACTCATAATGTGCGCATCTGGGGCTCAGAAAATCCTCACGAGATAGTACAAATGCAATGACATTGCCCTAAAGTGAATGCTTTTTGAGCCGTATCACGGCGAAAACTTTTTGGGCCTTTCTTTTTTGGTGAACCTACTGTAACTGGAACTTCTTACCTTGATACACTAGAGCAATGGCTCTTCCCTCAGTTGGAAGAAAATGAGAAGATAACTTCATTTTCCAGCAAGATGGTGCGCCACCTCACTGACATAACGAAGTACGCGACTGGTTGAATGTCACTGTACCCGAGCGCTGGATAGCTCGCAAGGGCCTCAATGACAGGGCTTGCTACGCATGGCCTCCACGTTCTCCTGACCTAACGTCATGCGATTTTTACCTTTGGGGCTTCATCAAGGATCGTGTGTACGTGCATCTACTACCAGCTGACCTCCCTGAATTAAGAAACCGGATTGAAGCAGCTGTTGCTACAATTACTGTATACATAGTTATCAACGTTTGGGAAGAACTCGGCTATAAACTTGATGTGTGCCATGTGACAAAGGGTAGTCACATTAAACATTTGTAAGGTTCTTGGTAAAACTGTTTGAGTTGCTTTTTCATTTGACATATCATTTATAACTGTAAGTTGAATGTAATAAATATTATAAAGAATTAAAACCCCGATATTCATTTATATACATCCTGTATTTAAAAAGTAGCACGGTCACATAAATAATTACAATAACTGACTTTTGAATATCAGTTACACTTTTGTCAGGAGAAATAGTCATCCAGCTAAGAGTTGAGTAGAAAAAAATTATAGGTCAGTGTAGCTAAGGCAATGTTACCACTTTATCACATTCCGTGTCCACTATTTTATCGTCTCTTTCAAGTTGAAGGAACAAGTGATGTTGGTCGGAATGTTGCGGCTGAGCGGTGAAGTGCACCCCTGATAAAGGATCCACCTGCCCATGCATGTTTGCTCACAATTTCGTGCTTGGGGTCTCTCCCTCAGTCCCTCAGTCCAGAGGTCACGTTATAAGCACAAAGGGCCACGATGGTCTAATAGGTGCTCTACCACGGTTTCGGAGACCCCAAACACATATGTGCTCCAGAGAGATTCGTGTTTTATATGTATTTCAATATTCTTGACCAGTTAAGTTGCAGTTCCTCCATGCTACCGCCTCTGCACCTCCGGCCAACTCTTTGGTTACTGATGGCACTGCTGCAAAAACCAGTTTTTGTATTTTATGGCAGTATGGATAATTCCATTAGACTGTGAAGTTCTCCTGCGCTTCTCGTGCAGTGTAACCAAAGAAAATAGGACACAGAACTCACCTGTTCTTCTCCAACCGACTTCAGAAGACCACATTCCTCGACATAATTACCCCCACTTCCCCGCCCGTGTCTATCAGACGAATACCATCAGGTACATGCCAGAATTCCAGGAAAAGCACTCTCTCAAGGTTGCTCACCTAATAACAGGGAAAAGTTTGCGAGTGTTTGTCCTATTCTAGCAGTAAACATGTCTTCAATTTATTCTGCAGTATTCTATATATTGTATGGAAGCAATAATACTGAGAACAATGGGCAACTGGAGTCATTCTACGTCACGTCTTTATTGAAATGTTGCACACAAGTGTAACATCAAATCTTTTCCGATGGTTTCTTTCTTATTTGCAGGTAAATGAAGAGATACCACGACTAGTTTTGCTCACACACAACACGGAAAACTTCCCTCGTAATGTTTCACTATTCCAGCTACATTTATGCTCTCGTACAAGCAGTTTACTTTTTCAAAATTCTTTAGTATGTGTTATTTATAATTATTAAAATATGCGAATCTCTTTAAAATGAATATTGTGAACACTGCAGCTATTATTTACAAAGAAAAGATACATTGACTTCATTCCTAACCTATAACACGCTATATCCTGGATTACCTACAGAGGATCTTTCAGGATAAGGAAAAACCTCCAACGTTAAGTCATATCGGACGATAAATGAAATGATGTTCAAATGAGTACAGAGTCCATAGAGATTAGAGTTATCAGACATTCATCTTTTAGGATAAGGGAAAACCTCCAACGTTAAGTCATATCGGACGATGAATGAAATAATGTTCAAATTAGTACAGGGTACATAGAGCTTACAGTTATCAGACATTCATCTTTCAGGATAAGGGAAAATCTCCAACGTTAAATCATATCAGACGGTGAATGAAATGATGTTCAAATGAGTACAGGATACATTGAGCTTAGTTATCAGATATTCATCTTTTAGGATAAGGGAAAACCTCCAACGTTAAGTCATATCGCACGATGAATGAAATGATGTTCAAATGACTACAGGATACATAGAGCTTAGAGTTATCAGACATTCATCTTTTAGGATAAGGGAAAACCTCCAATGTTGTCATATCGCACGATGAATTAAATGATGTTCAAATGACTACAGGATACATAGAGCTTAGAGTTATCAGACATTCATCTTTTAGGATAAGGGAAAACCTCCAACGTTGTCATATCGCACGATGAATTAAATTATGTTCAAATGAGTACAGGATCCTTAGAGCTTAGAGTTACTAGACATTCATCTTTCAGGATAAGGGAAACCTCTAACGTTAAGTCATATCGGACGATGAATGAAATGATGTTCAAATGAGTACAGGGACTATAGAGCTTAGAGTTACCAGACATTCATCTTTTAGAATTACAGAAAACACTGGAGGAAAAAAAAAGCAATATTCAGATACCTCACACTGGCCGAAATTCGAACCTCTTAAACATGAGGCAGACACGCTACCACCTATGCTACAGAAGCGGACATGGTTCAGGAGGTTTTCCTAAAATTGCCATCATTTTCGTTTTGTTTAGTAAAATGTTTAGTTTATACTCTGCTAATATTTTATCCAAGAACATTTGCATATAGTAATACAGTAAGTTTTAATATAATTGTATTCTTTCTAACCTACAATGCCTGACATATTAATTTTTATAAATGTTTTGACTTTTCAGGTCACTGGGAACTGTTACGATAATCTGGAATAAACTTACAACGAAAAAGACATTCATTTGTTGATTGAGAGCTCTGCAGGTCTTTGTGCTGCTATCTGCTGGGTATATATTCTCATCACTACTTCCTTTGAGTTTTTTTGTATAGTCTTAACGTTTCTGAAGAGAAAGCACGAAACTATATTCATCAGTGTTGCACTGTAGCCGACATCAAATGCGATAATCCAACATGCAGTGATTCGAGACAAACATTTTTATGACCATGGAGACTCTATGGACGTGACAAATATGTAATTAAATAATATCCTCGATTCTCGTAAACATTAACATTATAAATTGATCACTGTGGATCAAATGTGTGCAGTATATGACTTTTAAGTATCAATTAAAAGATATAATGGAAATACTTGCAGATTTCCAGTAGGTGTGTCGTACAATGAGGATTTTAAGAAATGAAACAAAGTTACAGAATAAAGTTTTAGAAAACAATGTGCATTCCTTGTAACCTGAAATAGAATCAAGGCCAAACTCAAGCAATGGAGATGAAGTTTCTAAGACGCGTTAATGGCTGTACGAGAAAAGGCCATTTGTAGAACAAGATGTCAGATAAGAAGTAGACATTGTGTACCCTTAATGACTCGACACAACATTAACGAAGAATGAAACCAACAAGAATTCCAAAACTAGCCCTAAACTAATGCCCAAACGGAGAAGATGCAGCGACAGTACTGTTTCTGAAGACGAAACAGTTTCAAAACCTAATTTCTGGAAATCACAAGAATACTATGGAACTTTAACACACACGCGCACAGCTATTATTTACAAAGAAAAGATACATTGACTTCATTCCTAACCTATAACACGCTATATCCTGGATTACCTACAGAGAGGTATTAAAGAAAACGAGATATATCGACAGTGCATCTAAATATCGACCATCACTGCTCGTCATTTGTTGGGCTTTCAGTACACCACATGAGCGCTGTTTGGTAACAAACATAGGAGAATCAACCAATATAGAGACGTATTTACATTATTTTTCCAAATATGAATAATAGTTCCCAAACTTCCCCAGTATGACTCTTCCTTTATAATTTTAATTCCCTTGTTTTTCGAAGTTATTAATTATAAATGCATTATTTTAGAAAAAAAATGCCTCTATTTAAGAATGATTTAAAACAAACAAGATAGATTTGAACTATAGCACCATATAATTTGAACAAAAGATAAAAGACGTATGATAAACTAATCTGTAATTTCAAATGTATAAAAATGTGCTGCATTCATATGTCTCTCTCTCTCTCTCTCTCTCTCTCTCTCTCTCTCTCTCTCTCTCTCTCTCTCTCTCTCTCTCTCTCTCTCTCTCTCTCTCTCTCTCTCTCTCTCTCTCTCTCTCTCTCTCTCTCTCTCTCTATCTATCTACTCATTTCAGTTAACTATTTTAACAACTATTTTTCTTAATCGAGAAAAACTTATTACACATTTTGTTACGTGCACAAGAAATTTACAGTAGCTTAAGGGGTAATAGATTTTTAAAAAGTGTGAGGTTTGAAGTCCCATGCTCTTTGGAAGAATGCATAAAAAGATAAATAAGATATCGCCCGAAAGTGAAAATAAATTTAAATAAATTTTTAAATAAAATAATTTAAAATTTAAATAAATAACAAGAAATATCTCAAAATGGTTCATTATATAAAAAATATTTGACATAAATTGTAAGTTTTAACAGGATATACATTTTTGGTGGAGTAAGAGTTTGTTCTTCTCTTACAGTTCAAAACTATGCAAAAGTCATTCAGAATGAGGAGAATCTCTGAAGACATTTCCAGAAAATTGAAGATAAAAATCTTGTAAACCTGTGACATCTTAATCAAAAGTCTTTAAGAGCCATACAACATTTTCCATATAAAATTAATCTGGGTTGAGGGATTTTCTTTAAAATTTACATCTCGCATCCTTGAAAAGTGTTGAATTTTAAATACCACGTAAACTGACTTTTCATTTTTTTAATTATGCTATTCATAAGCACGCACACACACAGGAAACTTTCAAGGATCTCAAAATATGTACTTACTGTGAAATCTTGTATTGAATTTTTGGGGGGAATGCAATGTTTGAAACAGAAAAAGTAGAAATAGGTATTTCGTATACTAGATTTTAGCCTTTTTAAGATAAAAGTAAAAAATAACGAACTTGAACGCAATTGCTGTACAAAGATAATTTCTAATTATCCAGACAACATGTCACAGTGTGTACTAGAAACTGTCTTCATGCGCTACTGCACATGTGATGTTTATCACTACAGGATATACAGTTGTACTGCCCTTGAGCTTCCGCCAGTTTCACAACGGCGGGAATAATTTCATTTGCAGGATATGTATGCCGAAACGTCGCCGCTAGCAAATGCAGGACCAGTCGAGAAGTTGAAAGCTTTGTTATAATTCAGATCACCGCTTCCAAACTTGCGGAAGGTTGGCAATTACATGAAATTTGCTATTATTGATACGAAGGGATGGATAATTGGGTTTAAGGGCGCCCTACTACAAGGTCATCAGCGCCCTTGAAAGCCAATAGGGTTAAAATCGATCTAAAAGGCTAAAACTGAAAGTTAAATAAAATCAAGATAAAAACCCGTACAACGTTAGCTCAAATACTAAAATAAAGCTTAAAACCATAAAAAGATTAAAATTCAAAATTAATGGGTCCTATATTCTAAAATTTAGATTTAAAATGAAATCTAAAACCCTGGTCACCGCTTGCTCGTCGTCCGCCAGCGTCTTCGCCATGCTGGCCGGCAGCTGGAGAGACATGCGGAGACGTGCTAACCTAAAACAATCTAAAAGTACGTGGCGGACCATCAGATATGAACCGCACAGTGGGCAAACAGGTTCTGGGGCCCTACTTAATAAAAAAAACTATGACTAAAATAGCAGTGACCAATACGCAGCCGAGCCAAAATCACCTCCTCCCGCCGGGATGACGGACAGGAGGTCGCCCAGTGAATCGGAAGCTCCTTCACGGTCCTGAGCTTGTTGCCACGTAGAGCCGACTACTCATCGCGCCAGCACGAGAGCGTCGCTCTACAGACAACAAACCTGAAGTCTTCCGCGATGGCCAAAAGGAAGTTAGCACCAGGTGATGTGGCGGCAACATTAGTCGCCGAATCCGCCCTTTCATTACCCTGCAAGCCAACGTGACCAGGAATCCATGCACACACCACGTTAACACCAAAATTATTGATACCAATAATACAAACACGTGTTATGACTCTTGACTTAGGTTGGATTATATTAAGCATGACCAGAATCTTGATAAAATTACCATTCTGATAAATAAATGACAGAGCCAGGGTTGGAAAAAGTGAAAAATGTGTGCATTCTTCTTGAGAAACAACTTCCAATTAACTCAAGAACCTGTCACAATGTCATCATTAATTTTGCACCTAAGACGACATGAAGTGAGGTTAAATAGTAAACAGGAAGATTTTATCTTGTAAGTATGATTCCGAAACGAGGCCGCAGGCCGAAACCTATGAACAAAATAAAATCCTTTTCACCCGTACATCATTATTTTTAGATAGTCCTGATTGTTTATAGATATATTATAGATTATACATAAACATTTGGCATTGATTTACCTTTCTCATGGACATGATATTCATTTGTCTTGCGTAGCATCAGTGTTGACAACATGACTTTTAGAAAACTGCAACATTCTACATAAGGCAGGCAGTGAAAATAATAAAACGATGAAAATATAGAAAAAATTTAATTAATAGATTACAACTTTTTTCCAAACTTACAAATATTTTGAGAAAACTGAAATGTTTACCCGTCAGTTTTTACAAGTACAAATTAACTCAGATTCATGGCCTTCTTGATTGAGGCGATTGTCACATTTCGAAAGATACAAGGTTGGCATTACCAGCGTGTTAGATTTTGACTACTATTGCTCGATTTCACCAACTGATGTGAAGACTTAACACGTCTGTTAATCTATTTAGCAATAGTTATAACAAAAATTGCATTTCACCAACAGGTGTTAGTTTAACACTCGTGTTAAATCTCTTGTTAAACTAACAGGACAAATTTCTGTTGTTAAGTCCTTAACAATTGTAAATAGTCAAAATGGCGGGAAGAACGCAGATGTTGATGTCGATTTCCTATATTTAGACATCTAAATGGCATTCTTATTTTTGTAATAAGAGTACGGCTTATGAGAAGATATGATTTTGAGGAGCTATCAGAAGAACATGTTTTACAGAGGTATAGACTGTCGAAACATGTTGCTATGAAGGTTACTGCTGAAGTACAAGAGAGGTTAGAACATGCATCGAAAGGAATATGACGATCTCGCCTTTGTTTCAAGTATTAATAACTTTGCGATTTTATAATTCACTGAATTATGTGGATAATACACTGTACACCTCCCGTCTTGAAACGTTTAAGTCTCTCTTCACTTCTGTCCTCTTTCCCTTCGATTCAAATCTACGTAAAATTGACGAAATTGATTCGTACTTCTAGTTGTGACATTTGCATTCGAATTAAACTCATGTCCAATTTGTTTCCACGTCTAATCTTTCTCTTTCACTTTCACCACACCCGTTCTTCTATTTTCTACAATATCCTTATAACTGGTTAAACATTCTCGATCAATGAGAAATTGTTCCAAGGCTTTTCTTCAGATTTTGACCGCCCGCCATATTTTCAACTGTGTAAAAACGAAAATTAAAACAAAATCGCATCGCAGTTCGTTTAGAAAATAATACGATTCATCCACAGCCTTTATATCTATAATCTTTACAAGCCTCTCGGTGTTAACACGCGTTTGTTCACATTTTCAGGAAACAAGTTCGTGAAATGCAACAATTTTAAAACTTTTGTTAACGCTGTGACAATTGTTACGTTACATTTGTTAATGTCGATTTTAGCATATGCTGGTGAAATTGGGCATAAGTCAAATTTTTCTACTTTTATCACAGTCGTGAACTACTTACTACCATCAACTGTCTAAAAAGTAATTTTCAGCCTTTAAATGCGTTCTGAGAATCATGAGTTCAAAATCTTTAACGATATTTAGTGATACTGTAATCAAGATATGTATAACAATAATTTTATTCGTTTTATTTTACCAACTCTATATTAATGCCTCAAAGCAAATATCACATAAATTTTACATGTATGTGTTAAATTCTATGCAGCAATTCAAATTTTATTAAACCTCTCATTATAACCTAAAACCATGTTTTGCTGAAAAAAAAAAAAAAACTTACTGAAAAACCTATTGATAACATTTGTCACGCTATGCCCTTTATCGATTGTTATTTGTTTGAATTTCTCAATAGCTTTCGTCAGTTTTAAAGAGCTATCACCATTCAAATGTCTTGCGGGATAGCACTGAAACCGTATGAAATTTCAAGGCCACTGATAACATTGTGTACGTACAATGAAAATACTACGGGAAGTATTACTGCAAACATTAGGTAGAGGGAAGGATATCTAAGCTTCTGCGGGATAGATAAAAAATATACTTATATAAAAATAAACGGTAGTGGCTAGAGAAAGTAACATGAATGTAAACACATGAAATTTTTGCATAATATTTGCGAAATTGTGCTGAAACTGGAACAAAATTATGCTGAAAACAATGGTTTAAAGATACCGCAGTCGCAAAGTTTTTGAAGCCAGGAAAATGTTAGTCACAATGGCGAAGCGTGTGATAAAGCGCTGGAAGAGTCGCTTTACCAAAAATTTCAGGAGGAAAAAAAAAAAAAAAAAAAAAATCACGCCAAACAATATTTTGATTGCTCTGAATACATTTACCAAATTTATACGCGAACATCCGCGGTGCTGCGGACAATTTGACACCTGGTTAGATTTAAGTGACCAGTTCCACGAGCTCATTCAATACTGAATATCTCTGTATTTACTCATTCGTAACCTTCAATACCGTGCTTAAGTCAAGTACCTTGGAGTGTTACTGGACACTCGGCTTACGTGGAAGCCTCATATTGACCGCAACATTACCCTGGCATCCGCTCGTCTTTCACAACTGTCTCCATTATTTCCCAAACACACTTCACTTGGTTTAGAATTTTCACTGCTCCTGTGCAAATCTCTGGTTATTACTTATGCCTGCCAGGTCTGGGGGGCTGCCAGTGCTTGTCACTTGAGGCGTCTACAGGTCAACCAGAGTTGATTCCCGCGAATCGCCACCAGTGCTCCTTGGTTTGTCCGCAACCAGCAGCTGCATCACGAGCTGGGACTTCTTCCTCTCCAACATTTCATCCGACAGATTGCTCGACGCTTCTTCTACAATCTACGCCACGTCCCAGGAACTGTGACGTATAACATCGGCGTCCGAAGTCGCCGGTCAACGCGACTGAAGCGACGACTACCACAGGACCTGCTTTACAGTGATGACACTTCCATTTCTGAATGATCTACTGCTTCAATTTATCGTTTCTATTCTTCTGTTCTACTATGTAAATTCTCACTATGGAAGTATGTATATCAATTTATTAGTTCAGTGCCACATTTATATTAGTGCAATAACTCATTTGTTTTAGTTCAGAGGCACAATGTCCTACCTCTACAATGCTCTTACTTTGTAATTATTTTGAATCTGTTCTCTCAGATCTGCAAAGCATATATTATTGCCCACCGATCTAATAAATATATTTAAAAAAACCATGCTTAGGTTTCCGAAGCAATCCCAACTCTTCGATGGTTAGAAAGCACTGATAGATTTTGTCACATGAAGTCTCTGTAACGTAAGTATATTTGAATAGCCTTAGCAATAGTATTTTACATATATTGGTATTTAGTGGCGACAAACAGAAAATTCTTGTGAAGTTTGTGAAGTTTTAAGTTATTAGCAAAAGTGTGTAAATTGTATACTTTCTCCATTTTAAGCTAACAGTTCACGCGGTGTGGGCCAGCTGTAGGAAAAATTGGAACGGCTGAGTGGAGAGGGGAAGCAAGAATATGTCTGCTTGTAGTGTGAGCAGTGTTGCAATGCAAGAAGGGCCTACGTGTGACTGAAGAGTAGCCTTAGTTCTTGCTGTCATTATTCTCTATTTTAATGAAAATTATTATTTGGAGCTTCCCTCGCTTTCAAAGTCACGCCTCGCCACTGATTAGTCAAATACAAAATCCACTTTTCTAAACTTTTAGATGCATCTATCAGTTTATTTTCTTTACTATACGTAAAGTAGCACTGCATTCCATTCAAAAATGACATACCGATGTTACCCTGTTTTTGGGATTCTTCTAAATTAAATAAATAAAAATTAGTCAGTTTAATCCCAAACTTGGTAATTAAGTTTAACATCTTCGAAAAATACATAATGAATATTTTAAAGTAAATTACCTTACCCTAAACGACCGTTTACATACAAATATTTTTATTTTCTCTAAAAAGCTTAATTTTTTGTACTAGAATACCATATGTTTAAGATACTTGCATAACAAATAGAATACACAACTTAAATTGTCTGTGCAGTTGATTTTTGTGTACTGATTGCCCAGGACAAGAAGGCAAGCTAGAGGAATGTGCAACGTGATCACTTTTGCTGTCTCCTCGGGGTGTATGCTCGCCTTCCGAGTATGACAAGGATGGAAGGCTCGTTTAAAATACACAAGAGTTGTCACATTTCTCTGCTACACTTAATACCTATCGCTGCAACAAACATTAGATCTGGCAACATGGGTGACTCATATGCACTCTCATTCACTCATTTTCTACAGTCTGATTTTTAAAAGAAGATACGTGAAGGTCATCAATAAAGGGTCGCAAAGAGTAAGAGGAGAAGGTCGTTGCTATGGTAACGTAAACAAAGGTTGCTACTATCCTCCACAGGAGAGAAAAGTCTCCGGGGCCTGAAACGCACGGGGGTTGGTGAAGGTTCCCACACTCTCCCTGGACAGGTTTATGACACCCCATGTCAGTACAGTTACAGACATTCAAAAACATTCTGACGGCTTCTACTTTTGTGAATGAATCTTCTCGGTTTTACTGTACATAGTGAATAGGGCGCATGTTCTTTTAACGGTTCTGCTCCTTGTGTAGCAGGCGATCTCTGCCACACACATTCGCTGTTCTTGTCCCACTATGTAAGGCAGCACATTCCTTTCAGGGACCTTCTTTGCGTTGCTGGACAGTAGATTGGTTACATTGGTGAATCACATACTCTGATAGCTCGAACCCTTGTTTACGTTTCAAGTGTTGAGAGGATAAAGAAAGAGGATATCTGCATTACTTCCTGTCTGCTGTTGGGCAACATTGCGGAACCTCACGGGGAGAAACAGATGACCTTCACATATCTTCTTTTAAAAATCAGACTGTAGTAAACAGCGCTGCTACCGGAGCAGATGAACAGTTTAAGCTCCTCTGCCCTTCATACCCCTCTAGCCTTCTCGTCGTGGGCTTACAGTAAGTGATAAACCGGAAGAGATAGATAAAACCTAAAATATATACAAAAATTGCATATATTGTAAAAAATACTTTTTGTGGAATTAATGATTTCCAGATATATCTTGTAATTAGTTTGTACTTTAAACTATTTTATCAAATAGGTAGGTGATATTGGTTCTGTTTGGCCATGCAAAAGGAGTGAACTGTCAAAGCCACTTAAAAGATTTGACTATTGTTTAAGTCTAATGTATTTCTCCTACTGTACAAGGAAATATAGGATGAAGTAGACAGAAAGATAAGTGTTTGCTGAAGAAGGGTAGAGAATGCCATATAAATGTAACACGATGCCTTGATTAAATCAAACGTGCTACTTTCTTTACTGCTCGTGGAAAGGGACCGCTTTTCATTAAACTAATGGCTTCAGCATTGTGAACACACGCCGCATACATGCATACGTCACACAAAGTGACTATCAACCGATATATCTTTTGATGCTCTCTGTTACCTTAGTCATAGAATTTTAATGCAAATGGAATGGGCTTGCACATTTGAATGACAATCGCTTTCACCATTGTTAGCTAGGGAAAAAAAAGACTACACGAACAAAAAAACTCTTCTCCTGCATACATACGTGCGAACTTTCCAGAACTCTTTAACAAATGAACCCCTGAAGGAAGAAGGAGCACGGAAAGAAGTAATTAGCGTTTCGCTTTTGTCTTCCATTTTTAATTTTTGTTTGTTTCGTTATTTCTTTCTTCACATGTTCATCTCATATATGCAAGATATATACTTCTAATTTAGAACTATGGAACTAAAATTTGAGTAGGCGAAAGAGTTAATTTTATCTGAAATTGTCAAATCTTATATTTTATTTGTTGCGAGATTTGTATTGAAAATATATACATTTATAAATTTGTTTCGTCACAGTTATCGAGTTAAGTCCGCAATTATATTTTTAACACTCAAATTGATTTTTACATATCAATGTTAGCTCCAAAAAGAGACCAAAAAAGACCATTTTAGAAAAATTTCTATAAGGGAAAAAGAGGGAGAACAATTTTAAGCTTCTAAAATGTAATCCGAAAAAGAATTTTCCAAACAAACAACAGAAAAGCTTTCAAGATAATCCCTACTTACACAACTACTCTTAATGCCCAACTATGCCTTTGAAAGTAGTTTCAGAGATGCTGCGACGACGAGGTGCTGGCAGGCTGTTCACATACCGAAGGTTTTTGCTGCGTGCCCACCCAGATTTTTGGTTGTACCGCAGATTGAAGATGTTTGGTGTGTGCAGAATCGTGTGCCGTATTAGGATAAAGAAGCATCATGAGATAGCTCATTTGGTCCTCTAATTATGAACAGGATGCAGAACTATTTTTTCACACCTTGGCGTTTATTAGCTTTAAATACTGTGGGATAATATCTTTTTTTATTTATCCAGATTTATTTAACCCTGTTTTACACAGTGGTATATTAGGGTTAGAGGATACATAAAAATATACAATTTTAACAAAAATATATTAAATACTAGAAGGAAGAAATGATGTTTTAATCTAATGCATATTAATTTAAACTATTTCAGACGTTTAAACACTGAGTTTATAAACATCATGAAGTACTTATACTGTTGTGGCTTCATTAGCAAAGATGTGAGCGGAGCAGAAAATTCAGTTTCTAGAGAGTCTAGCTTGAATAATTCTTGTCTTTCTCTCCAGAAAATGGGACAACAGAAAAGGAGATGAACTACAGTTTGAAATTCTTCACCACACTTGCACTCGGGGTTGGATGTTAAGTTAAAGCGTGATAAGTATTCACCAAATTTGCCATGTCCACTTAAAAATTGTGTCAAAACAAAATTTGGTACAAGAGTTTAACATTTTCCTCTGTCATATGCACTAGGGAAAAATAATGCTTCTGTTAAACTTCTATTTGGAGTTGTTAGCCATTGTTGGTTCCATTCTTCAAGAATATGTTGATGTATTATTCTCCTTACATTAGAAATAGGACATAAAGAGTATGTCACAAGAAGATTGGATTCTGCAGCCTTCTTAGCCAAGCAATCAGCTCTCTCGTTACCTAAAATTCCACTGTGTCCTTTAACCCATCCCATGCAAATATGTCCTGGATGGTTTTGAAGCAGGGTTCTGATTTCATGTGCTAATGAATTTAAATTGTATTTATCATTAATAGAGAGTAGAGCTGATTGTGAATCAGAGATAAGTATTACAGTCTGATTTTTAAAAGATTCTCCACGTGGGTAGTGCAATTTTGCACATCAGATCCCCTTTCATTATCCTCTCAACACTCGAAACATAAACAAGGGTTCGAGTTGTCTCACCTTAACAAAAATATGCACAGTTAGACTACAGTTCCACTACAATGACTTCAACATCGTACATGCACTTATTATACATCCTGTACAAATACATGAAATTGCTTGCACAAGATTTACTCGCTGACTCAGGTCCCCTGGCCATAAGCCTTTGGTTTTCCTGAGCAGTTTGCTGCCATTTCTTCTTGACCTTCGCATCTTTTACCCTAATTCACTTTTCTCTTAACTTATATAAGAGTTCTCCTATACATCTATTTTTCTTTTCACCCATACCCGTTAACATGCGTAACGCCGCTATCTCTTTGCTCACACTGTCTCATTTCTTATCTCATATATTTCTCCTGCAATTTGTTAACTCATTACATTCTATCAGGTAGTGAAAAGTGCTCTCTTCATCTCCACAAAATTCACATATGCCTACCTCATTAATTCTCAACCCTTTTAAGTATAATATTCCTACTCTCATACATGCTATGCCTTCTCTTCCAGTTTTGTCACATTGATCTATATACAAGGTACGTCCAGAAAGTAAGTTCTGTTTGATAATAAAATTAAATTGTGTACAGAAACAGAAAAATTATTTATTGCACAAAATTCTGCAACTCTTAAACTACTTTTCCACATAACTGCCGAAATTTTGCAGGCATTTGTCATAGCGAGGCACAAGTTTTTGTATGCCTTTTTCATAGAAGTTTGCCGCCTGTGTCTTCAACCAGTTGGAAACATTTTCTTTCAGCTCTTCGTCATTGTTGAAGTGTTGACCGCCAAGGAAAGATTTGAGATGCAAAAACAGATGAAAGTCGCTAGGAGCGAGGTCAGGGCTGTAGGGGGATGGTCAAACACGTCCCAGCCAAATCCCTGTAGGATTTTTTCGTCGCATTTGCAGTGAGTGGTCGTGCGTTGTCGTGAAGAAACACAACACCTTTTGACAGCCAATAAATGTCAATTGGTTTCTTTCCTAGCATTCAGAAAACGAATCACAGATCTAAATTCACAAGCGGCGAGATTTTTAATCAACACCGACATTGTAAACAAGCACAACAAAGCGTACGTGGCTGACAGCGATCTCACAATGGCTCACGTTTCTTCTCCTTGATACAGAGCGTCTACCGCGCATGTGCGGAACTGCGATCGCAGCGCTGCAGCGGAGATAAATTGAAACATAACTTACTTTCTGGACGCCCTTTTATGTATATTTACGTCCTCCAACGTTAAGTCATATCGGACGGTGAGTGAACTGGGTGAAATGGTGATCAGATGAGTCCAGGGTCCATGGAGCTTGCAGTTAAAGTCTGTCTTTTTAACGTGTGTGCAGTTCCCACTCAAAGGGACCTCAAAGGACCTGACCTTTCCGCCCACTAATGACCGTCATAAATTATCTCCACACTTCAGAAATGGAACACTGACGTTGGGGGCCAATAGCAACCTCGATTTTCTGAAAATGACAGTTGCATGTCTACTCCGCGTGGAGTCTCAGTTGCCAAAGTTCCAATTTCCAGTTCTGCTTCATTAGGTGCAAGACGGTGATGTTAAAATGTTGCAACCTTGTAGAGAGGACCGTTAGGAGGAGGGTCCATGTTGTAAAACGATTATGAGGGTTCCTCAAAGAAAGCGGCCGCCGTGCACTTGCGTTGAGTAGACAGACTTTACCCGACATTCGTCTTGAAGGATAAGGGAAAACTCCGGAAAAACCTTATCCAGGTAACTCGCCCTGACAGATATTCGAACTCGGCACCTCTTGAACGTGAGGCAGACGCACTACCATCTACGCTACCGAGGCGGGCATATATAATTGAATATATATTAAATACAGTTTTATGGTGTTAAAGCCATTTCCATACATACTGTTTCAAATTTTAAGTCGCTATTCTTTTATTTTCTTCTCCTGACCAAGAACGGACATGGAATTCCACATCATTCACCTCGCCCAAATATTGAGGAAAATAGATGCAGTTCCATTTTACTGGTCGGACAGTTAATATCGCACTGATAATATTAAATTATAAATCACCGGAAATGCTCAATCTAATCTGTCCTAGGGTACGTCATCTAGTGTTTTATTGTCCTTCGAAGATGAAGGGACAGACGATTGACTGCTGGCTAGTTGACCCCGTGTCACTGACCTCTTCCTGGCTGCGTTTCACAGCGTATTATATAGAATGCGAAGCAAGTTTAACGAGCACTGTAATATTTTTATGATATGCCGGGATACCAGAGCTCACTTGACATCCGTCGCATGAAATCTAAAGGTGAACACAAAGACTACGTTTAATACGAAGGAACTATAGTTTGTTCACCAAGAGAATAAAGTAGACAGATACATATCGCCGATTTGTATCACTCCGCGGCCCAGTGTGTTCATAATGAGGAAAAGAGTTATCGCCACCTTTAATAAGCGCTTTTCATCATTAAAAGAACATTTCTATTCGAAATAAATATAAATAACATGTACCACATTAGTAACGGAAATTAAATGCTGCTCAAGTAATCTTGCCGGGAATTCTAACCTCACAAACTGTGAAAGTACGCTGTAAATACTTGAAACTGTCATACCAGTAGCCTCTGGGTGTTAACTTACCACTTCATCGATAGCAAGTTCTGCATAATTGTCACAGAGCTTGTTAAACACGTTCAATATTATTATCTTTTCCCCACTTCATAACTTATATTTAACAACATTCCCTTGTTCCGATACTGTTTTGTTTTTTCCTTGTTGCCCACTCTCCCAGTTACGTCGTGTAAGTTAGGTTAGTTACAAATTAACTTAGTGTATAGTTTTATAATTGAACTATATGAGGGTGGTCTGAAAAGTTTCCGTAAATAAAAGCTAGTGAATTTCGTTGTTCACCTATTGATAGTTACCTAAGCAAATCAAAGATGAGTTGGATTCTGTGTATGGAGACTCTGCACCATCATTTACCACAGTGAAATTTTGGGCAGCTGAATTTAAACGTGGCCGTCAGAGCTTGGGAGACGATGAACGTTCGGGACGTCCAAAAACTGCAACTACTGACGAAAACATCGCCAAAGTTCACCAAATGGTGCTAGACGACCGCTGAATTAAAGTGAGAGATAGCAGAGGCTATGAATATGTCAAAAGAACGTGTTTGTCAGATGTTAAATAAACATTTAGACATGAGAAAGCTGTCCGCGCGCTGGGTGCTGGTTTGTTCATGTTAGACCAAAAACGTCTTCGAATGAACATTTCCAACGCTCTGTTGGCGCAGTTTAGGCGCAATAAATCCAAGTTTTGGCGCCCATTAATTACTATAGATGAATATTGGATACACCATTATACGCCCGAAACAAAAATACGGTCCAAACAATGAACTGCAAAGGAGGACCAAGTCCAAAAAAGCAAAAACCTTTTTTTCGGCTGGGAAATTGATGGCGACTGTTTTTATTTGGGGGGGGGGGATAATCATGGAGGTTTTTTAATCGATTGTTATCATCAAAAAGGAAAAACCATTACAGGAGCACACTACGCATCATTACTTCACAAACTGAAGGCAGAAATTGCGGAAAAACGGCCACATTTGCAGAAAAAGAAAATCCTGTTACACCAAGGCAGTACCTCAGCGGTTGCAATGACGAAAATCCACGAATTACGGTTTGAACTGCTTGACTCACCAGATTTAGCCCCAAGCGACTTCCTTTTGTTCCCTCGTCTGAAAATTGTGCTCGGAGGACAGAGATTTTCGTCAAATGAAGAGGCAATCACCTTCCTGAACAATTATTTTGCAGAGAAAAACGTCGAGTACTATTTGGACGGGTTACAGAGATGCGAGCATCGCTGGGAGAAGTGTGTAGATTTACAAGGAGACTATGTTGAAAACGCCGAGTACTATTTGGACGGGTTACAGAGATGGCAGCATCGCTGGGAGAAGTGTGTAGATTTACAGGAGACTATGTTGAAAAACGCCGAGTACTATTTGGACGTGTTACAGAGATGAGAGCATCGCTGGGAGAAGTCTGTAGAGTTACAAGGAGACTATGTTGAAAAACGCCGAGTACTATTTGGACGGGTAACAGAGATGGGAGCATCGCTGGGAGAAGTGTGTAGTTACATGGAGACTATGTTGAAAAACGCCGAGTACTATTTGGACGGGTTACAGAGATGGGGGCATCGCTGGGAGAAGTGTGTACAGTTACAAGGAGACTATGTCGAAAATCGCCGAGTACTATTTGGGCGGGTTACAGAGATGGGAGCATGGCTGGGAGAAGCGTGTAGAGTTACAAGGAGACTATGTTAAAAAACGCCGAGCACTATTTGGACGGGTAACAGAGATGGGAGCAGCGCTGAGAGAAGTGTGTAGAGTTACAAGGAGGCTATGTTGAAAAACGCCGAGTACTATTTGGACGGGTTACAGAGATGAGAACATCACTGGGAGAAGTGTGTAGAGTTACAAGGAGACTATGTTGAAAATCGCCGAGTACTATTTGGACGTGTTACAGAGATGAGAACATCGCTGGGAGAAGTGTGTAGAGTTACAAGGAGACTATGTTGAAAATCGCCGAGTACTATTTGGACGGGTTACAGAGATGGGAACATCGCTGGTAGAAGTGTGTAGAGTTACAAGGAGACTATGTTGAAAAACGCCGAGTACTATTTGGACGGGTTACAGAGATGAGAACATCGCTGGGAGAAGTGTGTAGAGTTACAAGGAGACTATGTTGAAAAACGCCGAGTACTATTTGGACGGGTTACAGAGATGGGAGCATCGCTGGGAGAAGTGTGTAGAGTTACAAGGAGACTATGTTGAAAAGCGCCGAGTACTATTTGGACGGGTTACAGAGATGGGAACATCGCTGGGAGAAGTGTGTAGAGTTACAAGGAGACTATGTTGAAAAACGCCGAGTACTATTTGGACGGGTTACAGAGATGTGAGCATCGCTGGGAGAAGTGTGTAGAGTTACAAGGAGACTATGTTGAAAAGCGTCGAGTACTATTTGGACGGGTTACAGAGATGGGAGCATCGCTGGGAGAAGTGTGTAGAGTTACAAGGAGACTATGTTGAAAAGCGTCGAGTACTATTTGGACGGGTTACAGAGATGGGAGCATCGCTGGGAGAAGTGTGTAGAGTTACAAGGAGACTATGTTGAAAAACGCCGAGTACTATTTGGACGGGTTACAGAGATGGGAGCATCGCTGGGAGAAGTGTGTAGAGTTACAAGGAGACTATGTTGAAAAACGTCGAGTACTATTTGGACGGGTTACAGAGATGGGAGCATCGCTGGGAGAAGTGTGTAGAGTTACAAGGAGACTATGTTGAAAACGCCGAGTACTATTTGGACGGGTTACAGAGATGGCAGCATCGCTGGGAGAAGTGTGTAGATTTACAGGAGACTATGTTGAAAAACGCCGAGTACTATTTGGACGTGTTACAGAGATGAGAGCATCGCTGGGAGAAGTCTGTAGAGTTACAAGGAGACTATGTTGAAAAACGCCGAGTACTATTTGGACGGGTAACAGAGATGGGAGCATCGCTGGGAGAAGTGTGTAGTTACATGGAGACTATGTTGAAAAACGCCGAGTACTATTTGGACGGGTTACAGAGATGGGGGCATCGCTGGGAGAAGTGTGTACAGTTACAAGGAGACTATGTCGAAAATCGCCGAGTACTATTTGGGCGGGTTACAGAGATGGGAGCATGGCTGGGAGAAGCGTGTAGAGTTACAAGGAGACTATGTTAAAAAACGCCGAGCACTATTTGGACGGGTAACAGAGATGGGAGCAGCGCTGAGAGAAGTGTGTAGAGTTACAAGGAGGCTATGTTGAAAAACGCCGAGTACTATTTGGACGGGTTACAGAGATGAGAACATCACTGGGAGAAGTGTGTAGAGTTACAAGGAGACTATGTTGAAAATCGCCGAGTACTATTTGGACGTGTTAGAGATGAGAACATCGCTGGGAGAAGTGTGTAGAGTTACAAGGAGACTATGTTGAAAATCGCCGAGTACTATTTGGACGGGTTACAGAGATGGGAACATCGCTGGTAGAAGTGTGTAGAGTTACAAGGAGACTATGTTGAAAAACGCCGAGTACTATTTGGACGGGTTACAGAGATGAGAACATCGCTGGGAGAAGTGTGTAGAGTTACAAGGAGACTATGTTGAAAAACGCCGAGTACTATTTGGACGGGTTACAGAGATGGGAGCATCGCTGGGAGAAGTGTGTAGAGTTACAAGGAGACTATGTTGAAAAGCGCCGAGTACTATTTGGACGGGTTACAGAGATGGGAACATCGCTGGGAGAAGTGTGTAGAGTTACAAGGAGACTATGTTGAAAAACGCCGAGTACTATTTGGACGGGTTACAGAGATGTGAGCATCGCTGGGAGAAGTGTGTAGAGTTACAAGGAGACTATGTTGAAAAGCGTCGAGTACTATTTGGACGGGTTACAGAGATGGGAGCATCGCTGGGAGAAGTGTGTAGAGTTACAAGGAGACTATGTTGAAAAGCGTCGAGTACTATTTGGACGGGTTACAGAGATGTGAGCATCGCTGGGAGAAGTGTGTAGAGTTACAAGGAGACTATGTTGAAAAACGCCGAGTACTATTTGGACGGGTTACAGAGATGGGAGCATCGCTGGGAGAAGTGTGTAGAGTTACAAGGAGACTATGTTGAAAAACGTCGAGTACTATTTGGACGGGTTACAGAGATGGGAGCATCGCTGGGAGAAGTGTGTAGAGTTACAAGGAGACTATGTTGAAAAACGCCGAGTACTATTTGGACGGGTTACAGAGATGGGAACATCGCTGGGAGAAGTGTGTAGAGTTACAAGGAGACTATGTTGAAAAACGCCGAGTACTATTTAGACAATTTACAGAGATGGGAACATCGCTGGGAGATGTGTGTAGAGTTACAAGGAGACTATGTTGAAAAACGCCGAGTACTATTTAGACAATTTACAGAGATGAGAGCATCGCTGGGAGAAGTGTGTAGAGTTACAAGGAGACTATTTTGAAGAAATAATTATGAAAAAATGTCCTGTATCTTTATTAGGTCGGAAACTTTTCAGAACACACTCACTCTTAGTGTGCAATAGTTTGTACTTTATGAGAAATGAAGTGAATTTTTGAACCTTGATGGCACTACTTCCTCTAGGGACTATTTAAAGAGCGAAAGCGTCAAACCGAGAAGGAGCGCTGTGGTCAAAACGCACGTGGTTTTGTTTAGGTCTATTTTGACCTCCAGATGTATTAATACACCGCACTGCGGAAGCTGAACATCGGCTACAAACCTAGCTGGCACACACCTCTTTGAGTTCATGCTGCTGACAGGAGATTGGAAAGGAAGTGCTGACTTGACTTGTCATTGACGGCCGGAGTATAACAATGAAAGCTAAACGCATACGTTGCATTTCTTAGAAGACGCTGACTTGCTCTGAAGGGGAATAGACTTTCCACGCGTGGGACACAAACCTCACTACTATGATTGTAGATATTTATAAGCACCAACTGATGTTAGAAACAATTCTAAAATCTTCAGGGCGGATCCTCCCAGCCTTTTGATCACCACACCAAATATAAACAGAGAATTAGAGCACTTTGGCCTCTTTAACGTTGATAAAGTAATTTAAATATATAGCTCAGAGCAACAGAAATTTTGTTCATTCACTGGTTATAAACTCAAATTTACATGGAAAAAATTGTATTTAAACATGCTGAATAACATGTCTCCCATGATCTATTAAAAATTATTTTCTTAATGACGCTGTTTACCTCCAGGATATGTGCGCTCCCGGTGTTCTGAAATTGCATCCCGCAGGAGTTAATTTACAAGTAGTTTACGTTCAAAGTAGTCATATCGGAGCAGAAAGAAATTAGTAAAATGATGTTCAAATGAGCCCAGGATACATAGAGTTAACAGTTACCATTCATCTTTCAGGATAAGAGAAAACCTCCAACGTTAAGTCATATCGGACGATGAATGAAATGTTCAAATTAGTACAGGATAAATAGAGCTTAGAGTTACCATTCATCTTTCAGGATAAGGGAAAACCTCCAACGTTAAGTCATATCGGACGATGAATGAAATTAAGTTAAAATGAGCCCAGGATACATAGAGTTAACAGTTACCAGACATTCATCTTTCAGGATAAGAGAAAACCTCCAACGTTAAATCATATCGGAGGATGAATGAAATTGTGTTCAAATGAGTACAGGGTACATAGAGCTGAGAGTTACAAGACATTCATCTTTCAGGATAAGGAAAAACCTCCAACGTTAAGTCATATCAGACGATGAATGAAATGTTCAAATTAGTACAGGATACATAGAGCTTAGAGTTACCAGACATTCATCTTTCAGGATATGAGAAAACCTCCAACGTTAAGTCATATCAGACGATGAATGAAATGTTCAAATGAGTACAGGGTACATATAGTTTAGAGTTACCAGACATTCATCTTTCAGGATAAGAGAAAACCTCAACTTTAATTCATATCGGACGATGAATGAAATGATGTTAAAATGAGTTCAGGGTTCATGGAACTTAGAGATAACAGACATTCGTATTTCAGGATAAGAGAAAAAAATGAAATACCAAGGAACAAAATAAAATCCTTTTAACCCGTTTATCATACACAAAGTTTTAGACAGTGCTGAATATTCACAGATGTATTACAGAGCAGATATAAATATATGATATTGTTTTGTTTTTGTGATGGCCATGATATTCATCGGGTTGCGATGTTCATTTGCCTTTCGTAGCATCAGTGTTGACAAAGAGTTTTAGATAACCACAATATTGTACATAAGGGAGACAGTGGAAATAACAGAACGATAAGAATAACGTAACAAAAATTTAATCAATTTATAGATTACAACTTTTTCCAAAACTTACTCATTTTTTGATAAAGTAATTTTAACAAGCCTTCTTGAATGTGGCGATTTTCACATTCCGCAAGAAACCAAAGTTGGTATTACCGACGTGTTAAAAGCTTAGAGGCCCAATCAACGGGAAAGGAAAGAAAAACTTATCCAGATAAGCCACACTGACCGAGATTTTAACTCGGGAACTCTTACACGCGAGCCAGACGCTACCACCTACGTCAAAGAGGTGGGTTTGCAAGCCACTGGTTCTCGTGTGGCGGATGGCAATAGTGTTTTTCGGGCGTAGAATCCTTAGTAAGCTTTCTTCGGAAGGGAAATAAAGCCGATGATCCTGTGAACAGACTTACGACACGTCAAAGAAACTCAAGCGCGATAGAAGCCTCTGAGCAAAATTACGCAGTATTTCATGGCGAATGGGACGCGACAATCACAGCAGTTAAAAAGTGCCCATAAATAAAAGCGCCATTTCAATTTACTTTATATTCATACAGCAGCTACTGGCGTATACACTTAAATTTAGAATATAATTTTTAGAGCTTACTAAACTCTGTACTTAATGCATAAATAGCTATTTAAGTACATTCAATAACTATATTCTTTCTTGACATTACTAAGTATATGTTAATTTTTCTCACTCTATCACAAATTCGTTCCGTTTATCCGAAAATTGGGACTTGCGGGGTTCAGTTTGCTACCGTACTATCTTATCGCTTATCTCGGTGTACAGATATTGACAACAGCTGTGACCGATAAGAGAATAAAGCCTAAAATCGGACTGTAACTGAAAATGTGCTGCTGTGACGGCATCTGCCCTCGGGCGGTCTTCAACAAGGAAAAAAAGGAACGCTGACCATGGTCACCAGAGCTCATGGTCACAGCCTAACCCAGGGTTTATTGCGTGCAATAGCTCGCCTCTGCGATCAGAGAATAACAAGAATTGATGACCCCCTGACCTAAGGTCCCTAGCTTTTATTTGTCGTCTAATTTACCAGATCGGGTCCCAATCAAACACACCAACATCATACTTGCAGTGGCGAGGCTCGACTTTCCTTGCCAGGGAAGCTACAAATAATAATTCTCATTAAAATAAGAGAATAATGACTCGAACTAAAGCTAACTCTTCAATACTCTTTCTATTATACAGTCACATGTAGGCCCTTCTTGCATTGCAAGACTGATCACACTAGAAGCATATTCCTGCGTACCTTTCCACTCAGACGTTCCAATTTTTCCTATACCTGGCCCACGCCGCGTGAGGTATCGGCTTAAAATGGAGAAAGTATCCAATTCACACACTTCTGCTAATAACTTAAAACTTCACAAGCATATCCTATCTGTCACCATCTCACAACTCTAATAGGATCAGACTCTGATAGAGTAAATTAAACTGAAACGGCAGTTGCGATAAAAACGTGACTTTTTTTTATTTTACGCCCATATTGGACGATGAATGAAATGATGTTCAAATGAGTACAGGATCCATAGAGCTTGGCGTTACCTGACAATCTTTCAGGATAAGGAAAAACCTCCAACGTTAAGTCATATCAGACAATGAATGAAAAGATGTTCCAATGAGCCAGGGTCCATAGAGCTTAGCGTTACCCGACAATCTTTCAGGATAAGGAAAAACCTCCAACGTTAAGTCATATCGGACGATAAATGAAATGATGTTCAAATGAGTACAGAGTCCATAGAGATTAGAGTTATCAGACATTCATCTTTTAGGATAAGGGAAAACCTCCAACGTTAAGTCATATCGGACGATGAATGAAATAATGTTCAAATTAGTACAGGGTACATAGAGCTTACAGTTATCAGACATTCATCTTTCAGGATAAGGGAAAATCTCCAACGTTAAATCATATCAGACGGTGAATGAAATGATGTTCAAATGAGTACAGGATACATTGAGCTTAGTTATCAGATATTCATCTTTTAGGATAAGGGAAAACCTCCAACGTTAAGTCATATCGCACGATGAATGAAATGATGTTCAAATGACTACAGGATACATAGAGCTTAGAGTTATCAGACATTCATCTTTTAGGATAAGGGAAAACCTCCAATGTTGTCATATCGCACGATGAATTAAATGATGTTCAAATGACTACAGGATACATAGAGCTTAGAGTTATCAGACATTCATCTTTTAGGATAAGGGAAAACCTCCAACGTTGTCATATCGCACGATGAATTAAATTATGTTCAAATGAGTACAGGATCCTTAGAGCTTAGAGTTACTAGACATTCATCTTTCAGGATAAGGGAAACCTCTAACGTTAAGTCATATCGGACGATGAATGAAATGATGTTCAAATGAGTACAGGGACTATAGAGCTTAGAGTTACCAGACATTCATCTTTTAGAATTACAGAAAACACTGGAGGAAAAAAAAAGCAATATTCAGATACCTCACACTGGCCGAAATTCGAACCTCTTAAACATGAGGCAGACACGCTACCACCTATGCTACAGAAGCGGACATGGTTCAGGAGGTTTTCCTAAAATTGCCATCATTTTCGTTTTGTTTAGTAAAATGTTTAGTTTATACTCTGCTAATATTTTATCCAAGAACATTTGCATATAGTAATACAGTAAGTTTTAATATAATTGTATTCTTTCTAACCTACAATGCCTGACATATTAATTTTTATAAATGTTTTGACTTTTCAGGTCACTGGGAACTGTTACGATAATCTGGAATAAACTTACAACGAAAAAGACATTCATTTGTTGATTGAGAGCTCTGCAGGTCTTTGTGCTGCTATCTGCTGGGTATATATTCTCATCACTACTTCCTTTGAGTTTTTTTGTATAGTCTTAACGTTTCTGAAGAGAAAGCACGAAACTATATTCATCAGTGTTGCACTGTAGCCGACATCAAATGCGATAATCCAACATGCAGTGATTCGAGACAAACATTTTTATGACCATGGAGACTCTATGGACGTGACAAATATGTAATTAAATAATATCCTCGATTCTCGTAAACATTAACATTATAAATTGATCACTGTGGATCAAATGTGTGCAGTATATGACTTTTAAGTATCAATTAAAAGATATAATGGAAATACTTGCAGATTTCCAGTAGGTGTGTCGTACAATGAGGATTTTAAGAAATGAAACAAAGTTACAGAATAAAGTTTTAGAAAACAATGTGCATTCCTTGTAACCTGAAATAGAATCAAGGCCAAACTCAAGCAATGGAGATGAAGTTTCTAAGACGCGTTAATGGCTGTACGAGAAAAGGCCATTTGTAGAACAAGATGTCAGATAAGAAGTAGACATTGTGTACCCTTAATGACTCGACACAACATTAACGAAGAATGAAACCAACAAGAATTCCAAAATTAGCCCTAAACTAATGCCCAAACGGAGAAGATGCAGCGACAGTACTGTTTCTGAAGACGAAACAGTTTCAAAACCTAATTTCTGGAAATCACAAGAATACTATGGAACTTTAACACACACGCGCACACACACACGTACACACGAGTGTTTGGAATGATTTGCATTTGTATTTTAAATGCATCTTCTGTGTAGTAACATTTATGCTCGATTTCACCAACAGATGTTAAAATCGACGTTAACAAATGTAACGTAACAATTGTCACAGCGCTAACGAAGCTGTTAAATTTCTTGCATTTCACCAACCTGTTTTCAAAAATCTTAACAAACAGGTGTTAATGCCAAGAGACTTGTAAATATTACAGCTATAGAAGGCTGTGGATGAGTCGTAGTCTTCTCTAAACGTACTGCGATGCGCTTTTGTTTTCATTTTCGTCTGCACAGCTGAAAAAAATGGCGGGTAAACAAAAGCCGTGAGACAAATTTCTCACCGATGGAGAAAGAATTCTTAATTAAATTGGTGACGAAGTATAAGGATATCGTCGAAAATAAGAGGACGGATGTGGTGAATGTAAAAAAAAAAAAAAAATGACACGTGGGAAAAAATTGGAAACGAATTTACTGCAAATGCATGTGTCACTAGTAGAAGCACAAAACAACTTCGGCAGTATTACGTAAATTTAAAAAGAGGGACGAAGAAGGACAATTGACAAGTGACTTGAACGTTTTAAGACGGGAGGTGGACAATGTATTATCAACATAATTCAGTGAATTCTAAAATCGTGAAGTTATACTTGAAGCAAAGCGAGATCGGCATATTCCTTTCGATGCATGTTCTAACTCAGTATTACGTAAATTTAAAACGAGGTGCAAAGGACAAGTGACGAGTGAGTTGAACGTTTCAAGACGGGAGGTGGACAGTTTATTATCCACATAATTCAATGAATTATAAAATAGCAAAGTTATTAATACTTGAAGCAAAGACGAGACCGGCATATTCCTTTCGATGCATGTTCTAACCTCTCTTGTACTTCCGCAGTAACCTTCTAGCAACATTTTTGGACAGTCTATATCTGTGTAGTAAATTTTCTATTACGAATGCCGTTTAGACGGTCTTAAGTAGAGCAAATCGACATCAACAGCTGCATTCATGCTAGCCACCTTGACTATTTATAATTGTTAAGGACTTAACAACAGAAATTTGGCTTGTTAGTTTAACAAGAGATTTAACACGAGTGTTAAGGTAACACTTGATGGTCATATGTAATTTTTTTTATAACTATTGCTAAACTCGTGTTAAGTCTTAACATCTGTTGGTGAAATCGGGCATTAATGTTCTTTGAAACCGTTCTACATTACAAGAGGTCGTAGTAACTGAATATTGGAAGAGGGCTAACTACCATCTGCGACATATACTGACGAGGATGGCCGTGCATGGATTTAACCAGAGAATCTGCACCATCAAGACACGTGAATCTGGAGAAACATGTTTCGTGTGAAAAGAAACAAAAGCATCTACGAATACACGCGAGAAAAATAATACACAATGTGTTACATTCCTTATTATTCTATGACAGCATCAAAGAATAATCAAAGACTTCTTTGCATTTAAGTTCCTTTAGAACGAAATGCATTTGTTGATAATTCGTTATCCTTTTTAGTATCTTTTAGTAATTTATAGATTTAATAATTACCAAAATTCTCCCTTTAAATTAGTATATATACGTTGGTACTTACACCTCTTTTCCGCTCAACTGTGGTGTCCTGTATACACGTTTTACACCACGAAAACCACCAGCCACCATTGCATGTTGTAACTGCTACATGCACTGTCCTGCTGACACTAAAGGTAATGAAGATGGACTGTTTACCACATCGCTCTCCACTACACGTTATCTTCTAGCCTCCCAGCGATAACTATAATATGATTTCGGGGGGCAACGCCCATTCTGAAATGTGTGCTTCGAGCAGAAGCTTATCCCGCTACAAGTTGAAGAAATCAACATATTAAACGTACTATTATTATGAACACAGGTGGACCGCATTCGGAAGGACCCGGGCTCAAATCCCGGGACCAGCCAACTTAGTAGGGTTACTTCTTGATTTTTCTCACTTGCTAAAACAAATGAACGATTGGATATTTAATACCACATTCCACACAGCTCCAAAAGCTGAGCTTCACACTTCAGCCTAATAATTAAAAACAAAGTGATTTCTGATGGAAAACTGCTTTATTGTTTTTCAAAAATATTCTCCTTTATGATCAGTACACTTTTGCATCCATTTGAACCATTTGTCAAAGCATTCATTCCAGTCTTCTAGAAACACCTCCAAAACATGTTTTTTAAATGGACCAACGGCTTCTTCTGACGACGAAAATCGTTGTCCACACAATTTATTCTTGATTTTCGGAAACAAAAAGAAGTCACTGGGTACCAAATCAGGACTGTATGGCGGATGACCCATCAATTCGAGTTTTTTAGCCTTCAAATACTCTGTTACACGAGATTTGTATGTGCTCGTATTGTCGTGATGAAGAATGACCCTACGCTTTTTGTTGGTTTTCCCTACTCCACGGAAGACTTCCAGCAAACAAATCGTTTGGTAAAGTCTGTTTAGTTAACGCATGTGCAGTTCGGAGTCAAAGAAACCTGAGCCTCCCGCCCACTAATGACCGTCATAAATCTATCTCCACACTTCAGAAACGGAACACTGTCGTTGAGGACCAATAACAACCCTTGTTTTCTCGAAGTGACAGTCGCTTGTCTACTTCACGTGGAGTCTCAGTTGCCAGTTGTTCTGTTTCATTAGGTGCAGAAATTCGTTGTGTGTCACGATGTGGAGACCGTGGGAAGGAAATGCAGTAGTAAATGCAAATGAAATAGTAGATAACTTTCAGTCAAGTGAAAATAATCAAAGTGATGGCAATAGTGTGAATAACTGAGCGGAGGTATATTACTGGAAAAGCCTATAAAAAAGTTATAACGGGAACTGTTTCTAAGCAAATTCAAGCGCTTGTTTTGAACATATATAAATATGTGCTGACAAATAATCTTGGTAAGGGGTCGTGCAATAACCTGATGATAAATTCTGGGTATTCACAGAAATACAGTAAGAAATATTGTGACGAAAGGAATACCAAAGACGCCGATCAAGTGTGAAAACAAAAGGAAACGTTTCTCTAAAGTAGATAATTTCACATGCGTTTAATTCATCGAGAAATTTATCGATTCTATGCAAAAGGGAGAGCGCCCACCTTAGACGAATTGGTTGTAAATTTGCAAGAAATTTGTGATTTTCTTTATGGGCACTGCACTTTGTGTGGTCTCCTAAAGGAACTGGGTTTCAAATACCGCACTTTGAATAAGATAAGGGTTATTATGGAATCCAGTAGAATTGTAGCTTGGCGATATATATCGTCAAAACTAAGGAAGTTTCGCAGTAATGGACATAAAATAATTTATTTAGACGAAACCTCGTACGATACCCATGACGTATCGAGAAAGGTGGCAATCTTGCAGAACGGACTGCGAGAAGGAGGGTCTGTGTTGTAAAACGATTATAAGGGTTCGTCAAAGGAGCAGCCGACGTGCACACGCGTTAACTAAACAGACTTTACCATTCGACACTGGCCGTTTTAAATTCCTCTAAAGGCACTGCTGTTACATGGACAGTTTTGCTGAAAAAAAATCAGGCAACCACGTGCTTCGAGTGCGAACAACTTTTGTTGGATTTGCTTCATCTTGAAACACCCATAGAGTCGATTGCCGTTTACGTTCCGGCTCGTACCCATAGATCTATCTTATATACGTCTTTTGAGGCAGCGCCATGGCATTCCTTTAACATTTTTGTACACTAATCGACACGAGTATCTTTTTGAGATTGCGTCAAATTATGTGGGATCCAACGAGAACAAACATTTTTCGCGGCTAAATAATCATGCAATATTTTATATATGCTGGTGGAACTAACGCCTAGGATTGCCTTAATCTCACAATATGTTGCATGACGATCTTGCATTATTAGCTTTTGCACAGCATCAGTGCTTCCTGTCACAACTGATTTTGGATGACCTTGACAAACTTCATCGCAGAGCGAACTGCGGTCATGATTAAATTCGTTTTCACAGTGGCAAAGGAGTTTCGTCACCAAATGTGGAAATTACTTGATCGATGCTCTCTTGTCTTGATAATCCACACCGAAAATCGTAATAAATCACTTTTCAGGAGTTAATTCCATATTTTTGTTCAGACAATTTTAAAGATAATGTAAAGAAAACAAATGACGCTCTATTGAAGTAGATTATGGTTAACAATATTGTCACCAATCGCATTGTTGTGGAGCTGCCGCAAAACCAAAACTGGGCGCGTGGGAAGGACAGTTGGGCGCTTGCCAAGAGGAAGAGACAGAGAGGCTCTGGAATGTTCCGTCTTTCTCTTGCCGATGCGATTGTTCTCGGAAAGTCTACGGCATTCTAAAACAATGGCTGGGAGGTATAAATAGCGGCAAATTGTGAGAAGGAGTTAGTTGTGATAGTTATTGCGACAGTGAACATTTGAACGTCCGGCAGAGCACCGAGACGACCTTGAAGACAATTGATTGTCAATGTTACGTCTTTTTGCTGCTGCAAGGGTTATACAAAGTTTCTGTTTTACTGCAATAAAGAGTGCAAACCAGACTTTTGATTCTACCAACCCTCCAAGTCACAATATTGTGACTTTGTGGGTTCGTGAAATTAAAAGTCCAGGTTACAAACACTAAAAAATTGCTCTTTATGTCCGTAGAAACACACTTTATCAACCTTTACAATCGCTGAATTACGTCACATGCAAGTTCAACGACCACAACACAGCTGTTCACGCACGCGAGTTCAATTACCGACTGACTCACTGTGGCGGGCGGGCTCCCTTTTATAGATTACTCACATTCCGGAATGTTCTCAATCAAGACGACGTTCGAAGAAAGAAACTCTCTAGAAATCCGTCTCCTTCCCCCCCACCGTTTCGGCGAGCTTTTATCTCCGCACTGCACTGCCCGTCTCTTTGAATGCCTCGCCGCGCCGCCTCGTCGCAACAATATCAAACTTTCCATGCAAGTGTTGATGGCACCTACAACATTCAGGGTTGCCAACGCTCAAAAAGCCCGCCTCGGTAGCGTAGATAACAGAGCATCTGCCTCACGTTCAAGAGGTTCCGAGTTCGAATCTCGGTCAAGGTGAGTTACCTGGATAAGGTTTTTTCCGGAGTTTTCCCTTATCTTTAAATACAAATGTCGGGTAGCTCTAAAGCTCCATGGATCCCGAACTCATTTGAGCATCATTTCACCAATTGCATTCATCGTCCGATATGACAACGTTGGAGCACGTAAATTACACACAAAAAACGCTCAAAATAAAAATAGTGCCCCTCGTAGATGGGGCATCCAATACGATTGCTATGAATGACAAAGCATAAACAAAACAATGAACAAAGCCTAATATGCCGTATAAAAACCATATATCATACATGAATTCACAATATGGACTTTTATTACAAAAGCTCGTTTGTCGATCTATTTCGTATTTAATGAGACAGCAATGTACTAAAGCGCGATCATTTTATGGCGAGGCCAAGGACAGCACTGTATTATTACACATGCTGTACGTCCAAGGAAAACTGAGAAAAACGAATCGCTAATAACGTATTCAAAAGAATAGTCCATAATCTCTCCAGTACATCCCAAACAAATGAATGGTGACTAATGATAAGTATGAGGTATGCAGTCATTTATTTGCCATTTCACGAAAAACTGCAATTGCTGATGTCAACAAAGGAATGCTCTAATATAATTCCCTTAGGCAAGTTGTCAACAATGCAAGGTAACTGCAATAGTAAGGTGAACATTGCATTAACAAATAATCATGATTAATAGCTTAGAAAACAATGAAATTACGTTAGAAAAACTTTATAAAAGTTGCCATAACAAAAAAGTGGCTCGTAAGTGTAATGCTTTTTCGTTTAAGGTTGATTTCTTTTTCTGTCAACATATATCACTTGAGGCAGGTGTACAGTAATAATTCAGAACCCCAGAATCAATATATCATTTGTGGCAACCGTGGGAGAGAACATTACGTTAAGATAGATGGCACGCTCCCCATCATGGCAAGTACTGCATTGACCCACACATTTTCTTATTTCGTGTGACCATTCCGTATATCCTGAAGGGTGGTAACTGTTTAAGCCTAAAACTACTACTATATGAGCTTCACAATATAAAGCTAACAAAATGAGTAGGAAATAACTACTTAAGGCCCTAATTTTAATCAACATTTATTTTAATACCTGTGCAGTAATTTGTTCAGTACTTACTACCAATCAGAAATTATTTACGCTAGTTAAATGTTGATAAATTATTACAAACAACATTTCTAAGTGTGTTACATTTTAGTTTACAAAATGAACTTACGTATGTGGCTTATGTGGAACCCCATGTGTTCATTGTTTTATGAAAATATACTCCCTGAGCAAGTTACAGCATTTTGTTTCGAAGGTCAGCATGTTTCCTGGGCTGACATGTTCAGAAATTAATGTAGCCCCTTTCCTTATTCCGCTTGTGTCCAATCTCAGAAGAGAGAAGAAAAATTGTCGCATAATACCAGTTTCCTGGTTTGTGGTAGTTTTGTTATTCCTAATTCATGTTTTGACCGAGATAACCGGGTACACGTGCTGACAGGAAATATGAGCACAAGATCAACTCAGCTGGCCAGCTTTATCACTCCATAAATATCCTAATGTTCTAAATAAAGATATAAGGAAATAAATCCCCTTTGAATTCATTAATTTTAAAAAAGAGATTTTGTGTTAATTTGATTTTAGTTTACTTGATTCACAATTGTTTTCCTTAATTTACGTCCTCGAACGTTGTCATATCACACGAATGAAATGATGTTCAAATGAGTCCAGGGTACATAGAGCTTAGAGTTACCAAATATTCATTTTTCAAGATAAGAGAAAACCTCCAACGTTAAGTCATATCGGACGATGAATGAAATAATGTTCAAATGAGTCCAGGGTACATAGAGCTTAGAGTTATTAGACATTCATCTTTCAGGATAAGAGAAAACCTCCAACGTTGTCATACCAGACGATGAATGAAATGATGTTCAAATGAGTACAGGGTGCATAGAGCTTAGAGTTACCAGACATTCATCTTTCAGGATAAGAGAAAACCTCCAACGTTAAGTCATATCGGACGATGAATGAAATGATGTTCAAATGACTCAAGGGTACATAGAGCTTAGAGTTATTAGATATTCATCTTTCAGGATAAGGGAAAACCTTCAACGTTAAGTCATATCAGACGATGAATGAAATGGTATTCAAATGAGCACAGGGTAAATAGAGCTGAGAGTTACCAGATATTCATCTTTCAGGATAAAGGAAAACCTTCAACGTTAAGTCATATCAGACGATGAATGAAATTATGTTCAAATGAGTCCAGAGTCCACAGAGCTTAGAGCTATCAGAGAGTCATTTTTCAGGATAGAAGAAAACCTCCAAGTGCACACAATGAATGAAATGATGTTCAAATGAGTGCAGGGTACATAGTTACTAGACATTCATGAGGGAAAATAAATTGTCACTAAAAGGGCAAACCCCTGAAAAAACCTTATCCAGATAACTCACCCTGGGCGAGATTCGAACTCGAGACATCTTGAACGTGAGACAGACAGGCTATGATACATAATCGGGAATGTGACGGTCTTTAAATCTCGTTTTCTCTGTATTACCAGCAGAGGAAAGAAAGAAGGAAAGAAAGAAAGAAGGAAAGAAGGAAGGAAGGAAGGAAGGAAGAAAGAGAGAGAGAAAGAGAGGAAGAAAGAGAGAGAGAAAGAGAGAAAGCAAGAGAGAGAAAGAGAGAAGGATAGGAGAGAAGGAGTGAAAGAGAGAAAAAGAGAGAGAAAGAAAGAAACATAACGACTTTTCGTAAGTACCTATTGAAAAATTCAAACCAATAACATTTCGGAAATAGTTAATTCTACAAAAAAGTTTATTTTACGTCAACTGAGTGGTCTAAGGAGATGTACATCATTTGTGTAAAACATTATGTTTACCAGTTATGCAAAAGTCGTGCAGAATGGGGATAGGCCACGCCGTCGCTCAGTGGTTAGACCGCTTGGCTCTCACCAAGGCGGCCCGGGTTCGATCCCAGGCGACCGCAAAGTGAGATTTGTGGTGGACAACACGGCATTGGGGCGGGTTTTCTCCGGGACCTCCGGTTTCCCCCACCATCTCATTCCACCGGTGCTCCATCTTCATCTCATGTATCATCAGTGTCCCCGCCTGCGGTGCCGTATGTAGTAAAAGCGGGCGTTAAACACTACACATTATTACGTGCAGAATGGGGAAGTTTTCGAACGTGTTACTAGAAAGTTGATTGCACCATTTCCTCTGCCATTAAAATACACACATGTTAAAATATATTTCAATCAAAATAAGGACCATTATTTTGTGAGAAAATCAAAATATTGGCAACAATTTCTATATAAATTACTACGCAAACAATGCGATCACTTTTTACACTTTTGTTGTTTTCTCGCACTACCTGCATTGTAAGTACAAATGTTTTGCAAATTAAAATTTCATATCGAGTTTATTGCCAAAAAAGAGTTTAAGCTGAAGAACTTCCATTTTACTTGCATCGAAAAACAAAATCAGTATCGATATCGCTTGTATTGAAACGTAGTTCTACTTAATTGAAGTTGGTAATCATTACTGTAATGTAATTGCGAAAGTGATAACATAAGAGTTAACCGCAACAGCTACAACTTTTACCCGAAAGTAGCCGTTTGTCATCTTACGATACGAGCTGCGAAAGGTAATTACCGGGTTGTCATGGTGACTGACACACAGAGCGGCCAAATTGCTAATTAGCCAAGTCCCCGTTTGGAGCCGCTAGTGGAGCGCAATATCGACAGTCTTCTCTTTGTGAACGCATACTTCCTGAACATATAAATGTTACAATGAATAATAATAGTTTTGTGAGTTTTATGAGTTATTTGAAAAAAAAAAAAATCCATAATGATACAATAGCTACTCATTTTTTACAGAAAAAAAAATGTTACTCATTTTTTACATGTAAGTAAACTGTACGTGAGCGGTTCAATAAGTACCCTGTTAAGTATAAGTCACCAATTTTCTGAAACACAAATTACTTATTTACATATTACACATTACTAGGGGTGGTGATTTTTCGCAAATGCGATACAGCACGATAAAGTGTGAAATTGACTCAAAATGCGATATAAATGCGAAATCGAAGATTTTCCCAAGTAATGGAAATTAATTATTCTTTCACACTGGCCGTGTGTAGGCTAAATTGTGGAAACGTTGAGTCAGACTGAAAAATTCAATGCCATAGCCGGGATTTGAACCACGGATCTTCTGGTTTCCGTCCAGCCGCACTACCTAAGTGGTTTACCGGGAAAATACGAGTCAGTTGGAGAATTTAATGTCATATCGGCACGTTGGCCATAGTAGCACAATGGTAGTGCGGCTGGACGGAAACCAGAAGATCCGTGGTTCAAATCCCGGCTATGGCATTGAATTTTTCAGTCTGACTCTACGTTTCCACAATTTCCCAAGTAATTATTTTTTTCCAGTGCTTTTTCTTCTGCAAACTTTAACTGAAGTGTCTGTAGAACCTTAAAAAAGTTATACCTTAGAAAGTTATAAAGTAAGTGACCACTCTTCTGGAATGTGGAAAGCAACCCTTCCCGCTAAATTAGCCTATTGTTCCACCATTGCCCATATGACGTACGTTTGGTACTGAAGTGAGATCAGTTGTTTTACAGAAGAGACCCATCTTACCACGCCTAATAACTGTCATAAATTTATCGTCATAACCCAGTTAACGGGAAATTTCAATCCTTGTCTCTGAAAACCAATGGCAATCCTAATTTTAAGGAAGTGATAAATACATAATTCAAGTTGGAGTTCTCAGTTGCCAAGTTACTAATTTAAATAGTGCCCTTTTAGTGATACTCACTTCTCCCAAGGCTCCTGCCATTTTTTTAACCCTCCAAAAATAAGAATTCTCAAGTTCTACAAAATACATCTCCATGACCTCATTTGATCCTAATTGTGTTCCTGTGAGACATTTCTTCATATTTGGGAATGGGAGAACATGAGGGGTGTGGCAGCAATTCATGCAGTTTGGCGGCGGCAACTCCGAGTAGATGTGCTGGGGCATTATCGTGGTGAAACAAAACTTTCTTCTTCGCAATGTGCGGCCGTGCCTGCTTCAACTCTTGTCGAATAGGGCTCACTGAACTATGCTCCAGGAATTTAAATAAGTTTTACGGAGATAATATCGAATTGAGAGAAGGTTATTTCCAGCAAGATGGAGCAACGTGCCATGCACCTAATGACACCATGGAACTTGTAAACAGTTTCTTTGATAATCAAATAATGTCAAAAGGTCTGAGGCCCCCCAGATCCCCTGATCTAACCTCACCAGATTTTTTCTTGTGGGGGTATCTAAAAATAGAGTGTACAAGAATAGGCCACGGACAATTTGATGTGCTCAAGAAATCCATTCGAACGGAAATAAGTAACATTGGCGAGGATATTCTGCGTAAAACTTCAGAGAATGTGGTGAGACGAGTGCAAACATATATAGATGCTGGTGGAGGACACTTCCAACATTTTCTCTGAGATGTAAATAGTGTAATGTAATCTCCCAATTGTGTATTATATTCTTCCAAAGTTACACGTGTGTCCTCTTAATGGTTCAAAAGTTATGGCTTATTGAAATGGTTCAAGTTTATATGGATCGCACTATATCACCTCTATCAAAAAATCAACTGAAGAGTTTTAAAAACAGGGCATTTTCATCACTTGCTTGGCACTTATATTGTTTAATTCTGATCAAAATCACCTGAGTTACCTTAGAAACGAATCTGTTTTCATTAACGTATTTCTACAGCGCGCACAACACGTGTGAACTGCCAACCCAGTTGCCGAGCCTAGAAAGTATAACATTCAACTTATTTAGAGTAAACGATGACACTTCAATCTCCATCTGAATGTATTTTCAATAATGCCTATTTTATATTACTTTTATAACAGTCGCTTCTGCATTTTCAGATGTGTTATTACACAGAGCAGGAGAATAATTGGAAACATCCTTGACCTCGTGAAGCGATAAGCAAACATGATGGAAGGAAATGGCGGAGTAGTAATACAGAATGTCTCTAAAGTCACGATCCATTTCAATGTAAACGCAATATTTTGTTTCTTTACATTTCAGATACTGGTATCTTAGTGCAAGATGATTAACACAGAAGAATGGGTTGTCATTGTGTGTGCACAGGTAAATATGCGGATTGTCATATGAAGACGCCAGAGCGGAATTTACCTGTAAATTCCACAAACCAGTGCCATCAAGGACACACATTCGTCTGTTTGTGAACAAATTTAAGCGTTGTGTGTGTGTGTGTCTGTGTGTGTCTGTGTGTGAGAGAGAGAGAGAGAGAGAGAGAGAGAGAGAGAGAGAGAGAGAGAGAGAGAGAGATATGAGACACGTCCTGGACGACCACACGTCTTGGCAGAAACAATGCAGCAGGTTCAAATTGCCAGTGATAGAGTCCGAAGGCATCAATTCGACGTCTGAGTAGGGAACTGAACGTCCCTCGGAACACAGTGTGGAAAATTCTACGTTTTATTCTACGAAAACGTCCGTATTACCTTCAAGTTCTGCACCATCTTGAGGACGAGGATTTCGCCTGTCGTCGGGCAATGTGTTATGAACTCCTGGAATGTGTAGAAAATGAAAATTTAATGGACAACATTTTATTCTCCGATGAAGTGGGAAAGTGAACAGACACAACAGCCGAATATGGGGATATGAAGAACCACATGAGGTATCGGAGTGGGTACGTGATACACCGAAAGTCAATGTTTGGTTGGATATGACAAACGCAAAACTGTATAACCCATTTTTCTTTACCGAAAGGTCAATAACACGTAACATCTACCTCAACATGTTAGAACTGTTCCTTGAACCTGCGGCAGTACTATCTCTCAGCCTCACGGCTGCACGTACCGACGTCGGGACTCCTTCCTCGGTCTCCACGTCGTCGTCGGCTGCTTGGCTCTAGCTGCTTCTCCTGCATGGATTCCTTTTTTTTTACGGGGGGGGGGGGGGTTCCTCAGGGTGTTAAGGTTGAGACAACACAAACCAACGATAATCTCTGAAGTGCTTTAATTTGTCCTTGCATTTGTGGAACTCGGGCACCCTTAAATAACTGCACTTTCGGCGGACATTTTATAATACATTTTACTGGACGCGGCAAGTCGTCGAACACACCTGATGGATGTATATAATACACTTGACTGCAATGAGCAACAAATAAGGACTGAATGGGGGTTGTTATCCTCTTATATACACACAGCACGGCGTCACAAGGAAAAACTAAGGGTATACTGACCTGTATAACGGTACAGTAAAATAGCTAGCATTCCATTCTATTGTCAAACATCCGTCCTTCATAGACTGTCGTCCGGGAGTGCAGTGTTTCTCACGTATATCTGTCCAGTCTACAATTTTACTTTCACTATCAGAGCTAGTTACAGTTCTCAAATTTATGTATAATTGTTTAAACATATTACATAATTAAATGAATAATTTAGGCGAGGACCAAAGTTCCTGTTTCAAACCGCAGCTTCAAGAGAATGGCATACTGGATACAGCTGTGTTTCAGCAACATGATGGGCCTCCACATTTTGCAAACATCGTCCGTGATTACCTGAACAGAACCTTTCCAGGGAGATGGATAGGCAGAAGTTCACCTCGGCTGTGGGCTTCCCGTTCACCGGACCTTACTCCTTTAGACTTTTTTTTTTTTTTTGCATGGGGGTACACCAAATCTAAAGTGTACACTAGCAATGTGAATGGTCTGTCTGAGTTACGGAAGCAGCAGGTCGAATTACGGTTGACATGTTACAGTCTACATTTCGTTCCACTACTGAAAGATGGCGTATGTGTTTTGAACTAGATGGAGGTCATGTAGAAGGGCACTAGAATATGTATAACACTTCAAAATAATATTGATTTTTCAATCACTGTGTTCCTTCACTGATAGTGACTTTAGAGACATCCTGTATTTGGCATTGACTGTCCTACGCACTTCTTCAGCATGCAGTCGACCGATCACCTGCAACTTGCTTCGTGGCTGTCATTTGTCAATGCGATTTTCACATGTTAATTTCACGGACACATTGCATACCAAGCCACTACTGTAAAGAATTGTAGTGCCAATCTAACAAAACTGTAGAATAAAGTAACTTCTGAGTGTGTTACATCAGTTTTCCTAGTGGCTTTATTACACCGAAACGAAGCCTTTTAAAGCAGCATACCACCAGCACGTGCTATTACCGCGAATGAAATTTGAGAAGACAGAATGCAGAGAACTGTTTACTGCTGACTGGACGATGTATGAAGTTCAACAGCTATAGAACATAATAATCTCTACTTTATATAATTAATATACTCGAGTCAAAGTTAGATTAATCTGATACACTGCTTATCTCAAAAGCTTTTTATTCAAAATTATATATTTTAAATTTCTCGATAATATGCATGCTAGCCCGCTATGCTACCGCACGTGTGGCAGACTAAAGTTATAACACGCGAGGAGTCAACGCTACGCCCGATAACTATTTCTTATCCACAGGTCCTTAGGGCGGCCGTAGTCCTGTGCGTTTAAACACCACGTGTAGCACAATCTTCCATTATTCCGTAGCGAGAAAAAGGTGATATTCCTTAATAATTTTGTACTAAAGAACCCAAGTCAAACACGTCAAATTATTAAAATAATACAAAAAGCTATTGGCAAACGTAATTAATATATTTAGAACAGTTTTTGTAATAATCTAGTATTTCCTTAACTGGAACGTTCGGACCTGTAAATTAAGGGTTTCCCCACATCCAATCTCTTGCCTACTTTCATAAAAGTAGTGAAAGGCCGCTTTCTCTAGCTGCCGATTGCTTCTTGGTCGAGATATTTTATAAGAAATAATACATTCTATAGATTGACAATACATGAATCTCTTTAATGCACACGTTTATATTTAAATGAACAATTACCTGTAATATACAGGTTCATAACCTTTTCACTATGTTATAACTTTATAAGCATTATACAGGTTGCTTCAAAACGACACCGAACGATTATAGCCATTGCGTAGTTTATAACTTAACTAATCCGATTTTCGGTGTCACAGCTTCGAAGTTCTGTTAGGTATACTTTTATTCAGAATTAAGTATTACACGATTTTGTTAGTAGACAGAGGAGGAATCACTGGTCTGCGAATCTCAAAAGTTGTTATAAGGACGCACCGGCCACGAAAACAAAGGCATTACTCCTTGCTCTTTATCAGTGACCGTAGCCTACCTTTCAGGTAATGGGACAAAGGACAGTCGACTAATAACTCGGACAGTTGAAGGTTGTTCTTCAGTGTAAAACTACACATTCCGTCCTAACAGAGAGGATTTTGCGCGTATTTAGATAGCAAATCCAAGCAATATGGAGCGCTATACGAACGTCGAAATGACGGATATGGTTTTGATGGATGTAAGAGCTGAAGGGAGCTCAACGAACGCACGATTAATTTAGTTTCATTAAAGATATGAATTGTAAAAATAGTTACAACAATCATAATATTTATTTGTTTAACTTCAGAGCATTTTGGTATGATCTTAATTGTACAATAATTTCAAACACTTACTGTAAATATCAACAGCTTCCTTTTCAGTTACAAATGCTTTATTTAGTATTACCAAACACGTGAAATAAAATACTCGTCTCATTGTATAAGTAATTTAGTTATGTTTAATTTATCTACAATTCTTTGATATTTTCTGTTCTGTTTATCATTTAATACATCCATCCTCAAACTCGCTAACATTAATTTCCCTCTAAAAGGTATAAGTTGCATATGTCTACCAGCTTATTTGCCGCCATGAACTGTAAAAACTATTTATATGTACAGTCACACAGAAGCTGAGCAACTACTTTTAAATGTTCGTTCGGTGTCATTTTGAAACACCCTGTATAAATGCCTACACGAATTGAGAAATGCGCACAGTATTCCAATCCAATCCACCCTCAGCTCCGAAAAATGACATGGACATCAGTACATCATCCTGTTTTAAACGTGGGATTAGCTCCATTGGATGTATTGTTAAAATGTAAACAATTGTGACGCAACGCCACGATTTGTCAACGCTTACGTAAATTGAATGTCTCGTGCAATTTGAAGCAATCTGCATAAAGCAGTGTCACGGAGTAATTCAGACAACTGCCAATAAATTGGTAATCACTGCCATTACGTTAAGTGCAGTAGAATTAAACTTACTTTAGCGCTATTTCCTAATCTCACATGAACTTTGTCTTAATCCAAGCTTTGCCAAATAAACTACTTTTTATATACTTTTACAATGATATCACAGCTTCACTAATAGCGACTAAAAAGTTACACTTCCACACGAAACATTGTCACGCATTCATAGACGTCACGCAATGTGCATATCTGCAAAAAATTATAGAAAAAATATATGATACACTCATAAATCACAAATAGTAATCTTTGTCGCCATATGAACACGTATTATCAGTTGTTACGGGAGGTCACTCGGTTTAGAGAGATCAGAGAAGACGGGAATATAGTACAGTACAGTCTGACCATCAAAACATCAGAACATCGTACGTAACACGACATATATTGTATTACCTGTCTGACGAATGAGTACAGTTGTTATGGGAGGTCGCTGCTCGGTTTAGAGAGATCAGAGAAGACGGGAATATAGTACAGTCCAGTCTGACCATCAAAACATCAGAACATCGTACGTAACACGACGTATATTGTATTACCTGTCTGACGAATGAGTACTGTTGTTACGGGAGGTCCCTGCTCGGTTTAGAGAGATCAGAGAAGACGAGAATATAGTACAGTACAGTCTGACCATCAAAACACCAGAACATCGTACGTAACACGATGTATATTGTATTACCTGTCTGACAAATGAGTACAGTTGTTACGGGAGGTCGTTGCTCGGTTTAGAGAGATCAGAGAAGACGGGAATTTAGTACAGTACAGTCAGACCATCAAAACATCAGAATATCGTACGTAACACGACGTATATTGTATTACGTGTCTGACGAATGAGTACAGTTGTTATGGGAGGTCACTGCTCGGTTTAGAGAAATCAGAGAAGACGGGAATTTAGTACAGTACAGTCCGGCCATCAAAACATCAGAACATCGTGCGTAACACAACGTATATTGTGTTACATGTCTGACGAATGAGTACAGTTGTTATGGGAGGTCGCTGCTCGGTTTAGAGAGATCAGAGAAGACGGGAATATAGTACAGTACAGTCTGACCATCAAAACATCAGAACATCGTACGTAACACGACGTATATTGTATTACCTGTCTGACGAATGAGTACAGTTGTTACGGGAGATCGCTGCTCGGTTTAGAGAGATCAGAGAAGACGGGAATATAGTACAGTACAGTCTGACCATCAAAACATCAGAACATCGTACGTAACAAGACGTATATTGTATTACCTGTCTGACGAATGAGTACAGTTGTTATGGGAGTTCGCTGCTCGCGGTTTAGTGCGATACTTCGATACTCACGATATTTGCACGTTGGAACCATCACAGAATACCTTTTTATCCAGTAAATTTACTTGCATGCTGTTCCAAAAATGGAGATTTATTTTTACTATATAAGTATGTACTTAAACCCGATATTCAGCAAAAATAAAGCCAGTGTTTTTTTTTTTTAGGCAGCTATGGAAACGGATATAGCTAGGGAGAAAGTCTGCTGTTTAAAAAGGAAATCGAAAACCCATAACGTTTCACAAACGTTACTTTGCATTGGAAAATTCAAGGAACACTGAACAAAATCTGTCGGAAATCTTAGCATTTTTTCCTGCATACAAGTTTCTGTTTGCATATTATCGCTTGTCAGTAATACAACCTAAGCAAGAACGTAACATTTGTTTACAAAATATTCAAACATGCGTTGTTTAAATCAAAATAGTCAGCATCATTTCTGAAAAAATAAAAATATAAAATCCCCCCCCCCTCCCATATAAAGACTGGTATAAATGGTTGGATGAGGTAAATTCTGTTTCGTACTGAAGGTAGACTTCAATATTACAGAGGAACTAGAAATTCCTATAAAGATTAATAGGCATTAATTGAGTTCTGAATTAATTTTAATTATATTGGGAAATTACGTACTTCGCATTCTCTCAAAGATGCTGAAGTTTAAGTACAAAGTTTATATTTAAGTTATGGAGTCAAAACTACGTCATTTGACTTCAAAACTTGAGTTTGTGAAATTTGAGCTAAATGCATTGAAGGAACAGATAAATATAAAAACAATATTTAAATAGAAACACGAGGCATGGAAAAGTTATCAGTAATTTATATAACACTATTTTCAAGACTGCTGTTTTCAATTAGGTGAAATTATTCTACCACCTTATGCACATAAAAATCTGGCGGTAAAAATATTTTTTTTTTTCATGCATGCAAATATCAGACTTAGAAGTAACCAATTCAGTGTAAGTAAAGTTACGCGTAAGTAAAGTGGTACAAGAAAAGAGGTTGATATTATTCTTAAATTTGAGTAATACTCTTCTTAATAGCTTCTCCTCTACGAGATTTTGTAAATTGTATGGTAAAGTTCTTCTAAAACCGCATATGATTTTAAAAAAGTGAGGTTAAATATGCCAGCACATGTATAGAACGCTTTAAAACCCGAATAAGAAGTAATTAAAGCAGAAAATATGCCTAAAGGATGTCAGTATTTACATTTAGAAAATAAAATATACTCCTCCCCAACACATACAAAGTTTCATTGGTATTCACAATAATAATTACATTAGCAGTCAAATTAACCCACAGAAGTTGCTTTACAAGCATGCAGAACTATTTTGTAAACATCACATTCTAAGACACAAGGTGAAAAGTCCTGAAAAACAGAGTAAACATATAAACTAACAACGTTTGTTCTATTTATTAAACAGTCCAAGTTTCTTCACCGTCATTTTGCTGCTAGAATTTCCTTGTTAAAATGCACTCACAAAGCTTGAAGGCATTGAGTGTTGCATTTGATTTGTAATACCCTCTTTTTTGCATTTTTATGTACAAATATGTAAATTATCATGGCTTTCTCTACAATTACACAAAATATTCTTACAAGAGTTTATACTTCTATCAAGTTTATATTAATCGTAACAAACAATTAGTTGTATTACATTTCCTTGAAAATAAAAGCGGATCCAGTACGCATAAGCACCGATTCCAAGGCCGCGGTTGTAAACACGGAACAGGCTGATGGCTTCTTAGTCTTGCGTCAGTAGACGTAATGAATGACTTATACAAGAACTTCTGCGGGGCAATATTGCAGGACATGGTTGATAAAATCCTGGCAACTGAGCATCGTTATTTTAGTACGCTTAGGCCTTAGGCGACTGTCAAATTTCGCTTCCGTTGTTTTACTTCTCTATGCTTTATCACAAGAACCACTGCCCGCAAAAATTAAGGAATGACAATTTTGTAGGTCTAGAAGTTTAAAATAAAACATGACAATTCAAACTTATAATAAAGCATTTCTCGGAAATGGTTATTTTACATAAATTGTGGCATTTAACGAAACGTACATATTTTGTGCGGTAAACGTTTGTCTATTGTTACAATTAAAATTAATTCAAAATGAAGTCTTCACAGACTATTCTCATAAAATTTAAAATATACCTGTTGTCAGGTAAATATCTTGAACATGTGCTATTTTATTAAACAATTGTAAGAGCCATTTTTAACAAACATTTTCACGTAATGGATATTTTTGATGGAGAATTTTCTTGAAAACTTTAAGTCTTGCTTCTTTGGTATTTGACTGGCGTTTTCATTTCTAAGTTATGCTATTTACACACCAAGAATGATTTTTGTTGGACTCTGGAGAAAGTAAAACTGTACAAATTCCAAATTATAGTACATGGAGGTAAAAACACTTTAACAAATGTCTTACGCACTATTTGTTTCGCACCATTCAAAACGTCCTATAAAGTACATTGTAATTATTTTCTATTAATTTTGACCCTATGCTCCAGATTTCGACATTTTACTGCGTGAAGCTGGTCATCAGAAATGGGTAGACACGTTGCTTTCATCACAAACATGCCGGTAATCACAATAACGACTAGCAATTAACAATTTTGACGCAGGATAATTATAAATGGCAATAGTTTTTACGAAACCAACTTACTAGTAATATCATTACACTGTTTTCGACTTCCAGCACTTAATTGGTAGGTTATTTGCATAAATGAGCACACATTTGTTTATTTAGGCAGCTGTTGCTGGGGTAACTAACATCTGGTCGACACACAACATTTAACTGCATTAAGCACAGGTTTAAGTAACAACACGATTGTTAAAACGCACCGGCGTCTGCAAACTATGGCTTACTGAGCCCTTATGAAATGGAGCACGTTAATCACTTAGGAATATATGCACTTAACCTTACCTGAGCAAGGTATTCCCTTATTTTGTTATTCCAAAGATACAGAGAGATGTTGGAGCAGGTAACGCTCCTGCAGCAAGTTAACAGGCGAAAGCTACGGTGCCACTGAACTACTACCCCGCCTCGGTGTCTCACTCAACTTGCCTTCCCGCTCGCTCACAGAAACGAGAGTGGGGATGGTCAGCGAAGCAAGGGGAGGGGTACACCCTGCTATGGCAAGGGGTGGATGCATTATCTTGATTCTTGTCGCCCTGCCACAGACAGCTTTCTGCACCTTTAAACATGGCGTAAAAAAAAAAAAGACAGCTGTCCGCTTTTCATTTGATTCTGCATTGTGAATTACCTACAGTAAAAGTTGAATATCGAGTTTAGGCTGGAACGCAATAATTTCTTGTGTGGTAGGATTATTGTAGGGTTATCGATGGGTCCTGGACACTTGCGATACCTCGATACTCACGATACTTGTATGGTATTGAAATCGAACGATACTTCAGAGAAATCGCTCGATACTTTTTTGATACTTCGGTGCTGATTCATCAATTTTTATTTTAAAACAACAAAATATCATTGCCTCAAGTAGAACATTACAAAGCCCGAGAAATTGCTAGGAACGCGGTACCTGTTATGCAAGAAAATAATCGTGTGTGAGATTCACTGCCAGTTAACAGTTCACAAAAAGAAATAACTGCATATCTCGACAATTTTTCAACCTCTTTCTAGTGCATTCGACTACTGGAGAGCAAATATAAAATTTGCAAAACTAAAACTAAAACAAAATAAAATAGCTGTTGAATATTTGTCTATATTCCACCAGCAACAGTTTTCTCTGAGTAGCATGGCAGGACTCATATGTGACAGAAAAAGAAGTAGGTAGACTATACCTCGAAATGCCCGCCTCGGTAGCGTAGATGGTAGCGTGTCTGCCTCACGTTCAAGAGGTCTCGAGTTCGAATCTCGGTTAGGGTTAGTTACCTGGATAAGGCTTTTTACGGGGCTTTCCCTTATCCTGAAAGACGAATGTCAGGTAACTCTAAGCTCTATGGACCCTGCGCTCATTTCAGCATCATTTCACGCATTCCATTCTTCATCCGATATAACTTAACGTTGGAGGACGTAAATAAAAAAAAGCTATACCTCGTAAGAGTGAAAATGCCAGTATTTCTGAACAAAAACTTATAAAATTGGTTTCTTTTGCTTTAAAATGTCTAATGTAGAGTTTAAAAATAAGAAAACTAGCTTTAACCATTGTGTCATTAAATATGTGCATCCCACTTTGCGGCCGTCTGAGATCGAACCCGGGTCGATTAGGTGACAGCCAAAGCGGTCTAACCACTCAGCCATAGCGTGGCCTGCAAATGTTATACTGATGCCCGATTTCACCAACAATGTTAAATGTTCTGATGTTAAGTCCTTAACAATCGTAAATAATCAAGATGGCGGGCGTGAATGCAGCTGTTGTTGTCGATTTGCTATATTTAAGAGCGTCTAAATTGCATTCGTAATAGAGTACGGCCTATGAGGAGAAATGATTTTGAGGAGCTATCAGAAGGAAGTGTTCTACAGAGGTATAGACTGTCCAAACAAGTTGCTATGAAGGTTACTGCGGGAGTACAAGAGAGGTTAGAACATGCATCGAAAGGAATATGCCGATCTCGCCTTTGCTTCAAGCATTAATAACTTTGCTATTTTATAATTCACTGAATTATGTGGATAATACACTGTCCAACTCCCGTCTTGAAACGGGACAAGTCACTTGTCCTTCTTTGCACCTCGTTTTAAATTTACGTAATACGTTTCCTGTTTCTAGTAATGGCACATGCATTTAAATTAAATTCGTTTCCAATTTGTTCCCACGCGACATCTTTCTCTTTTACATCCACCACATCCGTCCTCTTATTTTCCACGATATCCTTACACTTGGTCACCAATTCCGTTAACAATTCTTTCTCCATCGATAAGAAATTTCTCTCACGGCTTTTGCTTCCGATTTTGTTTACCCGCCATTTTTTCAGCTGTGTGCAGACGAAAATGAAAACAAAAGCGCATCGCAGTACTTTCTTAAAATAATACGACTCGTTCATAGCCTTCTATAACTGTAATATTTACAAGCCTCTTGACGTTAACTTGTGTTTGTTAACACTTTCAGGATACAGGTTGGTGAAATGCAAGAAATTTAAGAGCTTTGTTAGCGCTGTGACAATTGTTACGTTACATTTGTTAACGTCGATTTTAATACTTGTTGGTGAAATCGGGCATAAGTGTTATACTGCATTAACAATATTGCTTTTATGTATTACGCTCAGTAGATGATTGAGTGTTTAAATTCTCTTAACATTAGTGTTATGTTTAAATAAAACTCATGTGAGCTGCCTGAATTGAGAAAACAATGCTTACTCTACCAATTTGGTAATTTTTAAACTGCAGACATCGTTAGCAAAGAATAATTAAACCAATGTATTGAATTATAAATAAATTCAATGCATTTTTTATATTTCACTTTTATTTTAGTTTTTATTCTTTTGATTTTAATACTCAATATTTGTTCATCATGCCCCTCTCTAAGACTGTCTGTTTAATTTAATACTCGTATATTCCTTATATTTATACTTTACTTAACGTCGATAGCGATATTTCTGTCCAAAAATAAAGCATTTTTATAAAATACACAATTTATGTCAAATTCCCTGTTTCTTCCTTATCTTTTTTAATCAATTGCCCGGATATTCGTTCGTTACTATTTGTTTACATTTTAAACTTCGTATACTTTTCTCAACAGGAAGTTGCTAATCGCCGTCTTTTTTTTTTTTTTTTTTTTTTTTTTTTTTTTATCTTTTGTCCGTGCAAAGAGAATAGAATTTCAAGGTCATATGTTCTTAAAATAAACGACTGTCGCTTAAAGTCTTCTGTATTTCTGTATGTTCTTGGGTCCTCGATGAAATTAAGTCGATAGAAGAATACGTGTTTGTACGAAAAACTATTCAAATTTATTATCATTTGTATAAGAGTAGAGTAAGCCATTTGAGTGCAACACATCGGGTTTTCCTACTTTTATATAGATGATTGAAATAGTAATTTGAGAATGCAAAAACCAGTAATGCCGTTCTGAGTTTGTGTTTTCTATCTTGGAGCAATTTTTTAGAGATTTTTTTTTCAACTCTCCAACTTAGTGTGTTAACGGTGGTCGGACTTTATGGCGACTCAACAACAAAACAAGCGGTAGTATTAAACCTCGTGTCCCGTCCAATAACAACTCGATACTAAATAACTGAATGTGTTACGAAGTATTAGCAAATGTTTGTAACAGTGGGAATGAAGAAATAATGAAATTATTTGAAATTATACATATTATAATATTATACATATATTTGAATGTGCATTGATTAAAAGCGTACTTGAATGACATAGCCTAATATAATCGCTGCTTACTAATACAATTACCATTCAGTAACTTGCTGAAGTATTATCCGATAAATTACTAGTGAGTTAGAGGGAATATATGTTGCACTTTATGTGTATGTGTCCTCTCCGCACTCGATCTCCTAAGCTGTGTTACGTCACACGACTGGTACGTCACAGATAAATAGTTGGCTAGCTCTGATTTAAACGTAAACTACTGAGTTACAGAAATAAGTGCAATACTGAATGCTTGGCTTCAAGCATTTGCGGCTCGTCCATTCCTGGTTTAGAGTGGCAAAATTTTATATTTTGCCTATGTCTGTACATTGATACCGAAATTAGCGATTCAATAAATAAAGAATCGTAATAGATTACGTATGAAATTGGGTATATTTTTTAAATGTGAACAGGATGTTAGTTTAGTAGTTCACTATGAATTAAGGAAGGCATCGTCGCAGGCGGTCCATATGGTCGACACTCAAATAGAGGCTAGGACTTATCTTAATAGCTGCTGTCCGAAACAAATGTAACAAAAGGACCACTTGAGTACGGGAATTCTGGTGTGAATAACACATTTTTCTTAAAAGGAATCTCACACAGCTGGATGGGTCGTCCAGGAGGGCAGACGTGACCCGAGAAGGAACTATTTGTTCTTGTGTAAATAATTAAATTGCGTGTTATCGCGTAGTATACGTTTCACATACGGTAACTTCAGACATTAATATAGACTGGTGTACCTTGGTCGGCGATTTAAGTGATGATAAAGAGAAGCACTCATTAAACAAGTCTTAAACTTGGATTCCAGTGTCATCAGTGTCATCCTTACTCCTATATATATTCACGCACACCCTGAGAAAAACTCTTGCTCGAGACTGAGTCTAGATCGTACACTGCTTCAAATTTGCATAACTTTGCCGAAAAAGTGGTGACAACTTCCAGATATACTTTGTGGTGTTGTGTTAAGAAATGCTGACATTTTGACATCCAGGGAAGATCAAATATGTTCATGCTGGTCTCGTTAGAAGAGCTTACGGCAACAATGGCAGGCTTAGAGTTAAATTGTACAGAAAGCTGAATTTGTGTGGAAGGTACAATGGAAGTGACTGCACGTGACAGAGCAGTTCCTGCAACAGATAAAAAAAGACTAGGTCAAGAGAAGAGATTCTTGCTTAGAGAACACGGTCGGATTCTGATGACATCATCTTTTAATTGTTGCATCACAGGAAGGGACGATGTTTAGTTGGAAAATAATCGGACGCAATGTGATGTTATTTGTTTTCATTTTTCCTGTAAATCTCTGTACTAGTATAATGTGTTTTGAAAATGTGAAATTGACTCCAAATGTAGAAGTTAAATTAAAATGTTAGTGAAAATTGCAGCAATCCACGCTCTCTTTTCCAAATGAGATGTCAAAGGCAAAGCGAAAACATGTTAATGGAATATTTGCTCAAATGCAACAGAAGGTAGAGAGCTATCGACATAATAAAATGAGTATTTGCGGTCCTATCTTTAGCTTAGATACCGAAAGAACTTTGAATATGTTTCTGACTTAACAGCAGAACAAATGCAAGGTACATTGACACTGTTGCTGATTTATGCACCTCATGATTTTAGTTAAATTTCTGCACTTTGTTTTTATTATTCTAGTTTTGCATCCAAATCTCTCTTTTTCTGTTGTGTTTTTCCTGTGATGTGCTAATGTATTTTTTTTTTTTTAAAATTTAGTCTACTTTATGCATGTTTATATTACTGTTAATGCTTTATTAGTGTGAACTTAATTCTACTTTAGAGTTATGTCAAAATACACTACCTGATAATTAGTGTTCTTTTCTTCAAAATGATATAAAATTCTAAACTGCAAATATATAAAGGATATACAATTCTACATTTTTATTTCAAAATGCTTAAAAATGCCAACCATCATCATAGGTGTTGTTGATAACCTGTGTACCCAGATTATGAGCAGAGAGTAAGGGAATTGCTTCGCCTTTGTTGTCTGCTGGCTGGATGCGTTGCCTTCCATAGACGGATACTACCTCAGGTAATCAAAACGTCACGAAATCAAAAGCGAGCCTATTATTACTGCGATTACTGCACCTGGTAGACTACATAAGAACCGATTAGAAAATATAGTTTAGGGTTTTAGTGCTGAGAGTATTTTACGTTTTGAGTATTAGTTGACCACTGCTCCATGTTGAGTAGTCTGCGCAGTGAAGGAGCTCACAAGTCAGTGAGTCGTCCAGTTGAATTTCTGAGCCGACAGAGCAGTGTAGAGAGGCAAGTCGGTCTGCAAGAGTACAGTGAGTCCAAGCTTCATGATGAGGAGTGGCGGGCAGTGTGAACAAGGAGAGAAGCAGTTTACGAGCGAATATTGAAGTTGTTGTGTTCAGAGTTAGTGTAAGAGGTGAACTTGTGTGTACCTCAGAGACATTACTATCAGCACAAGTTGATGCATGCTAAAGAGAGATAAACAAACATTAAAGAGATGTGTTGAAGTTTTGTATTTGTGTAAGGCGCTTGTAAGTTACCACTGGGCTAAATAATTTTACGACAAATAAAGAAGTTTAAGGTGAGTTTCCTCTTGAGTCTCGTTTTTGTTACAATATTTATTGTGTTTCTTTAATTCATTATGTGCTGTGTTTAGTAGTCATTGAAGATAGACATTTGTAGAAATACGGTTATTATTCATTCTTTGTAAGTACAAGGGAGTGCGAGAACCAGTAAGCTTAAGCAACGTTGAAATCTTTTAAGAGCTGGCCGGTGCGTAATGGTTTTGAAATTTGGGGACATATTTGAGAAAACTGTTTGTATTTGTAAATTCAAACCAATAACAATGAAATATAAAAATTATCATCTCTATGACAACAGAAAATATACATTTGATATAGACTGTGTGCTCTAGTGAGATATACATTTTTTGCTTCTGCAGTTTATTAGATATGTCATTCAGAATGAAGAGGACATCAAGAGACTTTTTCAGAAAATTCAAGATATAACTTTATTTGCCGATAAAACATCTTAAACGTATAGCATTTCTACAAAATAATATATATATATCTTCTTTCTTTATTTCTTTCTTCCTTTCTTTCTTTCTTTCTTTCTTTCTTTCTTTCTTTCTTTCTTTCTTTCTTTCTTTCTTTCTTTCTTTCTTTCTTTCTTTCCTCCTTTCCTTCTTCCCTTCTTTCTTTCGTTCGTTCTTCTTTCTTTCTTTTTTCCTTTCTTACTTCCTCCTTTCTTTCTTTCTTTCTTTCTTTCTTTCCTCCTTTCCTTCTTCCCTTCTTTCTTTCGTTCGTTCTTCTTTCTTTCTTTCTTTCTTTCTATCTTTCTTTCTTTCTTTCTTTCTTTCTTCCTTTCTTCCTTCCTTCCTTCCTTTCTTTCTTTCTCTCTTTCTTTCTTTCTTTCTTTCTTTCTTGTTTTCTTGCTTTCTTTCACCCTTCTTCTTTCTTTCTTTCTTTCCTCATTTCCTTCTTCCCTTCCTTCTTTCGTTCGTTCTTCTTTCTTTCTTTTTTCTTTCTCTGTTACTTTCTCTCTATTTTCTCTTTCTCTTTCCATCTTGCTTTCTGTCTTTCTCTCTCTCTTTCTTTCTTTCTTTCTTTCTTTTTTCTTTCTTTCTTTCCTTCCTTCCTTCTTTCCTTCCTTCCGTCTTTCCTTCCTTCTTTCCCTCTTTCATTCCTTCCTTACCTCTTTCCTTCCTTCTTTCTTTCCTTCCTTCTTTCCCTCTTTCTTTCTTTCGTTCCTTCTTTCCTTCCTTCCTTCTTTCCTTCTTTCTTTCCTTCCTTCTTTCCTTCCTTCTTTCCTTCCTTCTTTCCCTCTTTCTTTCCTTCCTTCTTTCCTTCTTTCTTTCTTTTTCTCTTTCTCTCTCTCTTTCACTCTTTCTCTCTCTCTCTTTCTTTCCTTCTTTCTTTTTTCTTTTCTTTCTTTCTTGTTTTATTTCTTGCTTGCTTTCTTTATTGCTTCCTTTCTTTCTTGCCTCTTTTCTTTCTTTCTTTCTTTCTTTCTTTCTTTCTTTCATTCATTCTTTCTTTCTTACTTCCTTCTTTCTTTCTTTTCTCCTTCCCTTCTTTCCCTCCTTTCTTCTTTCCTTCTTTCGTTCGTTCTTTCTTTCTTACTTTCTTTTTCTTTTCTCTCTTTTTCTCTTTCTCACTTTCTTTCTTTCTTTCTTTCTTTCTTTCTTTCTTTCTTTCTTTCTTTCTTTCTTTCTTTCTTTCTTTCTTTCTTTCTTTCTTTCTTTCTTTCTTTCTTTCTTTCTTTCTTTCTTTCTTTCTTTCTTTCTTTCTGTCTTTCTTTGTACCCTTTCTTTCTTTCCTTTTTCCTTCCTTCTTCTTTTCCTCCCTTCTTTCTTTCTTTCTTTCTTTTCTTTCTTCTTTCCTTCCTTTTCTTCTTTCTTTCCTACCTTCCTTCTTTTCCTCATTCCTTTTTTCTTTCTTCCCTTCTTTCGTTATTTCTTTCTTTCTTTTTCTTTCTCTCTCTTCCTTTCATTCTTTCTCTCTTTCTTTCTCTCTCTTTCCTTCTTTCTTTCTTATTTTCTTTCTTTCTTGTTTTCTTTCTTTCTTTCTTTCTTGCTTTCTTTCTTTCTTGTTTTCTTTCTTTCTTTCTTTCTTTCTTTCTTTCTTTCTTTCTTTCTTTCTTTCTTGCTTTCTTTCTTTATTTCTTTATTTCTTTCTTTCTTTCTTTCTTTCTTTCTTTCTTTCTTTCTTTCTTTCTTTCTTTCTTTCTTTCTTGCGTGTTTTCTTTCTTTCTTTGTTTTACTTTTCTCTTTCCCTCTCTTCCTTTCATTCTTTCTCTCTTTCCTTCTCTCTCTCTCTTTCTTTCCTTCTTTCTTTTTTCTTTTCTTTCTTTCTTTCTTTCTTGCTTTCTTTCTTTCTTGCTTGTTTGCTTGCTTCCTTTCCTTCCTGCCTTCTTTCTTTCTTTCTTTCTTTCTTTCAATCTCTCTCTGTCTCTCTCTCTTTATCCTAACATGCAAGGGTCTCAAACATGCATTTTTGACGAAATATACATAGGTATGGAATTTTATTTAGTGCATTTAACGGAGCACGAAATAATTAGTTTAAAACTATATTTTATAAAACAGAAGATCTTTGTTTTTGTGATTTCAAAATGTTAGAGAAAGATGTACTTCAGCGTTTCGGGTGAATTCTTAGAAGCTTTAGTTCTCCTTGAAACTATGGCCAAGGCATTGTTAATATATCGTACATCATACTTGTGAGGTGTATATGGCAATGGTGTGACGTCATTAATTGTCTCCGAGGGAACGTCCGTGAACTATAACACCTGCTGTGTTATGTAAAGTGCGTCCTTTATTTTGCATTCATGACGTCACCGTGATGCTGCAACTTTTGACCAATTGAGAGGCGCTCTGTCGGATCTATAGGTTAAATAATAACGAGCTAGTTGAGCGAAATGCATCTGTTGCATCAATGTTTTCCTTGCATTCTCTCGTTGCATCTTGATGCAAATAAATGTAGAATCTGCAGGGTATTTTTGTGATAGTTGAATTCCACCCAAATGTCTTTTTTAAACGGTTAAACACCAAACTTATTGTTAGTATTTTGGTTAAGCAGATTTCCTCCAAGGTTTTCAAAAAAGGTACACCATTTCAAATACTGTTTATGTGGAAGAAAAGTTCAAACTAAATAGTTTTGATTAAAATACCATTTTTTCTGATAAATTAAAATATATCATATACAGAGGTCCTTGACAATGCGGATGACCTTTGAGGACTTTAATATCTTCGCGTCGCATTCTATGACTCACAGAATAACACAATATAATTAGGTCCATAAATGATCGCGTGTTAAAACTGCAACTTTGCTACAGTCAAGCACGGGGAATTTCCTGCTGATGTTGCTTCTTGGAATGGATCGGGTCTCATGGACGATATGCATACATGCTGCTTGTAGTCCTTCAATGTGTGAATGACCCTGGAATGGCTGCATGCCAGGGATCGATGTGAAAACAGCGAGAAGCTACAAAGGGTTGCACCACATTGGTTCTGTCAGGTCATGCAACAGTCAAACCCCATCCAAAACTTGACTGGTGATCTTCCACAAGTCTATCGTCTCTTTTTATGCTCCGGTGGTTAGCATGCTAATCAAAGATCTCGAGGACACGGGTTCGATTCCCAGTTGGAGTTTAGGACTATATTTTAGTCAGAATTATTCTCCACGATATAATCTGAAAGCACGAATGTACGACGGCTGTTCAATAAAGAATGATACTAATTTTTTTACAGTCATAATTTTTCGCACTTAAATTCAATCATATTATATTCTGTTAGGTTAATGTGAAACAAACAAGCCATGGTAGTTTTATTGTTGGTACTCCTGGTTCGCGCCTGTGAGAACCAGGCAAGTTCAGACATGTTCAGTATCGCCTACCGCTGCAGTGGAGGTAACATGCAGTTAAAGTTGATGTTAGAGGAAGATCCGAAGTTTCCTTCAAACGTAATCACTGCTGATGAAACTTGGCTACATCATTTTGATCCTGAGAACAAACAGCAAAGCTTAGTATGGAAATCTCCTTCATCAACAAGTCCCATAAAGGCAAAAGTTGCTGCTTCTGCTGTGAAAGTTATGCTCATCTCATTCTTTGATATTTACTACATACGGCACCGCAGGCGATGACATTGATGATACATGAGATGAAGATGGAGCACCGGTGGAATGAGATGGCGGGGGAAACCGGAGATCTCGGAGAAAATCCGCCCCAGCGCCGTGTTGTCCAGCAAAAATCTCACTTTGCGGTCGCCTGGGATCGAGCCCGGGCCGCCTTGGTGAGACACAAGCGGTCTAACCACTGAGCCACGGCGCGGCCAAGAGACTAGCCACCTTCCTCAACTGGACCAATAAATGGAGAATCACCATCAATGTCCAAAAACCCAAGCAATAGTAATCAGGCAACATATAAAACAAAAATATCGCCACCTAAACCTAAGCTTTAACAACACAAAAATCCAATGCCAAGACACAGTCAAGTACCTAGGAATCCAAATTACACTCAACCTAGCAATCATTACGAAGAAATCCTAAGGAAAACCAAAACAATACTTGGAACAGTAACGTACCTTGCCAAGCTGAATAAAAAACGACTTTTCCTCACATACTACGAAGGCTAGAAATCTACATCATCCACCCTAATTTAACATATGCAGCAGTGGCAACAATACCACTATTCAACCCACAAACAATGAATAAGATTTAACCTTTCGAGCGCAAATGTTTACACACAGCATTCAAATTGTTACCAAACCACAAGGATACAGAGACACCCGCACAGAGCCCATAGACCGCCACATCGCGCAACAGATGCTGAAATGATAACGCACAAACCAGAAATACAGGAGGAAGCTTATTAACTCAACCAGAAAAATGAAGACAATCACACAAACCACCAAAAGCAAAAACCCGCCTCTCATCACACTGATTCAAATTAATGACAAAAAACAAGAACAAGAGCAAGGAGAAATGCAGCAACATCTCGACATAATAGCAAAAGTAACAGAGTCATGAAAAGAAACACACACAACCAAACGTTTTTCTTGTTTTTTGAATTTTATTTTTATTTCAATTGCTCAGCACAGTTAGTGCTATACAAACTGTGGAGCTATATACATAATATACATAATACATTTAAAGTATACTGTCACTTTGTTGGTTCGTGAAATGAAAAGTCCAATTGCACCACTCAAAAATGTTCTTTATTTCCACCAAATTACAGTTGGAACACTTGCCGAATACACAGAATTACGTAATGCACACAATTACAATTCACCAGTTCGTCTGTCACAGTCCGTTCCCTCACTGGGCGCTCCTCACGCTGCTCACCAAGAACCGAACTGAACTGAACTCTCGCTTCGCTTCGCAGGTACTGACAGGCTGTGTTAGCCCGAAGATTGTTGCTGTGTGCCCACCCAGGATAGGGTTTAACCACAGATAGGATTTTCTTTTCGGGTTTTTAGGAAGGCTGTTTTTGTTTGAGGATGGTGGATTGATTACGAGGTAGTGTAGAACTCCTCTAGAAGGATAGAATGCTTTCCTTTAGCACCCTGGCGTTGAAGGATTTATTTTGATTTTGAACTGATTTCTGTTAAATTTTGAGACCAACAACTCTTGGTAGATTATGGGAGCTCAGCTTTTGCTGCTGCTGGAATTGCTCCGTGGTTACCTCGGATGCCCACAAGCCATGCGGGGGACCCGGAATAGTCGGCGACGACGTCTGATGGGATCATAATCACCAACTGAACTCTCGCCAAGAGCCAAGAGCAGGTGCAGGTCGCCCGGGTTCTCCCGGGCGCAGTGTTACGCGCCACGATACCTATCCGCTGTGCGGATTTACCCGTGCGGTAAAATAGATGTAAGTTGTTCGCAAGCTTGCTTGTCGTTGTGTTAGATGGCGCAGTTGGCCTCTGCTGATGCTTCTGGTGCCGGGATATTCCCCTCGGGGAACAGTGCCCGTTCCACCCTGCTTTTGCGGTCGCTAGCGAGCCGACAAGCCGTGGTGGAACCAGTAGCGAGAGGCCAGATGGAAATTAGGTTAATGATGTTGGCATTTCCAGGTCGTGCGCGCGCCCAGGGCCCGACTACAGGTGTTAACCTGCCAGCCGCGGCGAGGGCGCGAGGTGACGTGGCGGTGATTGGTAGGGGTAGGAGGAGAGGCAGAACCTACCACCCAAGGGCGTCCTTGGGTAGGCGATAGCTCCTCCGTCTCCTGGGGAGACGGTGGTCGTATTGACCGAGTGTGTTTACCAGCTGGTTTGGGTAGGGGTGATCTTGGCATAGAACGTGCGTGTTCGTTCGCGAACGACCTCTACGACGTATGGTATGCCAGACCTGAACTCTCGGTCGCATCGTCCCTCTATTTATAGGTGGCTAAATGTTTCTAGAGAATTCTTTACCATGGAGGGGAGAAATATTCTGGAGGTTTCGCGTTCTTTCAGGCAGCAGGAGGAGCGGGAAACTAAGATTCAGCCACCCCTGTGGTTTCCCCTTCCTCCCCTCTGTCACGCCTCCGCAGGCGGTACCGATGCCACACGCCTCCCTTGCGTAACCGACCGCAAGTTTGCCGATTGGGTAACAATACAGTGATAGAGGATACTCATATTAGAGTCCTCAAGCAAACTGGTCTGACTAGTGTGAGTATAAATTAAGTAACTTCTTCATTACAGAATAAATAAACATTATAGAAATAAAATGTCATGTGACAAGCGTGCCTTCAGCCTTGGTGCAGCATCAAGGCGACGTCCCAGTTGGAAGAATAAAGTCCAATTCTCTATGCAGCTGTGCATCACGGATGTACCACGGGGCGTTCACAGACAATCGTAATATTCTGTTTTGAAACACCTGGAGTAGGTGAAGCACATCCCCATACAGGACTGGCATATAGAAGAAGTGGTCGTAGAATACTCTTGTATAGTAGCAGCGTACATTCGACTCGTAAAGAGGATTTGCGGTTGAGGCTGGGTTACAACTTGTGAAGACGAACACAGACTTGATTTAGTTTGCTTTTGATATGTGCACTCCATGTCAGTCGACGATCAAGATGGACGCCAAGATATTTGACTGCACAATCAGAAGGTAACCAGGGGACTTCAGTGTTATAGAGTCGTATATTTGCCGGAGCAGCAGGCCTGCGCAAGGTGAAAAGCTTAAGAAGACATTTGCTTGGATTAAGTGCGATACGCCAGCGAGATAACCAGTGCAGGAAAATGTCCAGGGAATATTGTAGGGTTACAACGGCAGTTTCAATAGAGAAGTGTGAGGTAAAGATGACTGTATCGTCAGCAAACAGTGCGGTACTTGTTGCAGGAAGTTCAGGCATGTCAGCAGTATATATACTGTAAAGAAGAGGCGCAAGGACGCTACCCTGGGGCACGCCGGCTAAAATAGTACGGGGAGAGAAAAAACCAACAACAAATCAACAATGAACAGGTAACCAATAGTTTGAAGCTGATGTATGCTGCCAGACCGAGGTACTGATGTTCCTAAACCTAGGCACATATTTAACACATAAAAAAAAAACACACACAAAAATATTCTATTTCTCTTAATTTTCCTCCTAGACATGATGGTACCTCTCAAAAAATTAGTCTTAAATATATTTCACAAATGAAGCTCTTCACTAAAAGAATACAGGTCTCCCTATCTCTACCAATCTACCGTTAAGAACTTATTCTCGGATGAAGAGGAAATCTCCCTGAACAGCCCTGGCATTTTTTTTTTTTTTCAATTTACGTCCTCCAACATTTAGTCATATCGGACGATAAATAAAATGTGTGAAATTGTGCTCAAATGAGTCCGGGGTACATGGAGCTTAGAGTTACCCGACATTCGTCTTTCAGGATAAGGGAAACCCCCGGAAAAAACCTTATCCAGGTAACTCAAACTGAGCGAGATTCGAACTCGGGACCTCTTGAACGTGAGGCAGACACGCTACCATCTACGCTACCGAGGCGGGCCAGCCCTTGCATGCTAGTCATGCCTAAAGAACATCATTCATTCATTCATTCAGCGCTTCGTTCCACGATTCGCCACTGCTGCGTGTAAAATAACTTTCATTGTAATATACCAGGGGCGGTTCCTCCATAAGGTTGTAGGTTTGCGCTACACCCAATGATTCTGAATGTACAACAGGTGCATTTTGCACATTAAAGCTGTACTTGTTTGCACTGTTTTATATACAAACATGTTTCAGTTATGCTTATCGTCTGTAGCTGCCCATGACCGCAGAAGTCGAAATAAACAGTGATTAGCTGTAGGAGCCGCAGGTTTGCACTGAAGAGTTAACCTAAGATTTCGCCCAAATGTAGGCTCTCTGAGGGGGTTGTGGGAAGGTGAAGAGATGGGAGGGGCTTCTTATACATCGCTTAAATAGAGGTTTATAAACCTAGCTCCTCCTACTCTTAGCAACGGCTATAGCGTGACCTTCAGGTTTAGCTTCTGTGTGCTCTGCTTTTCGAACACAGGGAGAATTTAATTAAATGCATGGAGGTTGTTCAGAAGAGAGCTCTGTTAAACAACAACGCCACACCTGTTCAGGCTTCTGGGTTTATGGCCACTTTGAAAGATTATAATTTTGTATTCTGGCTGTCTTTCTTCTACAAGATCATGCCACATGTGGACATTTTGTACAATCAGCTACAGAAACGAGACTGCAATGCAACGTTTGCCAAATGCTAAACGCATTTAAAAGGGAAGTGCAAAAGGTAAGAAATAGCATGGATATCGAGGAACACGAAGAAACTGCAACTAAGAGGAGAAGAATAGAAGATCATGATGTGAAAAGAAGAGAAGCTCTTGAAGTATGTGACATTCTTAGAGAAGCAAAGGACACGGGGCATCTGGTAGCCTCAACTTTGTTTCATCAGAAAATTTCTAAGACATTTCCAGAGGATTCCCTTAGAGAAACAATAAGGTTCTATCCTTTTATCATTGGAACAAAAATTCGTACAGAACTGACTGTAATTTACAGTCGAGAGGAATTTTGTGGAATGTCCGGCGCTTTGTGCTTGATGGACTTCAAAAAGGAAAACAATTTATGTACTACATTCAGCGAATATGTCAAACTCCTCCGAGTATTGTTAACTATGCCAATGTCTACCGCTGAAGCTGAATGCTGTTTCTCAACTTTAAAAAGAATAAAAACTTTCCTTAGGAACACAATGTCACAGGACAGATTGTCAGCATTAGCAGTGCTTTCAATTGAGAGAGAGTTTGTTATGAAGATCAGCGACTTCAACGCAAAAGTTATCGATAGATTCGCCAGGTCTAAGGAGAGTAGAGCAGAGAATCTGTATAAATAGGTGAGTCATTACTATTCTGTATTTTATTTTTCATTTGTGCACCACCAATAATTTAACCAACCAGCCGCCACTGTAATATACTACGATAAGTTTTATTTAAAAATTAAAATTGGTTTTAATTTATAGATGATTTCATTGTCCCATTCTACATTAGAACTAAACGGTTCACGTTCTTCCGTCTGCTTTTGAAAGCCGCACCATGTGCCTACTATTTGGAAATGCTACTGTGTTACGAAGCCACTGTTCTCGTGAGAATGTCGCTGTAAGGAATGTGTTGACAGAGTTTTCTGAGAAATATCACGACTATTTTCATCATGTCAGAAGGCTTCCTAGTAAACACATTCTTGTGTTGGTAATATACTTACTGGGATATTAAGTTGCTAATGCATTTACGAAACAACCTTCTGTGCTTATTAAGTTTTATCATGAATTGCCTGAATGTTAATAAATACAGACTGTCTACAAGTTCTCACACGTACCTACTTGAATCTCATTTTATAACGTGGTTTTGCAAGGTCAGAACTGCTATTAAAAATTTATCTGTTTATCATTAGCCTACGATACAGCCAGCCTATGTGAACTACTCGGAACATAAATCTCTTTGGTGATTTTTTTTATTTGTCCTCCAACGTTGTCATATCCAACGAATGAAACTGTTGAAATGATGCTCAAATGAGCCCAGTGTCCATAGAGGTAGGAATTACCTGACATTCATCCTTTAGGAAAAGTGAAAACCCTGATTAAAAACAAAACTTATCCAGATAACTGACTCTGACCGAGTTTTAAACTCGGAACTTCTTAGACCTAAGGCAGACACGCTACTACCTACGCTACACAGGCGGGCTCTTTGGTGATTAACTTTAGTAGAAACCAATGCAAACCAAATTTAAGGGAATCCATACGTAATATTTCCAAACGGTTCTGCAGTTTCAAAATGCCTTTTGGCTAGTCACATAGCTCAGTCGGTAGAGCACCTGCCTACAGTGCTAGGGTTCCCGGTTTCGATTCCCGACGATGGGGGTGGGGATATTTCTCCGACCAAGATAATTCCTCATCTTCCCCAGAGTCTGGAAGTATGAATGAGAGTACGAATGTGTACGTGATCTAATGATTAAAACCCAACGATTACGAGTTAACACCTCCGATAAGTTCCAAAGGAGAAAGGACTTTTAAAGAAATACTTAGTGTTTGTTTCTTTTAATACGCTAATTAATAAGGTACCCACACTATGCGAAAATCATGATTTTGGAAAAAAATAGCTAATCATTTATTTAAATATTAATAATTAAATTTGGTGTATACAATTTTGTTCACGCTTGTAGCTTTCTCAGAAAAATGTTTTAATCATTAAACATAGTGCCACACCAGCCATCGTGCAAATCTGCCGTGAGAAAGTAACACGCGCTCAAGGACAGCTGACATCAGGTAGCGAAACTCAAAAAAGACCTTTCACGACTGCAGTTCCAGAGGCTTCCAATTCCAGAAAGATTAAACTGCCGTGGTAGAGTGATAAGAACCTTTGACTCTCACCAAGGCGGCACGGGTTCGATCCCAGGCGAGTGCAAAGTGAATTTGTGGTGTACGCGGGGATGGGTTTTCTTTGGGATCTCCGGTTTCTCACGCCATCATTCCAACAATTGCTCCATCATTCATTTCACCCTTATACTGTTATCCACTTCTCTCGCTCTCATCTCAAGGTTAGGCTCAGGCCAGTGCTCTGGCTTCCTCTCCCTAACTTGTGGGGCTAGTGGAACCGAACAACTCCTAGCATCGGCACTGGTGAAGTAAGGGAGACATACATATATATATATATATATATATATATATATATATGTGTGTGTGTGTGTGTGTGTGTGTGTGTGTGTGTGTGTGTGTGTGTGTGTGTCTGTGAGAACAGTACCTACCGTCCATCCAAAACAAAAACGCAAGCAGAGGAATGTGTAATGTAACCAGTAATCACTTTTGCTGTCCACATGATGTTTATGCTTGTCTCCCGGATATGATAAAGATGTTGGGTTCATCTAAAATACAAAGTGTTTTCACGTAACTCACCAATACATAATATCTATCATGTTATTTACTAAAACAAACATTAGATCTGAGAGCATGGGTGACTCATATGTACTCTCATACACTCATTTCCTATTAATGGAAATTAAATTGTTCACACCAGCCGTGTGTAGGCGAGCCAGTTTGAGAATTAATGTCATACTGACACGTTAGCCATGGTAGCTCAATGGTTAGAGCAACCGGACGCAGACCGGGAGATTCTTGTTGAAATCCCGGCTATGCCATTGAATTGTTCATTCTGACTTAACATGTCCAGAGTCATTTCCGACTATCTACAGATCCACTAACAAAGCAGATAAACAATTGAAATCCCTCTCCCTCTTCAGGCTCCGCTTGCTCTCTTATGGTGGCCAGCATAGTGCTTAGAGCTGTAGAGACATTCCGAAGTATTGTATTTGTGTAACAGAAAGGCTAATTGTACCTCAGCATTGACCTAAAGATTTAGTGACACAGAAGTTTTCGTCTTTTGTCAAAAAATATGTTTTAAAAACACTGGGCAACAAAAACTAATTTTTTAATGTTTCGAGCACTTCATGAGGCAATTCCTACTTATTTTGGGTTGAGAAAAACAAACATGACAATGAAAAACTTTCTATTAGCTCTAGTTTCTATGATATATACAAGGTGGAAGTATTACATATTAACGGATTGACAGAAAAGGATACATTTTAATTACATACATGCTAACAACAATGAAAGTGCATTTGATGTTTTAAACTATTAATGACATGCTAAGAGTTCTAAATTGCTGGAAAAATACTTCGCAGATGGTCGTGTCTGAAGAGAATCATGTGGTGGCCTATTGATTTCGTCGTCTTTTAACTTGCCTCTTGTGATGGAGTTCCGCAGAATCGCTATACAAAGACCAACAGTAATTCGCAAGCATTACTTCATTCCAACGGCCCTGATATCTTTGTTCCATAACAGAAATGTCCTGATGGAATCTCTCTCCATGTTCATCACTAACAGCTCCACAACTAGGAGGGAAAAAGTCTAGGTGGGAGCGGAGAAAATGGATCTTAAGGGACATGTTGTATCCAAGGTTACGGTATTTTTGAGGGAGCACTGTCACCAAATTCTTGTAGTTGTCATCTCTTTTGTTGCCTAAAAATCCATGAACAACACCCTTGAAGGTTTCCCAAGCTTCCTTTTCTTTCCCCTCCAAAACTTGGTCAAATGCAGGATCCTTTACAAGTTCTCTTATTTATGGTCCGACAAAAATGCCTTCCTTAACTTTTGCTTCACTTAATTTCCAAAATTTCTCTGTGATTGTGTTTAGTTATTTGGCAGGTGTGCCAACTCCCAAAAAATTCCCCCAAATTGAAAATCTTCACTCTAAAACATGAAATGTCACTTTATCTTTTAAACAAGAGCTAATCTATCATTTTATGGTGATTTTTGAATTCAGCAGATGAAATTACATGTAAATTCACTATTTTTAAACCCGAAACATTTTTCATTGTTGCCCAGCGTAATTTATTTCCAGTGTTCAACGTAATTAAGTGATATCTTGAGCAATTACAGAGTTTAGCAACAACCAATTTACCAGTTGTTTATTTTTATTGTGTTTGAGTCTATGCTAAAAATTTGAACAGGATTAATTACGAATTACATCGTGTGCAATGTTTTAATGTACAGAAGTGTGAGACAGTAAAAAGAGAGTAAAAGGCATAGAGGTCTTAGAGGTGTTTTTCGCATATAAAGTATAATTTTTAAAATTGTGTCATCCTGTGACCAAACTTCAACTATAGGTACTGCTTGGTTCTCATGATACATCCATCTCAAATGCCCCTTGTCAGTATCAGCAGGAACTTGAAGACATAAAAAATTACGCAGGCATCGAGTACAAATTCTGTTGTTGTCCTGTATGTAATGTTTGTTTAGGACCTTGCAGAGTCGCATATTGACTTGCTTTTCTGCACCAGCCTTGCGTCTCCCACCCCTTCTGCACCCCCTCCCCTTTCTGGCGCTAGCCATTGGTTGGAACAACGCCCACATTGCTCTTTCAATTTTCGCCAAGAGTTGCACCACATCTATGTAACCATCGCGTCATTTTTGTCAACTAAAGGACTTTAAAAATTACAATCTCAGTTTAAAATTGACAACAAAAGATGTTTAGTCAAACTTTTAGAATATGTTAACAGTGTTTTTTTTTAATTAACGTTCTCCAACGTTAAGTCATATCAGACGATGAATGAAATGATGCTCAAATGAGTCCATGGTCCATAGAGCTTAGAGTTACTTACAGTCATATTTCAGGATAAGGGAAAACCCCGGAGGAAACGTATCCAGATAGCTAATCCTGACCATGATTTGAGCTCGGGACCTCCTGAACATGAGGCAGGCACGCTACCATCTACGCTACCGAGGCCGGCTTCGAAGGATTTAGTTCCGTGTTACATAGTATGACTTGTGGGTTCATAGAATTAAAAGTCTTGTTTGAGAAATTTAAAATTCTCTTAATTTCAGTAGAAAGACGGTTTGTACACCCCTTACAGGCTGCAAAAATGACGTGACATACACAACGCGCAGTCTTGAAGAACTTTCGCTGCTTCACCATCTGTAAACAAACGAAAGAATGCACTTACGGTACACTTCAAACAGCTGCACACATACAATTAACAGCTCAACTCGCAACTCCATTAACAACTGCACTGGCAACTGACTGTTCCCAACCGACCGACCAACAACCGAGGCGCTGGCTGGCTGTATAAAGCCAGAAGGTTTTTGCTGCGTGCGCACCCGTTGTTTTACCGCAGGTAAGGTTTTTCATTTGGGATTTTGTAAGATGTGTAGCGGGTTTTGAGGTTGGAGTTTCTTTTTGACGTTACAATCTTATGTACCTTCAGGTTGTGGGAATGGACGCAATACCTTGTCCCATTGTGTTTTAATTTTAAAGTTTGTTATTTAGTTGGAAAATTTTGATGGCAAACCGCTTAGAAGATTATGTGGAGCTCAGCTTTAGCTTGGCAGCGCCGTGGCTCAGTGGTTAGACCGCTTGGCTCTCACCAAGGCGGCCTGGGTTCGATCCCAGGCGACCGCAAAGTGAGAATTGTGATGGATAACACGGCGCTGGGCGGGTTTTCTCCGGGATCTCCGGTTTCCCCCGCCATCTCATTCCACCGGTGCTCCATCTTCATCTCATGTATCATCAGTGTCATCGCCTGCGGTGCCGTATGTAGTAAAAGCGGGCGTTAAACACTACGCATTTCATTTCAGCTTTAGCTGCTGTTAGGATTAGTTCCTGGGTTATCTCGGGTGCCCGCAAGCCATGCGGGGTACCCGAAACAGCCTGGAACGACGTCTAGTGGAGTCATAATCACCCAATGATCTAACAAGAGCGCTTTATGTCTGGGTAAAGTAGCGTAGAATTCTGAAGTCGGACGCCTACTTTCATCCTCCACGCATGGAAGACCTGATGTCTCATGTAGCAACATGAAAATAACGACCCACAGAATATATAGACCGTAGTCCTCTATTCTGTGCACGTTGAAGCCATGCTAACCAGCTATCTGCGGCCATGCCCCAGATCTCGCAGGCATATAGCATCACGGGGATCACCAGCGCTCGGAAGAGGTATGCCAACCGGCATCGAGGTCGACCGCAGCATAGGATACAGAGAACCAATTGCTCCCTGCACCCTTGCCGCTAGGTCCCTGATGTGCTGGCGAAAAGTTAGACCTCTATCCAATGTTACTCCAAGGTATTGGACGGAGTTAGTCCACTCTATCCTTCGACCTCGGAAGCGGAAGTTGGGGCAGTCTGCGGGCGTGTGGCGCTTTGTAAAAAGTATGGCGTGGCTTATGTCCGGATTGACGAACATCCGCCAACGCCGATAAACTGTTCTCCCACCCAAGCCATTGTTTCTCGAAAACTGCCGAAGTTTCATGCCTTTCACGACGGCAAGAGAAGGAAAGAATTATCCAGACATCACTGTCTCTTTCTCTCCCCGCTTCTGTCTCTCTCTCGGCAAGTGCCTAGCGGTCGCCTACGCGCGGGCCGGCAGCAGCACAATAATGCCTGGGTAACAATAAGTAATATACAATGTTAGTCTTAACAGCAAATAAACTAGATACAACCGATATCGGCTTAAAGCAATCCTCTTTAAAATCACTAAATAAACTATCTCATTAAATTAACGTGAACTTAGTTTATATTGGGCTTCAAAGAAACCTGTGTTATTGCGAGTAACGCCTCACTAAGTTTCTAACCTAAGTGCTACAAAATAAAAGAACCCATTTTGTTTAATGAAACAATTTCGGGCATGCTGCCTGCTTGTGAAGTTGAGAATTTTGGTTCACTTCTGCCGAACATCTTTCCCTGGCGACTTTCGTTTGTCTCCCGAGATAATTCCGTGGCCGAGAACCGGAGCTACCAAGCTCTAGCTCAGTGCACCACGTTAGAAATTTAACAAACGGTAAGTAAACATGTTTCATATATGGGAAACACAAAAATATGACGTAAAGACGAGGTGCGTTCAAGTTATCCTATTTTTTTTCAGGACTGGGAGCAGATAGGAATTTCTGGATTTTTTATGTCTGTTTTATTTACAAATACAAATACACATTTTTTTAAAATACACATTACACATGAGACGTGTTTGTGAGCGATGGGTTCCAAGACTGTTGATTCCCGAACAAAGGACATTCGCATGCAGTTAAAGTTGATGTTAGAGGAAGATCCGAAGTTTCTTTCAAACGTAATCGCTGCTGATGAAACTTGGCTACATCATTTTGATCCTGAACGCAAACAGCAAAGCTCAGTGTGGAAATCTCCTTCATCACCAAGCCTCAAAAAGGCAAAAGTGGTTGCTTCTGCTGGAAAAGTTATGGTCATCTCATTCTTTGATATTGATGGAATGGTTTATCAGCATGTTGTACCTGCACACACATCAGTAACTGGACAATACTACAGGGATGTCCTGAAAACATTGCAAGTCTATATCAGGTCTGGATTTGTATGTGTATTTGTAAATGCGTTTCAGAGATGGCAACACTGTACACTGCATAGAACTCTAGTGGCAGCGATTAGAGTGAGGACTGTTTCTTATACTTAAATGGCGGTGTTTTCATTGCAAGAACAGCGTGTAATCATTCGTTTTCTCCATTTTCGTGGTGTGACACTTATTGAAATTCATCGCCAGTTGAGTGAGGCATGTGGTGATGGTTCCATGGCTGAGTCTAAAGTGCGTTTCTGGGTGCGACAGTTCAATGAAGGCAGAACACTTTTCGCATATTCAGATCTTCATGCAGGATTGTGTGCACAGAACCCACGGAAATTCCAATTTTGGAGGCGATGACTGCAACGCTCAATCCGCGACCCTCCAAAGCAACGTTCTCCACTCACTGGATCATGTTGTCAGACCGGCTGTTGCGAGGCTATGACTGTCTTGGTTTGTTGTCACACAATGTTCTGCCTTCATTGAACTGTCACACCCAGGAACATACATTAGACACATCCATGGTACCATCACCACATGCCTCACTCAACTAGCGATTAATTTCAATAGGTGTCACACCACGAAATTGGAGAAAACGAATGATTACACGTTGTTCTTGCAGTGAAAACGTCGCCATTTTAAGTATCAAAAACAGTCCTTAATCTCGTCGCTGCCACTAGAATTCTATGCAGTGTACAGTGCTGTCATCTCTGTTACACTTTCACAAAGAGTCCACGTGTATTAAAAAAAACAGAAGTTCCTATCTGGCCCCAGTTCTGAAAAAAAAAAAAAAAATACGCATCTCGTACTGTTTGCCCAGGACAAGAACCTAGAGGCATGTGTATTGTAATCACTTTTGCTGTTCGCACGGTGTATATGCTCCCCTTCTGAGTATGTCAAGGATGTTTTTTATATATTTACTTCCTCAACGTTAAGTGATAACGGACGATGTATGAAATGGGTGAAATGATGCTCAAATGAGCCCGGGGTCCATAGATCTTAGAGTTACCTGACATTCGTCTTTCAGGATAAGGGAAAACCCCGGAAAAACCTTATCCAGGTAACTCACCCTGACCGAGATTTGAACTCGGGACCTCTTGAACCTGAGGCAGACACGCTACCATCTACGCTACCGAGGCGGGCATGAAAAGGATGGAAGATTGTTTAAAATACACAAGTGTTGTCACATAACTCACCTATACATAATACCTATCGCTGCATTAACTGCAATAAACAATAGATCTGGAAGCATGGGTGACTCATATGCACTCTCGTACAGTCATTTCCTAGTAAATAGATCTGTTACCGGATCAGATAAAGAGTCCAAGATCCTCTGCCCTTCTAGCCTTCTTGTCGTGGACATACAGTAGTAATACTTTATTTGTTAACCACAGTTTCAATTGCAAGGATCAGATCAGCACCACCGGCGTGCCCGAATGTCGTCCCTTAGGAGTTCTTTTACGTGTCAGTAATCTACTGACATGAGCTGTCACTTAAAAACCACTGGTCTTTATCAGGTTTGAACCTGTGACCACGGGATGGATGAAAAATGTGTTATACTTTATTTAATTGACCTATAAGTTCTTTGTCACGCCTTTGATGCCTAAAACTTTTAGACATACTCGCGAAAAAAATACAGAGATTCAACTATAGCAGGGATTTAAGAAACTTTGGAATAGAGCGAGGTCAGGATGTGTTCATTATACGAAACACATGTGTTGGCGTTCGCATGCAGATGTTCCATTATCAGCAAGTTGATGGATCCAGTGTGCAGCTGTGATACCTCCTGAACGACGGCTTCCACGTGTCCATTTCAGTGTAAACACGGCCTTCTGCAAAACCAGCCAATGGGCCTTTTAAATGTTGGCCAATAGAAAACAGCTCTACCCTTGAGATTGCTGCTCACATGGCTTTCTCTCCTCACTTGTTCACAAATTATTCTCAAAAGCACTCAAAGTTTTATGTACTTAATCTTAAGCTACGATGGCTGTTCAATAAAGAATGATCACAATTTTTTTTGACAACGTACCTTTACTCATCCTCATAATTTTGATGATCCTCCTCAAAATGGTCTCCTCTGAATGCGTTACACTTGTCCCAGCGTTTCTGCCAGTCTTCAAAGACATGCTGGAAACCATTCTTTGAGAGATCCTTCAAAATCGCCTCCGCAGCCTTCACCACTGCTTCTGATGATGGATAATGCCTCACACAAAGGAGTTTCTTCAAGTTAGGGAATAGAAAAAGGTCACACAGAGTTAAATTCGGACTATAGGGAGGGTGAGGGATGCACTTTACGTTGATTTTTGCAAGATATTCAGCAACAACATTGACAATATGCGGCCGCGCATTATCGAGGTGCAGCATCCAGCTTGCTTCACGGAAATGTGGTCTTTTGCGCCTGATATGGACTTGCTATGTTTTCAGGACATCCCTATAGTATTGTCCAGTTACTGATGTGTGTGCAGGTACAACATGCTGATAAACCATTCCACGATTATCAAAGAATGAGATGACCATAACTTTTCCAGCAGAAGCAACCACTTTTGCTTTTTTGGGGGTTGGTGATGGAAATATCCACACTGAGCTTTGCTGTTTGCTCTCAGGATCAAAATGATGTAGCCAAGTTTCATCAGCAGTGATTACGTTTGAAAGAAAGCCCATATCTTTCTCTAACATCAACGTTAACTGCATGCGAATGTCCTTTTTTTCGGGAATCAACAGTCTTGGAACCCATCGCGCACAAACACGTCTCATGTGTAATGTTTCTGTCACCAACGTGTGGGTGGCACCCAATGAAATGTTCAGTATTTCAGAAAGTGATCTTAAGGTAATTCGTCGATCCTCTCTCACAATGGCAGCAGCAGTGTCGATGTTTTCTTCCGTAAGAGCAGTAACTGGAGTACCGGGCCCACCTTCCTTTGAAATTAATTGTCTCCCCTCTTTAAACATGTTAAACCACCTTCGAGCTGTGCTGTAGGGAAGAACAGACTCTCCATAGGCCTCCTGTAACATTGTATAGGCTTCAACTGAAGATTTGTTGACACGAAAGCAGAATTACAAAGCCGCATATTGTTCCGCGCGTGTTACATTCATTACAGCGGTAGGTGATACTGAACATGTCTGAACTTGCCTGGTTCTCACAGGCGGCAACCAGGAGTACCAACAATGAAACTACTACGGCGTGTTTGTTTCACATTAAGCTGACAGAATATAATAAGTTTGAATTTTATTGTGAAAAATTGTGACCGAAAACAATTATGATCATTCTTTATTGTACAGCCCTCGTAAATACATTTTACAGAAATTGTCTGAATGCACATATCCTTTATAGATAAAGAGTAATAAGGGAATACGTTAGCCTTGAACGATTGTCATTTTTAACAGCTCCGTTCTGTTTTGTCTAAGAGATAAAAAATGAATGACTCCATTTTTGAAAAAGTGAACAGGCGCAGATCTGGGCAAATTAATTAGGTGACTCGGAAAATTAGCTAACCTAAATTCGCAAAATCAGCATCGCAAAAATGGATTTTATACTGCAAACGTGGTTTTAAATTACGATAGGGCTTTTCTCTGTATATGAATTCAAAAGTTCCTTAAAATTACCTTTAAAATTAAGAGTTTTCGCTTTTATTATGTCCACGAAATGTCATTTGTCTACTTCCCTAATGGGATATGGCATAAAAGCCTGTTAAGCTCAACGTTCTCATTGTATTTCTCAATATATAGACGTGAGCTTTCCAGCTTCTTCAACAATTATGTTCATCATACCAATGAGTCTTAAATTTCTTGGTGTGCCGCAAAGTTTTTCTAAACATAGCACTGGTGTTGGTTATCGACATTTACCACGACGCATTTGTCATCATTTATCCATAAAGAAACGGGTGTTTGGAGACACACCAAGTCGGGTATTGGATTCAGTGTAAATTCCTTTTTTTTCCCTTGTTCCATTTATACCTCGCCTTTAACTACTATGGTCATATCGGCGGCCGTTCTCCTTTGGAACATACCGAAGGTGTTAACTCTTTATCGTTGGGTTTTTAATCATTAGATGACGCACACATTCACACTCTTATTCATACTTCCAGACTCTGGGGAAGATGGGGAATTATCTTGGTCAGAGAAAAATTCCCACCCCCACTGCCGGGAATCGAACCCGGGACCCCTAGCACGGTAGGCAGATGCTCTGCCGACTGAGCTACGGGGCCAGCCACCTTTTCTTGTTGTAATTTTACGTCCTCCAACGTTAAGTTATATCGGACGGTGAATGAAATGGGTGAAATGATGCTCAAATGTTTCCAGGGTCCATGGAGCTTGAGCTACCGACATTCGTCTTTAACAATAAGGGGAACCCCGTAAAACCCCGTATCCAGGAAACTCACCGAAAAATTAAACACTTCGCATATCAGACAATCATCACTGATCACATAACAAATTACGTTTTTGCACATGATGCAAACTGATAACAAACAGTAACACATGTATAATTAAGGGCGGATAGATATCACACTATAAATTAAGCTAAATTATAACAAATATAGGGGAAATTGATATACAGGTGCAGAAACTAAACAGGCAATCCCAATAGATATATTTTATTGCAAGCACGTAAAGCCAACTAGTAAAGAGAGCCGGGAAAATGAACACTTACCCTCACAGGAATGTTCCTTATGTTGAGCCGACAAAGGGGCATTGTTCGAGTATCGCCCTAGGCTAGACCCAAGCGACAACTCGTCGCCCGTCTTAGCTTTGATTTGCACGTGATACGTGATGAAGGGAAGACACCGGGATTTAAGCAACGCTTTTGCAAGCGTGATTCCTCATTAATTACCTAGACTGTGGGTAAGAGAAAGTTGCATGGAATACATGCCTCAAAAACTCAAATTTGCGATGAAATTTAAAAGTAGGGATGAAACACAACCTATAAGGAACGAGTAAAGGGTCACATGACCCCTAAAGTGTCCAAAATTCGGTGAAAGGAAGGGGAAATTTGTGCAATGGCAACGTTTGGTATTTGGCGAGTGAAAGGAGCAACAGGTACTGAAAGTTCATCAAAGTCCGTGTTCGCGAAAGGACGGAGGTGGTTATCAAACACTCTGTGTTAGCCAGTAAGAGAACAGCACACGTTACAACATCATCAAGATTCTACCAAAGTCTGTTTTTGTATAATCCTCCGGAAATACTTTAGTGCGCGAATAATGCTCTCGCGACGCTCAGAAACGACAACGCGTACACGGCTTCATACATCACTCTGCTCGTCCTAGAAATTTACAAGTTCACTCGCGACTGTGAATCAAACTAGCTGTCATGTCGCGCGCACAGCAACGGCCAAATCTTAAGTCTCGCGCCTAATGGACGAGTTACACCAACACAACAGTGACGAGTGGAGAGGGCAACTGGTATAAATAAACTTGCCATTCAACGAATACACGGTACAGCTTCCGGCAAATCCAAACCCAGCTCCGGGCCATTGGCGAATGGAGCGCAAAATGGCGAATGGCAATTAACCCGGAGAAGAGCTCTGCTATTCTCCTGGCGAAAACCATAGCCAACCGGTTGCAGCAGAACTTCGTTTTACGGCGCTGTCGAATCCCATGGGTGCAAACGGCGAAGTATCTCGGGGTGACGCTGGACCGTAAGTTAACTTACGTTCCGCACGTCAGGGGCAAGGTCCAGCTGGGGCACGTCGCACTCCGGAGCCTATACCCTATTTTCAGATCAACCATGCCGATCCGACTCAAACTCCAACTGTATCGGGCGATCATTCCGCCTATGATTCTGTACGGCTGTGAGATCTGGGGAACAGTGGCTAATACCACTTTCGTCAGGCTCCAGACGCTGCAGAACAAGGCACTTCGCATCATCTACGATACAGGCTGGAGATTCCCGGCTCATATCCTACATGAGCACTCCCAGATCCCGTACAATGTCTATGTCATCCGCGAGAGGGCACGATCAATGTACAACAAAATCCAAATTCACCGCAACCCTTTAGTGAACTCCCTGGGGAGGTATGACCCGAGAGATCAAAGACGCTTGCCGTCCTTCGGACTGCCGAGAGACGTTCTGGGACCCCTTGGGTAACCCAAGGAAAACCCCAGATGTCTCTGGTACCAATTTTTACGCCGAAGGACCAAGCGCTACACAACCCGTACCCAAAACGGAGAAAAAAAACTAAATCGTGTCTCCCAAAAAGGGAGAAGGATTAAGTGCAGCTGCCCACGATAAGAGGGGCAACCCATCTCAAACATTCAATAATTTCAAACATTCAATAATTTCAAACACCCCAGCAGAACATGGAACTACTAGCTCATTTCGCAGGTTAAGCCGCAAAGCGGCTAGGTACTGCGGCATAAGACACCCGGACGGGGATAGCCCCGCCCGACTAGGACTACCTCTGGACCTCTGGTCGTGGTGTCTTCTATGTGATAATACCCTACAGTGTCAGGATACACCCACTCCCTGAAACCCAAAAGACAGAGTCCATGCAGACCTACCCTGAGGAAAACACCGACGAGATGTAAACCTCCCATCCGTAGCCCTCACCCGTCACATATCCTATCATATGAGGTGTTGAGTGCCGGGAGTTACGTCCACCTTGGCCTTTTAATTAGGAATCGCTGGTAGGGAAGTAAACTAGCAGCATTATAGATACGCGAGCGCCAAGAGAACGGTTCCATTACAAAATATAACTTGGAGAACTTTTATTAACGAAAATTAAATGCTAGAACATAAAACATAACCAAGTAAGTTATTCAAAAACAAGTAGGTGGCTCGGCAATTCAAACGCATCAAGAAAGAACCGCCACTGCACTGGAGAATTCAAATCAGTGACAAAGAAAACTCAAAAATGGGGGGAAAAACATCACAAACATTTCATTTGACATAAATTCTGAATTCTGCACGTTTTATAGTAATATTTTGGGTACATCATACGATTTACCAGTTATGCAAAAATCTTTTAAAATGAAAGTGACTGCAGAGGCTCTTCCCAAAATTCAAGTTAGGCATAAATTTCATTTGTCACTAAATATCTTAAACATTTTGTCATTTCATTTAAATCATTAGTGTCATTTTTGGGAGAATTCCAATTTTTAAATAAAGTTCCCTTTACATGGAGATTTGGGATGAGATGATTCTTTATTGGGGGGGGGGCTAATTCTCTCTATCACAGCCATTGTAAATCTCTTAATGAACACATTTTAGCGTAGCTTGATAATACTGATTTTTTTTTCCTTCTAAATACGAGAGCTGTTCAATAAACAATGATCAAAAAATTTTACGGTCATAATTTTTCGCACTAAAATTCAATCTTATTATATTCTGTTAGCTTAATATGAAATAAACACGCCGTAGTAGTTTCATTGCATGTACTCCTGGTTCCCACCTGTAAGAACCAGGCAAGTTCAGACATGTTCAGTATCGCCTACCGCTGCAATGGAGGTAACACGCAGTTAAAGTTGATGTTAGAGGAAGATCCGGAGTTTCTTTCAAACGTAATCACTGCTGATGAAACTTGGCTACATCATTTTGATCCTTAGAGCAAACAGCAAAGCTCAGTGTGGAAGTCTCCTTCATCACCAACCCCCAAAAAAGCAAAAGTGGTTGCTTCTGCTGGGAAAGTTATGGTCATCTCATTCTTTGATGTTCATGGAATGGTTTATTAGCATGTTGTACTTGCACACACATCAGTAACTGGACAATACTACAGGGATGTCCTGAAAACATTGCAAGTGCATATCAGGCGCAAAAGACCGCATTTCCGTGAAGCAGGCTGGATGCTGCACCACGATAATGCGCGGCCGCATATTGCCAATGTTGTTGCTTAATATCTTGCAAAAATCAACGTGAAGTGCATCCCTTACTCTCCCTATAGTCCAGATTTAGCACCATGTGACATTTTTCTAATCCCTAACTTGATGAAACGCCTTCGTGGGAGGCATTATCCATCATCAGAAGCAGTGGTGAAGGCTGCGGAGGCGATTTTGAAGGATCTCTCAAAAAATGGTTTCCAGCATGTCTTTGAAGACTGGCAGAAAGGCTGGCACAAGTACATCGCATTCAGGGGAGAATATTTTCAGAAGAACCATCAAAATTATGAGGACGAGTAAAGGTACGTTGTCACTAAAATTGTGATCATTCTTTATTGAACAGCCCTCATATATATTTTCTATCCGTTTTTAACTCAATACCATAATTTTTGGTGGAATGCAATCCCTTCTGTAAAGTAATAATATTAATAGAATAAAGCATATATGTCAAATCTGTTACGTAAGACAGTTACTGACAAAAAGCTCATCTGCCTTTAAAATAATCACAGAAAAGAGCTGACAGACACTATGAAACGTCTTTAGCTATGCTATTCTCAGGTACAGATTTTTTAAACTAAAAATCTTCTTTTTTCTCACTCTCTATCAACGAGTTTGAAAACACATATATCCTGGAAGCCTTGGCGTCTCTAATTTTGTAACAGCTCTGGCCTACACTATGAACAATGTCTTAGAATAACGAATTATGACCACGTCAAGGATGAAAACCTTACATAAATCCTTTACCGCAAGCACAAACATCGGCTCTTACTTCATTCACACCTGCATTTGTTTAACAATGTTTGATTTTACAATTAACACTACAAACTCCTGAAATTGCATATAGAGGAACTTAAACATTCAAACACTACAACCGCTAAAGTCTGTGATCCACAATCTTTACGTCCTGGCTTTGAATCCCTGCTCTTCGGGATTTTTTAAAGAGCTTCCTTGAGTCACTGAGGGAATTGTGCTGTCTGCATGAATTTTCTGTAATGTTTTCTAGGTTCGGAAACTCTCTTCTCTCTTTTCCGTCCGCCCTCCCGGAGGACGTTCCATCAATGGCACAGACATAAAATATCTTCTGTAACTCCGAACCGAGTCATAACTTTACCTATTCTTCTATGAGGATCGGGCAATAAGTCTCGGTCCTCACAATTAAAAAAGAATTAAATTTTTGTCTTTATTTCTTAACCTAATCCCCAGAAAGCCTAATACATTTCTCATATCGGTATTCTAATTTAATTAAAGCATCTCTGTAGTGCGATTTTTCATGATCCTTCTAATAGCTGTTTACCGCAATGATGACCTCCTCGTTGCTGTGAAATTTCGTCCTCCAAGAAATTTGTTGAAGTTCGGGAACAGGGGATAGTCACTGGCTGCTAGATCTGGTGAATAGGGTGGATGTTCAAGCAATTCCAACTTTAATTCACACATTTTTCCCATTGCAATGACTGAACAGTGTGCTGGAGCACTGTCGTGAAGAAACAAGATTTTTTTTGTTTGCCAAATGAGGTCTCTCTCTTTTCATCTCTTCACTAAAACGTTGCAGTAAGCTTTCTTAGTATTCAGGTGATATTTTAACCCTTTTCCAAGCAATCAATACAAATAATTCTCTGTGCATCTCAGAAAACACTCGCTATAACCTAGTTAGCTGACCAAATTGACTTTGCCTACTTTGGAGTTGGTAAATCTGGCGCAATTCACTCTTTTGTCTGTGATTTACTTTCTGGAGTGTAGTAATGTATTGTGATTTGTTGGGTTCGTAGGATCAAAAGTCCAAGTTGCATAAATTAAAAACGTTATTTATTTGCGTAGAAATACACTTTGTTCACCAGCAGAATCAAGTAAAGTCTGTCTAATCAATGGGTGTGCAGTTTGCCCCTCAAAGGAATCTGACCCTCCCGCCCACTAATGACCGTCATAAATCTATCTCCACGCTTCATAAATGGAACACTGTCGTTGAGGACCAATAGCAACCCTGATTTTCTCGAAGTGACAGTCGCATATCTACTCCACGTGGAGTCTCAGTTACCAAAGCTCCAACTTCCAGTTGATCTGTTTCATTACATGCAGAAATTCGTTGTGTGTCACGATGTGGAGACCGTAGGAGGGAAATGAAGTGGTAAAAGTAGTCGATAACTGTCAGTCAAGTGAAAATAATCAAAGTGATGACAATAGTGTGAATGAATTGGAAAGTGTTGCTGGGCCGAGTTATATTACTGGAGAAGCTTCAAAAAACAAAGTTATAACGGGAACTGTTTCTAAGCAAATTCAAGCGCTTGTTTTAAACATATATATATATGTGCTGAAAAATATTCTTGGTAAGGGGTCGTGCAATGAACCTGATGATAAATTCTGGGTATTCACAAAAATACAGTAAGAAATATTGTGACGAAAGGAATACCAGAGACGCCGATCAAGTGTGAAAACAAAAGGTAAGGTTTCTCTAAAGTAGATAATTTCACATGTGATTTAATTCGCCGAGAAATTTATAGATTCTGTGCAAAAGGTAGAGCACCCACCTTAGACGAATTAGTTGCACATTTGCAAGAAATTTGTGATTTTCCTTATGGGCACTGCAATTTGTGCGGCCTCTTAAAGGAGCTGGGTTTCAAATACCGCACTTTGAATAAGATAAGGGTTATTATGGAATCCAGTAGAATTGTAGCTTGGCGATATATATATATATATATATATATATATATATATATATATATATATATATATATATATATATATATATATATATAAAATTTGTCAAAACTAAGGAAGTTTCGCAGTAATGGACATAAGATAATTTATTTAGAGGAAACCTCGTACGATACCCATGACGTATTGAGAGAGGTGTCAACCTTGTAGAAAGGTCTGGGAGAAGAAGGGCAGGGATTTTAAAACGATTATAAGGGCTCGTCAATGGAGTCGGCCGAAGTGCACATAAGTTAACTAAACAGACTTTAACTTTTTAGGATGTTGTTTACTTATTGTAACTGTGTCTTGCATTGAACGTACGCAGTCCGTCTGCCGCAGGTCCACACTGCACTCACTTGGCTCCTTCCATACTAACTCGCCTCGTCCAGTGTACCGGCTTATATACACCAGTCGCTGGTTCTGGAAGTTTCCGACTCCTCATTCACGATGGCGACGGAGCTGTCCTCAATTTCTCTGGTTCTCTCTCTTTCACCACTCCTTCAGGAAGTGCCAATCCGTCACACGAGTAGGCATGGCCTTGACGCTATCTGTCTCTTTCTTTCCTGCCAGCTGGTTTTGTCGTGACTTCGACGATCGGGTGACATAACCCAAGTTTCATCCATGGTAATAAGCCGTCTCAAAAATTCACTGCGACTTTTACGGTAGAACTCCAAATTCTTAGTAGAATAAAATTTTCTTTGCAACTTTTGATCAGGTATCAATAAACGTGGCACAAAATGAGTAGATGGAAGAGTTTACGTTTGTAAAGATTAGTTTTTACAGAGTAGAAAAACTCATGTGAGTGCAACACGTAATGCAAACTTTTATTTATAAAATGTAATTCATAACTTATTCTCGAAGGAAGCTTCCTTCATGTATTTTGCGGTTTGTTTACATAGCGTCCTTCATCTGTTTCGTGTGATTTAAATATAGCGACTCTGTTTTTGGCAGCATGTAGTCTATGGATACTTATTTAACAGCCAGATGAACCAGCTCTCTGTCAGTATATCCTACGTGAGCCATAACCTCGTGCTATTTTTGTTACTTACCTTATCACGTGCTGTAAAAAAGGGTATAGTATTCCACCAAAAATGACCGTGTTGAGATTAAAACGGAAGTATCTGTTTTGATATAAATAACATTTTTGGAAGAAAAAATCACAATTACCAAGCTACGCTAAAAATATGTTCATTAACAGATGCACAATGACCTTTATGAAGCCAGCTGGTTTTTCTAAACTCACAGTCATTACTTACAGGAAATGATTTTACAGGAAAGGCCATTATTCTAGTGCAAAATTATTTAAACTGATGTATTACGAAGGTCGTTTGATAAGTCTGGTAAATTTCCATGTGGATGGTAAGCTTGATTATTCAAAATATGGTACAGAACATTTGAATGTGATAGAATATACAGTTCACTGTTGACAGCCATCAGGTCAAAATGTAAACATCTTACGCTCATAAGGTAGAAAATTAATATGCATTGTATTACAGTTTTGTAAAGAAGAGAAAGTAAATATGTAATTATTACGTTAAATAATGCTACAGCAATGCCAGTGAACGAGCTCTACATAATATATAGCGAAAGAGATTCAACACTCAAAGTGTACGGGAGAAAAAATTGCAACATCGCCCACACCCAAAAAGGTTCGAACTCAGCAGGTTTGAAAAATGTGTTGTGTGCATAACTTTTCTCGAGTTTTTCGAACAGAGAAGGGAAATCCCTACACTACGTAAACTTATGAATGTTGTTAAAGAAAAGATCCTTTTGAAGGTAGAAGGACACATTCTGGAGAGCACTTTAAAGACATGGGATTATGATTTACCGAGTACAAAAATATACGTCGTGTTACGTACGATGTTCTGATGTTTTGATGGTCAGACTGTACTGTACTATATTCCCGTCTTCTCTGATCTCTAAACCGAGCAGCGACCTCCCATAACAATTGTACTCATTCGTCAGACAGGTAGTACAATATACGCCGTGTTATGTATGTTTGATGGTCAGACTGTACTGTACTATATTTCCATCTTCTCTGATCTCTCCAAAACGAGCGACTTTCCATAACAACTTTACTCATTCGTCAGACAGGTAATACAATATACGTCGTGTTACGTACGATGTTCTGATGTTTTGATGGTCAGACTGTACTGTACTATATTCCCGTCGTCTCTGATCCCTCCAAAACGAGCGACCTTCCATAACAACTTTACTCATTCGTCAGACAGGTAATACAATATACGTCGTGTTATGTACGATGTTCTGATGTTTTGATGGTCAGACTGTACTGTACTATATTCCCGCCTTCTCTGATCTCTCTAAACCGAGCAGCGACCTCCCATAACAACTGTACTCATTCGTCAGACAGGTAATACAATATATGTCGTGTTACGTACGATGTTCTGATGTTTTGATGGTCAGACTGTACTGTACTATATTCCCGTCTTCTCTGATCTCTCTAAACCGAGCAGCGACCTCCCATAACAGCTGTACTCATTCGTCAGACAGGTAATACAATATACGTCGTGTTACGTACGATGTTCTGATGTTTTGATGGTCAGACTGTACTGTACTATATCTCTGATCTCTCTAAGCCAAGCAGCGACCTCCCATAACAACTTTACTCATTCGTCAGACAGGTAATACAATATACGTCGTGTTACGTATGATGTTCTGATGTTTTGATGGTCAGACTGTACTGTACTGTATTTCCGTCTTCTCTGATCGCTCTAAACCGAGCAGCGGCCTCCCATAACAACTGTACTCATTCGTTCATTTATGACATCGTGAGCTCCCCTTTCCCCTGCAGAGAGCAGAACACCCCTAAGATGTTTCCTCATCAAACTTGTGCGATACAGAAGATAATAATAAAACTATCTTCTCTGGTTCCATTGTCCAGCTTTCTATTTTGTGGTAAATCAAGAATGAGGTCCCATACTAATTAGAAGTTATCTGGCCAACATTTTTACATGTGCCTTACCTTCACAATATTCGATTATTCTCGGTGAAGTGTGAACATCGTGTAGATAATCCAACTGCATGTAACAGTCATATAAACAATGGTGTTGTCTCAGGTGTTCTCTTGCTGTCAGGGATACACATATGAAGTTGCAACACGTGCAGCAGATGACATCATAACATTGTATATCAAGTACTCGCTGTCCCAAGCATAAAATACGTTACCCTGGAAATGTGGGCTGTACAGTCCGGATAGTTATAAAAAAAACACGTAACCCACTAAATGGCAAGCACTGGCTATACGAAGGGGTCTTCGTCAAGAAAACGAAGGCACAATTAATTAAATTCAGATTTGGTATCTATGGCAACAATATATTTTTTGTATCATTTACTAACGTTACAGTCGGAGCTTGAAATAAATCACCTGACAGCTTGAAGAGGATTGTAGGTACAAAATGCTACAGTAAAATATGTCTAAACCGGAACCCTTATACGACGGCAATCTGGAAAACCCGAAAATAAATTTGGGAACGGAGCCATTTCCCATGTGAAATTATACTCTAAGCCGGAAAACTGTCTAACGTGGAAACGGAAATATTATTTGGGAGCCTTTGCTAAATAACCTGATTAAAACGGATTACTTTATGTGTAATGGGTTATGACGTACGTATTTTAAAAGTGCAATAATTTTGAGGGCGACTGTACTTACACCGAAGTTCTATGAACCAACGTCGGGACTTCCTGTGGAGCCGACGTTCGAGTGACAATAGTCATAAACTGTAATCCTTAGAGTAAAAGGGGAAACAAACCTCAACTCTTTCCCATACACACGTGGTAAGGGTACAACTGTTTTGTAGTGTGTTCATTCTCAGTTCCGTTGTTTCAAGTGATCAAGGCCTCGGTAGCGTGGTGGTAGCGAGTCAGTCTCACGTTCAAGAGGTCCCTAGTTCGAATCTGGGTCAGGGTGAGTTACCTGGATAAGGTTTTTTTTCCAGGGTTTTCCCTTATCCTGAAAGACGAATGTTGGGTAACTCTAAGCTCTATGGACCCTGGGCTCATTTGAGCGTTATTTCACCCATTTCATTCATCGTCCGATATGACTTAACGTTGGAGGACGTAAAATTACAACAACAAAGGAGTGGAAGAAAACTGCGAACTTTGACGATTTTTATACGGATAGTTTGTGTGCACACAAATTCAGTAAAATGAGTTCAAAACGTAAGACATTATTACTGGAGGGAAAAATTAAGGTTGTTGAAGATCATAAAAGAACGAACGTCCAGCTAAAGAATTAACTGTTTTGGAAATTAATTATTCTTTCACACTGGCCGTGTGTAGGCTAAATTGAGGAAACGTAGAGTCAGAATGAAAAATTCAATGTCATATCCGTGACTTGAACCACTGATCTTCTGGTTTTCGTCCAGCCGCTCTAAACCATTGAGCTACTATGGCCAACGTGCCGATATGACATTAAATTCTCCAACTGACTCATGTTTTTCCCGGTAAACCACCAGGAGTTCTCATAAACACATGAGACAACTACCTTAATGGCGACTTACTATGCTGTAAGTACTTTAAGGCCCGGGCTTTATAGTTCGGACCACTATTAGGTCAATTAATGGAAATTAACTGTTATTTCACACTGGCCGTGTGTAGACTAAACTGTGGAATCAGTTGGAGAATCCTGAGAAAGAGAAAGATCTCATCGCTCAACAATTACAAATGCGCCTAATTATCCAGAGTTGCAGGAGAAACTTGTAGATTTCTTGAAGATTGTCACCAAAGGTGGGAAACCAGGCACCATCATCCCAAATAATCCTGCTTCAAGATGGTTCCAAAACGTTGTGCATCATCATAGCATCTTCAAACACCAGCATTGCGCATAAAATATTGCTTTACACAATACAATACATATCATCCTATTATTAGCCCGGCTCGGTAGCGTGGTGGTAGCATGTCTACCTCACGTTCAAGAGATCCCGAGTTCGAATCTCGGTCAGGGTGAGTTACCTGGATAATGTTTTTCCGGGGTTTCCCTTATCCTTAAAGACGAATGTCAGGTAACTCTAAGCTCTATGGACCCTGGGCTCATTTGAACATCATTCCACCCATTCCATTCATCGTCCGATATGACTTAACGTTGTAGGGCGTAAATTACAAAAAAAAAAAAAATCATATTATTATTTACACTTCATTCTATATTATTCCTTCATTGTAAACTTGTGCTACTATTTCGTAATTTCTTTGTATTCAAACACAGTCCTCTGAATAAATACTGGATCACTATTCGTGTTGCTGAACTGAGCCCATTCTCATATGTATTTACTGCTCGGCATTTAGACACACATGTCACACTGGTCTAGTGGATAAACTGAAAATATAGATGGTAGAGGAAAGGACAGAAGCAAAGATATGGAAATATGTGGTCACAATGCCTTCAATTCGTTTTGACTGCAGAGCCCACATCGCACAACAAAGACACCTGACTTCTTTAAATTTTGTGTTTATACTTTTTACAAAGAAGGTAGACACAAATTGCCGGTTTATATCACTCCGCCACGTACGTTCGCAATGACGGAACGTAGTTATCGCCACCTTTAATAAGCGTTTTTCAATATTTATTCGATATAAATATAATAACATACAGTACACTAATCACGTAAATTATGTAATTGCTACTTACGTCATCTACATCCCTCTGGTCGGAGCTGTAAATTGGTATCTTCTTGTCGGGAGTTCTAACCTCATCATCTGTGGATTTTTCTTTACGTACGCTGCAAATACTTGAAACTGACACATCGGTAACTCTGGATATTAATATACCACTTCATCGATAGCAAGTTCTGGATATTTGTCACAGAACTTGTTAAATACGTTCAATAGTATTGTCTTTTCACCACTTCGTAACTTATGCTTAACAACATTCGGTTCTTCCGATACTGTTTTTTTTTTCCTTGTCCCTCTCGCAGTTATGTCGTATAAGTTAGGTTAGTTACAAATTGATTTAGTGTATAGTTTACTCTTCAGAATTTTCCACGAAGAATAACCAAGCTCTAATTTAGCCTGCGTGAATGCGCCAAGGTCTTTCAGTCAGAGATTGCTGTTTATTGGAGGCAAGTGTACCCTACCCACAACAAATGACTCGTAAATCCACCCTCCACGTCCCAGAGAAGACAAACTTGTATCCTGCCAGTGAAAACCCCGATTTTAAGGAAATTTCAGTCACGTGTCGACTCCACGGGGAGTCTCAGTTGCCAAAATTCCAAATTCTCAATCTTTCTATTCCATTAGATGAAAATGTTTATGTAAAGACCGTTCTTGAGCTCTGAGATGTTGACAGGCCTTTGCTTTTAAAATGACGTGAGTTCCTCACGAAACTGAGTTCACTGAGGTGGGTGTCTGGACATGTGGGGATTCTAGATTCTAGATTCTAGCTGTTAATAAAAGAACTGGATAAGCTTTTATTGGACATAAACCACCACTGAGACTGTAAGACCGGTTAAGTTGATTGGTCAGAGTATGTAAAGGAAAAGCAGGTACGGACACAACAGTTCTCCCGTATAGGGATTGGATGAAAGCTGCTGAAATGAAGCAGTCCAAATAGAAAATGGATTCAAACAACATAGAGCCTGATTCAGTTATTTCGAACTTTGCACGTATGGATCGATGATAACAAGACTGGGAATATGCAATAGAAGTTAAATCTCCAGTTACAAGTCAATTTCTATAACAAGTGTAAAGAAACAATTTCTTCTTCTTCTTCTTCTTCTTCTTCTTCTTCTTCTTCTTCTTCTTCTTCTTCTTCTTCTTCTTCTTCTTCTTCTTCTTCTTCTTCTTCTTCTTCTTCTTCTTCTTCTTCTTCTTCTTCTTCTTCTTCTTCTTCTTCTTCTTCTTCTTCTTCTTCTTCTTCTTCTTCTTCTTCTTCTTCTTCTTCTTCTTCTTCTTCTTCTTCTTCTTCTTCTTCTTCTTCTTCTTCTTCTTCTTCTTCTTCTTCTTCTTCTTCTTCTTCTTCTTCTTCTTCTTCTTCTTCTTCTTCTTCTTCTTCTTCTTCTTCTTCTTCTTCTTCTTCTTCTTCTTCTTCTTCTTCTTCTTCTTCTTCTTCTTCTTCTTCTTCTTCTTCTTCTTCTTCTTCTTCTTCTTCTTCTTCTTCTTCTTCTTCTTCTTCTTCTTCTTCTTCTTCTTCTTCTTCTTCTTCTTCTTCTTCTTCTTCTTCTTCTTCTTCTTCTTCTTCTTCTTCTTCTTCTTCTTCTTCTTCTTCTTCTTCTTCTTCTTCTTCTTCTTCTTCTTCTTCTTCTTCTTCTTCTTCTTCTTCTTCTTCTTCTTCTTCTTCTTCTTCTTCTTCTTCTTCTTCTTCTTCTTCTTCTTCTTCTTCTTCTTCTTCTTCTTCTTCTTCTTCTTCTTCTTCTTCTTCTTCTTCTTCTTCTTCTTCTTCTTCTTCTTCTTCTTCTTCTTCTTCTTCTTCTTCTTCTTCTTCTTCTTCTTCTTCTTCTTCTTCTTCTTCTTCTTCTTCTTCTTCTTCTTCTTCTTCACTTCAGGGATTAGGCATTTCTGTCTGTTCCGTCTTCGTATTCTATCAGCTGTTCCCATATTTTTCTAGGACGTCCTACATCTCTTCTTCCACGAGGATTATATCTTCTTATTAAAACCGGCACTCTTTCTTCTCCATTCTATTCATATTGTCACAAACGACTGTATTTACTCTCTGGTGACTCAAGTAGTAGGTGTGACGTCACTCCCTCCCCTCCTTTATGACTAGATGAATAATCTTTAAGCGATAGGCGCCCTCTCTGAAACTGCCAGCTGATGGGGTAGGATGATTTTGTAGGCAGCTCCACTTCTGGACAAGTAAACGGCCGTTATGGCCGTTTGTTGTAGTAAATATTCTTAAGTGAATTCCACTTTTAATTAGCTTTACCCTACCTTTTTACCAATGAATCATTATAGAAAAGATCCCATCCTCTCGCTAAAGCATGTAGTTTTGCTCTGAGGTTTGCTCCCGAGTGTTCGACCTGACCACGTGTTCCTTAATTATTCACAAAGTAAGAACAGGTCGTCACAATATGTTCTTCCCAATTCTGTATGTTTTCTTCTATTTTGTCCTGTAATTTATATATGCCTGGTTCCTCTCGAATAGTTTCATTTCTTACTAAATATCGTCTAGTACATTCTTTATCTCTTCATAAGAACCTTATTTCTGCTGCCTATATCTTACTTTTATCTCTTTATTTTAATATCCTGCACTCTTTTCCACAAATGAGCATTGGAACTGCCATCGTTTTATAAAATTTTAACTTTGGTTTTTCTTTCCTTGCTTTGTTTTTCAATGTTCTTGCTTTAGTTCCATATACTGCTGAAATGCGTTTATTTTGTTTTCTATATCTTTGTCTAAGTCAAAGCTTGCATCACAGCCCAAATAGCTGAAGTCCGAGAGCTGTTCCAGTCATTTATTTTCAATGTTTATTTTTGATCTTGCAGGATATTTTCCTCGATGTGCCATTATTCTCGTTCTCTTTGGATATATTTAGATTGTATTCTTTTCCCAATAAATACATTTTACACGTGGAACAATTTATAAAGCAGAAAAGTATGTGAATCTAACACAAACGATTCTTAAACGGTCACAGAGTATGTTCGTTAATATTTCCAGAAAAACGAAAATAAATAAATTGAACTAAAGGAAACAAGAGCAGAGAAACCCAGTAAAATATGAACCCTTTTGCCTATCGGCGAGAGTAGTGTAGTTATCGAGCTGCAGGTGTCGTAACTCAACCATAAAACAGTTCCTTTAAGATTTTTTATGCAGTAATATGAGGGAAGGTGATAAAGCTGGCTTCAGTTTCCTGTTTAAGTCACGTGTTGTAAAATGACAAAGCATTACAACTTTTGTACTTTCCCACTACAGTAACATAGTCCGCGTATAAACGAACATTCACATGGCCAATTTAGTAAAATCTATTTCATTTACAAAAGGTTCCCAAACTTGACATGACAAGCAAATGAAGCGAATGTATGAAGCACAGGTAGAGTCAAAGATGCATCAAAAACCATTCGTCTGTTTCATTTTAACACTGGTATTCCTAGCGATGTTCTTGCTTTATGTTTGTATTCTAGCAGTTTTTGGTAACCTGCTTGAATCCATTCCACTGAGATTGTCTTTCCATTTCTGTTTATTATACTCTATAGCACTAATCTTCAAATCTTCTCTTATTTCTTCATTAATCAAACTATCCCACCTTGTTACTCCCTTAACTGCTGTCAGCTGTTTTCCCCCTATTTCAAAACCCAACTTTTGCTCCCATAAAATTGCTTCTGTTTCTTTCCTTGTATTTTGTAAATTTCTTCTAATAGTTCCACATATATGTTGGTACTTCTGTAAATAATTATCACATACATCACATCCAAGATAGTTACAAGTTTTAACTTACTTTATTATTTAATCTGTCACTATTACGAGGATCGGCTGATAGGTCTCGGGCCTCACAGAGAGATGGCACCACTGGGCCAGTTTGACGGATATGATCATATAGTTTAACTCTAGACAGTTACAGCTCAATAGCTTGTTTAGTTTTTGAAGGACAGCATTTTAAAGAAGACAAGTGTAGAGGTTTCACGACAGTGGACGATTTGGAAAAACGAGCAGTGATTGAATACTTCCATTTGAAAGGCCTAACGCCTAAGGAAATCAACGAGGAGATGGACAGTACATTGAAAGACTCTGCCCCTTCATATACAATGGTTAAAAGGTGCGCTGTAGAGTTTAAAATGAGACGTACGAGTACTAGTGATGAGCCTCGCTCTGGAAGTCCTGTGGAACTCACAGCTCCAGAGATTATTGAATAAATTCATTGTTTAGTACTGAAAGATCGCAGATTAAAGTTGTTTGAGATAGCAGAGGCTGTAAACATATTAACAGAACGATCAGGTAATATTTTAAGTAATGTTTTAGGCTTTTACAAGATTTGTGCAAGATAAGTGCCACGTTTGTTGACACCAAAGTTCCAAAGAAAAACTGTTTCTGTTAAGAATTTGGAGCTCTACCGTAAAAATCCCGCTGAATTTTTGAGACGACTTATTACCATGGATGCAACTTGGATACATCACTATACTCCAGAAAGTAAATCACACTCAAAACAGTCGACTGTGCCAGGGAACCAACTCCAAACAAGGTAAAGTCAATTTTGTAAGCTAAGAAGTTTATGGCGATTTTTTTGCGGGGAGGGAGGGCATGCACAGGGAATTAGTTTTTATTGATTACTTGGATAATGGTAAACGTACCTACTGGCGACAGCTTCGCAAGCTTACTGAAAGGTTTTAGTAATGAGAATAAAAGAAAAGGACCTGATTTGTCAATGAGAAAAGTATTATTACTTCACGACAATGCTCTGGCCCATCGTTTAGTCATTGCAATGCGAAAAATCTACGAATTAAAGTTCGAATTGCTTGAACAACCACCCTATTCGCCAGATCCAGCACCCAGTGACTGTCACCTGTTCCCGAACCTCAAAAGAATGTGAAATATAATGAACATGAAATGGAGGGACAGGAAATTCGGGGGATGTAATTAGCCTACCCAGCATTCGCCTGGTGACCCCGGAAAACCCCCCAGGTCAGGTAGGTTGGCCACGAGAAATTGAACCCGGACCTCCCGAATTCGGGCCATAGACGAAACCACCTGAGTCATCCCAGTCGGTCAGCAACCGCGGAAGAATATTGGACTACAGAAACGGATAACGCACGGGGAAAAGACGCGCAGAGTTCCATAACATTTACTGGTTTGATCATCCGGCTAGGAGGAGCTCTATGGTGACCCACCCAAACCGCCGGAAGATAGTTTAGAGCAGGGGTGCTCAACTGTGCAGCACACGCTTCCTTCCCCTACAGTCCGGCCTCTCTATCTCCGGCTCTGACAGTTCTCGAGAGGGGGAAGCGCGCTGTTGCCAGTTGTTTAGCGGGAATTTCAAGCAGAGGAACATGTGTACTTTAAATATTTCACGTATATGCAGATAGCACTTTGATCTGAATAAGAGCATTGCTCCTAGAATAAAACCACGTACACCACCAGCATGAAGCAAAATCAGTCTGCTTCCTTTTCCAACTGACACTTTAATTGTTGCTACAATAGTGTCATCTGTCCATGCCTTTGTCTTAGTGTGTCCTGCATTTACCCACGTTTCATCAAGCCATACCACGTTTTCGGGATTGCTTTGTAGAATTCCCCGCAAAAATCTGCCTCTCCATGCAACAGTCACTTCTTTCCATTAAAGCTTTCCTCCCAGAAAAATTTTTAAACTGAAAATCTAGTTCTTTTAGTACTTTACTTAGGCTGGTTTTTCCGCCGTCGAATAAGCCAGCTTCCTTTAAAGAACAGAGCAACTTCGCATGAGTGGGAAATTGCTTTCTCATATAATATTGATATACATGTCGCCTTATAGCATCCTTTTGAAAAGCATCAAGTGAAGCTTTAAGTCTGCCTCGTTGCCTTTGCTTTCCCGGTGTACGCAGAACTGCAGACGGCGAACTTAAATCAACTGGGCACTTTTCGTTTGTCACATTCCTCACGGTAGTGGTTTTCCCCACTTTCAAGGCGTCACAAACGCTCTCCAGCACCTTGGTAAAGTCTGTTTTTTTAACGTGTGTGCAGTTCCCACTCAAATGGACCTCAAAGGACCTGACCTTTCCGCCCACTAATGACCGTCATAAATCTATCTCCACACTTCAGAAATGGAACACTGACGTTGGGGACCAATAGCAACCCCGATTTCTGAAAATGACAGTTGCATGTCTACTCCGCGTGGAGTCTCAGTTGCCAAAGCTCCAACTTCCAGTTGTTCTGTTTCATTAGGTGCAAGACGGTGATGTTAAAATGTTGCAACCTTGTAGAGAGGACCGTCAGGAGCAGGGTCCATGTTGTAAAACGATTATGAGGGTTCCTCAAAGAAAGCGGCCGCCGTGCACTTGCGTTGAGTAGACAGACTTTAACAGGTAGTAGAGGTCCACCACTGTCCCGCTCCTTCTCGAAGTACTCACGTAGCCTAAATATAAATCCACGGCTTTGGCTCTTATAAGAGCCGATTTTTTTTCTTAAATTCTGACGAACCAGTAGCCATATTTCTATAATAGCGATAATAATAAGACTCACAGACGCTACAAATCGGAATTGACGCAGACACAACAAATTAAACAAACCACCAACGAAATATTCGAATAGAGTGATGTTGTAAAGAATATCTTGCATGATAATGAAATTACAAGTTGTATTTCAATGTTTTAAAGCTAATATAGTCCTATACTCTCATTATAAAGATAATTCTGACGATATGTTTTCAATTACTCCCCCACCTCCTGCAGCCACCAAACGTCAGAGCCGGAAATAGAGCGGCCGGACTGTACACATGTTGTTTACCCCACACCAGTGACCAAGGCAGCGAGAGACAGAGGTAGCAGTCAAAGGCGTTGCTACTAACGTTTAGCATATCTGTTCTAGGTACACCTGACCACACAAACTGGAAGAAATGGAAGCAACTGTTAAATATGACCCTAATATTGAAAATGTGCTACAGCTTTTTGTTAAACTGGCGGAACTTATTGGAAAAAATGTGATACCATTTAGTGAACGCAAATTTATCAAACAAAACTTGCTAGTTGCTGCCAAGGAATTTTGTTCCGATTTATTTGCATCAGTCAGTCTCGAGATACAGTAACGAGACGCATACAAGAATTGTGTTGTGACTTGGAAAGGCAATTAAAGGACAAAATAAGGTCATTAACATGTTTTTCTCTATCCCTGCACTAATCGGAGGATAGGTCTGACGAGACGTGGTTACTTGTATTTCTGAGGGGAGTTGATAATGAATTAAATACCTTATTTATGGCACAATTGCTACTGTGGGAAGGACAAATGGTAGTTGCAGACTTATATCATTTCTCTTGCTTGCGTTCCGTGTTCACAATAAACACCATACTTCTGGGAAAGTATGCAGAACTTCTAAAGCAACTACATGACACATTTCCTTCGCAATTTGAAGATATAAAAAAAAATTAGAGACAGATATCCAATTATTTTTCACTGCTTTGAAGTTTCCATGTAATGCGGCCCCGCACGAGCTACAAATGCAACTGCTTCTACTGAAAAATTCCACGACAGTAAAATGTTCTGAAGAGGAAGGATAGGAATTATTTAAATCTTTGTCCTGTAGTGATTACACTGGGCAACAATGGAAATGTTTTCAGCTTAAAAATAGTGTATTTTCATGTATTTCCATCAGCTGAATTCAAAAATCACCATAAAAATGATAGATTAGCTCTTGTTTTGAAGTTAAAGTGATATTTTATGTTTTAGAGTGAAGATTTTAAATTTACGGGGAATTTTTGGGGGGAATTGGCAGACCTGTCAAATAACAAAATACAATCAGAGAGAAATTTTGGAAATTAAGTGATGCAAAAGTTGAGGAAGGCATTTTTGCCGGACCACAAAGTAAAGGATCCTACATTTGACCAAATTTTGGAGGGGAAAAAAAAGGAAGCTTGTGAAGCCTTCAAGGGTGTTGTTCATGGACTTTTAGGCAACAAAAGAGATGACAAGTACAAGCATTTGGTGACAGCGCTCCTGCAAAAGTACCGTAACCTTGGATGTAACATGTCCCTTAAGATCCATTTTCTCCACTCCCACCTAGACTTTTTCCCTCATAGTTGTGGAGCTGTTAGTGATGAACATGGGGAGAGATTCCATCAGGACATTTCTGTTACGGAACAAAGATATCAGGGTCGTTGGAATGAAGTAATGCTTGCGGATTACTGTTGGTCTTTGTATAGGGATTCTGCGGAACTCCATCACAAGAGGCAAGCTAAAAGACGACGAAGTCAATAGGCCACCACATGATTCTCTTCAGACACGACTATCTGCGAAGTATTTTTCCAGCAATTTAAAACTCTTAGCATGTAATTACCAGTTGAAGAAATCAAATGCACTTTCATTGTTTTAGCATGTATGTAATTAAAATGTATCCTTTTCTCTCAATCCGTTAATATGTAATACTTCCACCTTGTGTATATCATAGAAACTAGAGCTAATAAAAATATTTCATTGCCATATTTGTTTTTCTCAACCCAAAATTAGTAGGAATTGCCTCATGAAGTGCTCGAAACATTCAAAAATTATTTTGTTGTTGCCCAATGTTATCAGAGACTACGTTTGTTTACATCTAATTTAATGGCAGAAAGTGAATATCGCAGCAAGATCAGAGACGACCACCTAGCTTATCACTTCAGACAGTGCACTTCGTCTTTTGCACCACATATTGCAGACCTTGTAAAACATAACTTCTGCCACAGAAGCCATCCTAAGAAACATTAGTTAGTTTCTAAGGAATAAACTATGAGTGTGAACGCTTATGATTTACTATACGTCAGAATGATAGCGATGTTCCGCCAATGGAACTCGGTAACTACAAGTAAAGTCTGTCTAGTCAAAGCAAGTGCAGTTGCATCTCAAAGGAACCTGAGCCTACCGCCCACTAATGACCGTCATAAATCTATGTCCACACTTCACAAATGGAACACTATCGCTGAGGACCAATAGCAACCCTGATTTTCTCGAAGTGACAGTCACATGTCTACTCTACGTGAAGTCTCAGTTGTCAAAGTTCCAACTTCCAGTTGATCTGTTTCATTACATGCAGGAATTCGTTGTGTGTCACGATGTGGAGACCGTTGGAGAGAAATGCAGTGGTAAATGCAAATGAAGTAGTAGATAACAGGGGCGGTTCCTCCATAAGGTTGCAGGTTTGCGCTACACCCACTGATTCTGAATATACAACAGATGCATTTTGCACATTAAAGCTGTACTTGTTTGCATTGTTTTATATACAAACATGTTTCAATTACGCTTATTGTCTGTAGCTGCCCATGACCGCAGAGGTCGAAATAAAGAGAGGTTAGCTGTAGGAGCCGCCAGGTTTGCAGCGAAGTGTTAACCTAAGATTTCGCCCAAATGTAGGCTCTCTGAGGGGGTTGCGGGAAGGTGAAGAGATGCGAGTGGCTTCTTATACATTGCTTAAATGGAGGTTTATAAACCTAGCTCCTCCTACTCTTAGCAACGGCTATAGCGTGACCTTCAGGCTTAGCTTCTGTGTGCTCTGCTTTTCGAACACAGAGAGAATTTAATTAAATGCATGGAGGTTATTCAGAAGAGAGCTCTGTTAAACAACAACGCCACACTTGTTCAGGCTTCTGGGTTTATGACCGCTTTGAAAGATTATAATTTTGTATTCTGGCTGTCTTTCTTCTACAAGATCATGCCCCATGTGGACATTTTGTACAATCAGCTGCAGAAACGAGACTGCAATGCAACGTTTGCCCTCACCCAGCTAAACGCATTTAAAAGGGAAGTGCAAACGGTAAGAAATAGCGTGGATATCGAGGAACACGAAGGAACTGCAATTAAGAGTAGAAGAATAGAAGATCATGATGTGAAAAGAAGAGAAGCTCTTGAAGTATGTGACATTCTTAGAGAAGCAAAGGACAGATTTAGCTTCACGGGGCATCTGGTAGCCTCAACTTTGTTTCATCAAGAAAATTTCTAAGACATTTCCAGAGGATTCCCTTAGAGAAACAATAAGGTTCTATCCTTTTATCATTAGAACAAAAATTCTTAGAGAACTGACTGTAATTTACAGTCGAGAGGAATTTCGTGGAATGTCCGGCGCTTTGTGCTTGATGGACTTCAATAAGGAAAACAATTTATGTACTACATTCAGCGAATATGTCAAACTCCTCCGAGTACTGTTAACTATGCCAATGTCTACCGCTGAAGCAGAATGCTGTTTCTCAACTTTAAAAAGAATAAATATTTTCCTTAGGAACACAATGTCACAGGACAGATTGTCAGCATTAGCAATGCTTTCAATTGAGAGAGATTTTGTTATGACAATAGTGTGAATAACTGGGCCGAGTTATATTACTGGAAAAGTCTAAAAAAATAACAAAGTTATAACGGGAACTGTTTCTAAGCAAATTCAAGCGCTTGTTTTGAACATATATAAATATGTGCTGACAAATAATCTTGGTAAGGGGTCGTGCAATGAACCTGATGATAAATTCTGGGTATTCACAGAAATACAGTAAGAAATATTGTGACGAAAGGAATACCAAAGACGCCGATCAAGTGTCAAAACAAAAGGAAACGTTTCTCTAAAGTAGATAATTTCACATGCGATTTAATTAGTCGAGAAATTTATAGATTCTATGCAAAAGGGAGAGCGCCCACCTTAGACGAATTGGTTGCACATTTGCAAGAAATTTGTGATCTTCCTTATGGGCACTGCACTTTGCGCGGTCTCCTAAAGGAGCTGGGTTTCAAATACCGCACTTTGAATAAGATAAGGGTTATTATGGAATCCAGTAGAATTGTAGCTTGGCGAAGTAGCTACATGAAGTTTTGCACAAATGGACATAAGAGAATTTATTTAGACGAAATCTCGTCCGGTACCCATGACGTACCGAGAAAGGTGGCAACCTCGCAGAACGGACTGGGAGAAGGGTTCGAACGATTATAAGTGTTCTTCAAATGAGTCGGCCGACGTGCACACGCGTTAACTAAACAGACCTTAAACGTGCGAGGGCCGCGCCGTGGCTCAGTGGTTAGACCGCTTGGCTCTCACCAAGGCGGCCCGGGTTCGATCCCAGGTGACCGCAAAGTGAGATTTGTGGTGGACAACACGGCACTGAGGCGGATTTTCTCCGGGACCTCCGGTTTCCCCCGCCATCTCATTCCACCGGTGCTCCATCTTCATCTCATGTATCATCAGTGTCACCGCCTGCCGTGCCGTATGTAGTAAAAGCGGGCGTTGAACACTACATATTTCATTTAAACGTGCGATCCTATCACAGCGAGTGGAAAGAGGTGATTTCAACCTTCCCTGCTTTAATTAAGCACCCCAGGTTTAGAGGTTCCTCCCAAAAGGGACAGAGAAAAGCTCGACTCGGCAGAGGAGCCAAGAAAGAAAGACTATCACGTCTATCACGACTTTCCGACCAGGGACAACGCCGAAAAACACTTGTTCAGAGTGGGGGGCCCCAGGAAAGGAACCCAGCACTTCCGGAAAGCGGTATTCGTACGTCTGCATTCGACGGTGACGAACATTCCATCTAATAGAATTACTAAGAAAAGACGCTGCCACTTCTTGTCTACCAACCGGTTCCTTAGGACGCAACATTTTATTGTGACCCAGTTCCCTGAAAGTCGATATCTGTCAACCAAGTATACATACATCACTCACTTCTTATTCTTCTCCTGCCTCGGCCTTTTGTGTTTCTCTGCAGAATCGTTCTATTGTATCCTTCAAAGACGGCAGTCATATTTCACTAGTGTTTTGTTATCTCTCGAACCGTGTACCCATTGATCTTTCATATCTGACGCTTTATTTCCTCAATTACAATGACTAAGGGACATAAAAGAAACAGCTAAAGGTTTAAATTTATTTATTTATTTCTCTACGACGTAGTAAGTAATGTATTCCCCAAAGAGGAACAGCGATTCATTCCTTCCTACCATATTCATTTGTAGATACACGTATAATCTGTTTGCCTTACATAGACCTATTAAAATTACTAATATAAATTACAACCCAAACAATTTTTTTAGAAAAATTATACAACTTATTAAAAAGTGCAATATGAAAATATACGAGGGTGGTCTGAAAAGTTTCCGACCTCAACATGAAGATTGCAGCCTCATAAATAAAAGCTAGTGAGTTTCGTTGTTCATCTGTTGACAGTTACTCACCAAAGTTTCAGCCATTTTGGGGGCTCACTTTTTATGTAGCAGGCGTTGAGTGAGTTGAGGTGAGTGTTTTTATGAAAATGGAAAAATCTAGTACCGAGCTGTTCATTAAATATTTGTTTCTGAAAGGCGTTACACACACACACACACACACACACACACACACACACACACACACACACACACACACACACACACACACACACACACAAAGGTGAAGCCCGACCGCCCTCTCAAACCAGAGAGTTACCGAGCTGTCCACGAAGGGCGTCCGGCACCTCCGTGGGGCTTTCCATAGGGCAAGACCTAGAGACTAACAAGCTCCCTATCTGATCCGAAAACACAAGACCAGCTGGAAGTGGATACGCCACTTACGCGCGTCAACCACAATGAGGAAGGCTACCGAACAATCTCGGTTGGGGCACCTAGTGATCTAGCACACCTACTAGCTATGCAGGCTAGTACGCGGGAATATATGGCTTCCCTCAACCCCTTCCGGAGAGGTACCCGAGTATCCGAAACCCTACCCCTCGAGTCCAACCCAATCCGAACAACTCCCCACTGGAGGGGCTCGAATATTCGGCCTGAGGTTTTTTTTTTTTTTTTTTAATTTACGTCCTCCAACGTTAAGTCAAATCGGACGGTGAATGAATTGGGTGAAATGAAGCTCAAATGAGTCCAGGGTCCATGGAGCTTACAGTGACCTGACATTCGTCTTGAAGGATAAGGGAAAACTCCGGAAAAAACCTTATCCAGGTAACTCACCCTGACTGACATTCAAACTCGGGACCTCTTGAACGTGAGGCAGGCACGCTACCATATACGCTACCGAGGAGGGTATGCCCGAGGTTCCTCTAGTAACGTCAGAGGTACCACGAGTGCTAAGGGTCTGCAGCGCTCGCACCACAGCAGCTGAAGAGGACGGCTCCCCCCCTACGTGAATTTTGGGCAGCTGAATTTAAACGTGGCCTTAAGAGCTTGGTAGACGACGAACGTTCGGGACGTTCAAAAACTGCAACTACTGACGAAAACATCGCCAAAGTTCACCAAATGGTGCTAGACGACCGCTGAATTAAAGTGAGAGAGATAGCAGAGTCTATGAACATGTCAAAAGAACGTGTTTGTCACATATTAAATCAACATTCAGACATGAGAAAGCTGTCCGCGCGTTGGGTGCCGCGTTTACTCACGTTAGACCAAAAAGTGTTCGAATGAACATTTCCAACGCTCTGTTGGTGCAGTTTAGGCGCAATAAATCCGAGTTTTGAGGCCGATTAGTTACTGTAGATGAAACTTGGGTACACCAATATACGTCCGAAACAAAAATACAGTGCAAACAGTGGACTGCAAAGAGGGAACCAGCTCCAAAAAGAGCAAAAATTGTTTTTCTTTCGGCTGGGCGATTGTTTTTTTTTTTTTTTTTTTTTGGGAGGGGGATAGTCATGGAGTTATTTTAATCGATTATCTTCAAAAAGGAAAAACCATTACAGGAGAATACTACGTATCATTACTTGACAAGCTGAAGGCAGAACTTCCGGAAAAACGGCCACATTTGCAGAAAAAGAAAATCCTGTTTCACCAAGACAACGCAGCGGCTCACACATCAGCGGTTGCAATGGCGAAAATTCACGAATGACGGTTTGAACTGCTTAACCATCCGCCTATCCCACCAGATCTAGCCCCAAGCGACTTCTTTTTGTTCCCTCATCTGAAAATTGCGTTCGTAGGACAGAGATTTTCGTCAAATGAAGAGGCAATCACCTCCTTGAACAATTATTTTGCAGAGAAAAACGCCGAGTACTATTTGGACGGGTTACAGAGATGGGAGTATCGCTGGGAGAAGTGTGTAGAGTTACAAGGAGACTATGTTGAAAAACGCCGAGTACTATTTGGACGGGTTACAGAGATGAGAACATCGCTGGGAGAAGTGTGTAGAGTTACAAGGAGACTATGTTGAAAAACGCCGAGTACTATTTGGTCGGGTTACAGAGATGGGAACATCGCTGGGAGAAGTGTGTAGAGTTACAAGGAGACTATGTTGAAAACGCCGAGTACTATTTGGACGGGTTATAGAGATGCGAGCATCGCTGGGAGAAGTGTGTAGAGTTACAAGGAGACTATGTTGAAAAACACCGAGTACTATTTGGACGGGTTACAGAGATGCGAGCATCGCTGGGAGAAGTGTGTAGAGTTACAAGGAGACTATGTTGAAAAACGCCGATTACTATTTGGTCGGGTTACAGAGATGGGAACATCGCTGGGAGAAGTGTGTAGAGTTACAAGGAGACTATGTTGAAAAACGCCGAGTACTATTTGGACGGGTTACAGAGATGGGAACATCGCTGGGAGAAGTGTGTAGAGTTACAAGGAGACTATGTTGAAAAACGCCGAGTACTATTTGGTCGGGTTACAGAGATGGGAACATCGCTGGGAGAAGTGTGTAGAGTTACAAGGAGACTATGTTGAAAAACGCCGAGTACTATTTGGTCGGGTTACAGAGATGGGAACATCGCTGGGAGAAGTGTGTAGAGTTACAAGGAGACTATGTTGAAAAACGCCGAGTACTATTTGGACGGGTTATAGAGATGCGAGCATCGCTGGGAGAAGTGTATAGAGTTACAAGGAGACTATGTTGAAAACGCCGAGTACTATTTGGACGGGTTATAGAGATGCGAGCATCGCTGGGAGAAGTGTGTAGAGTTACAAGGAGACTATGTTGAAAAACGCCGAGTACTATTTGGAAGTGTTACAGAGATGGGAGCATCGCTGGGAGAAGTGTGTAGAGTTACAAGGAGACTATGTTGAAAACGCCGAGTACTATTTGGACGGGTTATAGAGATGGGAGCATCGCTGGGAGAAGTGTGTAGAGTTACAAGGAGACTATGTTGAAAAACGCCGAGTACTATTTGGACGTGTTACAGAGATGTGAGCATCGCTGGGAGAAGTGTGTAGAGTTACAAGGAGACTATGTTGAAAAACGCCGAGTACTATTTGGACGGATTACAGAGATGGGAGAATTGCTCGGAGAAGTGTGTAGAGTTACAAGGAGACTATGTTGAAAAACGCCGAGTACTATTTGGACGTGTTACAGAGATGTGAGCATCGCTGGGAGAAGTGTGTAGAGTTACAAGGAGACTATGTTGAAAAACGCCGAGTACTATTTGGACGGGTTACAGAGATGAGAGCATCGCTGGGAGAAGTGTGTAGAGTTACAAGGAGACTACGTTGAAAAACGTCGAGTACTATTTGGACGGTTACAGAGATGAGAGCATCGCTGGGAGAAGTGTGTAGAGTTACAAGGAGACTATGTTGAAAAACGCCGAGTACTATTTGGACGGGTTACAGAGATGAGAGCATCGCTGGGAGAAGTGTGTAGAGTTACAAGGAGACTACGTTGAAAAACGCCGAGTACTATTTGGACGGTTACAGAGATGAGAACATCGCTGGGAGAAGTGTGTAGAGTTACAAGGAGACTATGTTGAAAAACGCCGAGTACTATTTGGACGTGTTACAGAGATGTGAGCATCGCTGGGAGAAGTGTGTAGAGTTACAAGGAGACTATGTTGAAAAACGCCGAGTACTATTTGGACGGGTTACAGAGATGTGAGCATCGCTGGGAGAAGTGTGTAGAGTTACAAGGAGACTATGTTGAAAAACGCCGAGTACTATTTGGACGTGTTACAGAGATGTGAGCATCGCTGGGAGAAGTGTGTAGAGTTACAAGGAGACTATGTTGATAAACGTCGAGTACTATTTGGACGGTTACAGAGATGGAAACATCGCTGGGAGAAGTGTGTAGAGTTACATGGAGACTATGTTGAAAAACGCCGAGTACTATTTGGACGTGTTACAGAGATGTGAGCATCGCTGGGAGAAGTGTGTAGAGTTACAAGGAGACTATGTTGAAAAACGCCGAGTACTATTTGGACGGGTTACAGAGATGGGAGCATCGCTGGGAGAAGTGTGTAGAGTTACAAGGAGATTATGTTAAAAAAAAATTGAAAAAAAAAAATGTCTTGTATCTTTCTTAGGTCGGAAACTTTTCAGATCACCCTCGTAATACGAAAAAAAGAAATCGCAAATAAAAGGTACTTAATGAAAACCCAGTTTTATGTTAAATAAACATTTACAGACAGAAATTCCTAAATGAAGGCGGTTTGAACTTCAAAGGGCGTCTATAAAGAACGAGAAGCATTTGTAAAACGTGTTCTATACCAACGAGATAACATCAAGCAGCCAAATAATTCATCGTATATAACAGAAGTCTTGTATTATTGAAGGCAGTTTGGACACCCAAATAGCATTGCAACAGGAGTGGGCTAGTTAATGACGTCATGTCTGATATTTTTTCTCGCAGTTTGTATAGTACACATGTTCGTTTTTGCTTTCTCTGTTAACCTTGAAACTTCTGTAGCACCACGCAAACACGATTGCCAATTTAGCGGCTTTGCCATTCTTGAAGCAAAACGTAAATATTTGTCTTCAAAGAACGAGAATTCTAGTAGTTTTAAACTTGTGTACAATTAATAATAATGTTGGGGAATGTTCTTCGCTAAGTAAATTGCAATGAGACGACATTAATGTAGCGTGTCTGCCTATGTTCAAGAGGTCCGAAGTTCGAATTTCGTTCAGAGAGAGTTAATGATAAGATTTCTTTTTTCCTTTCCCAGAGTTTTCCCTTATCCTGAAAGATTAATGTCTGGTAACTCTAAGCTCTATATACCCTGTACTCATTTGAGCATTCTCATTCATCGTTCGATAAGACATTGGAAGTTTTCCCTTATCCTAAAATATGAATGTCGGGTAAGTCTAAGTTCTATGTACGCTGGACTCATTTGAACATCATTTCATACATCGTCTGATATAACAACATTGGAGGCTTTCCTCATCCTTAAAGACGAATGTCTGGTAACTCTAAAGACTATGTATCAGGTGCTCATTTGAATATCATTTCATTCATCATCCGATATGACTTAACGTTGGAAGTTTTCCATTATACTGAAAGATGAATGTCTGGTAACTCTAAGCTCTATGTACCCTGTACTCATTTGAACATCATTTCATTCATCGTCCGATATGACTTAACGTTGGAGGTTTTACCTTATCCTGAAAGATAAATGTCTGGTAACTCTAAGCTCTATGTATCCTATACTTATTTGAACATCATTTCATTCATCGTCCGATATGACTTAACGTTGGAGGTTTTACCTTATCCTGAAAGATGAATGTCTGGTAACTCTAAGCTCTATGTACCCTATACTTATTTGAACATCATTTCATTCATCGTCCGATATGACTTAACGTTGGAGGTTTTCTTTTATACTGAAAGATGAATGTCCGGTAACTCTAAGCTCTATGTATCCTATACTTATTTGGACATCATTTCATTCATCGTCCGATATGATTTAACGTTGGAGGTTTTACCATATCCTGAAAGATGAATGTCTGGTAACTCTAAGTTCTATGTACCCTGTACTTATTTGAACATCATTTCATTCATCGTCCGATATGACTTAACGTTGGAGGTTTTACCTTATCCTGAAAGATGAATGTCTGGTAACTCTAAGCTCTATGTACCCTGTACTTATTTGAACATCATTTCATTCATCGTCCGATATGACTTAACGTTGGAGGTTTTACCTTATTCTGAAAGATGAATGTCTGGTAACTCTAAGCTCTATGTATCCTATACTTATTTGAACATCATTTCATTCATCGTCCGATATGACTTAACGTTGGAGGTTTTACCTTATCCTGAAAGATGAATGTCTGTTAACTCTAAGCTCTATGTACCCAGTAATTATTTGAACATCATTTCATTCATCGTCCGATATGACTTAACGTTGGAGGTTTTCTCTTATCTTGAAAGATGGATGTCTGGTAGCTCTAAGCTCTATGTATCCTATACTTATTTGAACATCATTTCATTCATCGTCCGATATGACTTAACGTTGGAGGTTTTACCTTATCCTGAAAGATGAATGTCTGGTAACTCTAAGCTCTATGTACCCTATCCTTATTTGAACATCATTTCATTCATCGTCCGATATGACTTAACGTTGGAGGTTTTCTTTATCCTGAAAGATGAATGTCTGGTAACTCTAAGCTCTATGTATCCTATACTTATTTGAACATCATTTCATTCATCGTCCGATATGACTTAACGTTGGAGGTTTTCTCTTATCTTGAAAGATGGATGTCTGGTAGCTCTAAGCTCTATGTACCCAGTACTCATTTGAACATCATTTCATTCATCGTCCGATATGACTTAACGTTGGAGGTTTTACCTTATCCTGAAAGATGAATGTCTGTTAACTCTAAGCTCTATGTACCCAGTACTCATTTGAACATCATTTCATTCATCGTCCGATATGACTTAACGTTGGAGGTTTTACCTTATCCTGAAAGATGAATGTCTGTTAACTCTAAGCTCTATGTACCCAGTACTTATTTGAACATCATTTCATTCATCGTCCGATATGACTTAAATTTGGAGGTTTTACCTTATCCTGAAAGATGAATGTCTGGTAACTCTAAGCTCTATGTTTCCTATACTTATTTGAACATCATTTCATTCATCGTCCGATATGACTTAACGTTGGAGGTTTTACCTTATCCTGAAAGATGAATGTCTGTTAACTCTAAGCTCTATGTACCCTGTACTCATTTGAACATTATTTCATTCATCGTCTGATATGACTTAACGCTGGAGGTTTTACCTTATCCTGAAAGATAAATGTCTGGTAACTCTAAGTTTTATGTACCCTGTACTCATTTGAACATCATTTCATTTATCGTCCGATAAGACAACATTAGAAGTTTTCCCTGATCCTAAAATATGAATGTCTGGTAACTCTAAGCTCTATGTATCCTGTACTTATTTGAACATCATTTCATTCATCGTCCGATATGACTTAACGTTGGAGATTTTCCCTTATCCTAAAAGATGAATCTCGGGTAACTCTAAGCTCTATGTACCCAGTACTCATTTGAACATCATTTCATTCATCGTCCGATATGACTTAACGTTGGAGGTTTTCTTTTATACTGAAAGATGAATGTCTGGTAACCCTAAGCTCTATGTACCCTGTACTCATTTGAACATCATTTCATTCATCGTCCGATATGACTTAACGTTGGAGGTTTTCTCTTATCCTGAAAGATGAATGTCTAGTAACTCTAAGCTCTATGTACCCTGTACTTATTTGAACATCATTTCATTCATCGTCCGATATGACTTAACGTTGGAGGTTTTCTCTTATCCTGAAAGATGAATGTCTGGTAACTCTAAGCTCTATGTACCCTGTACTCATTTGAACATCATTTCATTCATCGCCCGGTATGACTTAACGTCGGAGGTTTTATTTTAACCTGAAAGATGAATGTCTGGTAACTCTAAGCTCTATGTACCCTGTACTCATTTGAACATCATTATTCATCGTCCGATATGACTTAACGTTGGAGGTTCTCCCTTATCCTGAAAGATGAATGTCTAGTAACTCTAAGCTCTATGGACCCTGGGATTATTTCAACATCATTTTATCATCCGATATGACTTAACGTTGAAGGACGTTAAATACAGATATGATAGTGGTATTTTAAAACGTATTAAAAACAAAACAAAGTAGAAGTTTCCAGATGCTAAATTCTAATTTTGTTTGGAGATTCAAAGTTCTACTTTAAAATATTTAATTCAACAACGACTGTCTATTTTTCCATTTAATGTGCATGATATCTTTTGGATAAACACTACTGCACATGGTATCGCGAATTAGTCTTTACGCACATAAATTAAACTTTCTTTGTCATTCTCCTTAGTCCAGGCTAACACGCTAGCCTTTGTTCCCGAGATCATAGTTGGCGAAGGGCCATGAACTTTTTCCGAGGAAAGAAACTCTTAGAATGACTTTCTTCAGAAGCAAAATGAAGCTGGTAGTCCCGTTTCAGATTCACGGCCCGTAAAAGAAACTCGAGGAGTCTTCTGAGGAAAATTAGGCGGCCAATCACGTCCAATGTAGAATGGGAAGCCAGTTAAAGAATGAATAAACACTCAAGAATTTACTTGGGAAATTGCGCGTTTTCTAAAACCAGATGTTGATAATTCTACATGCAAGTCAACAACGCACCCTTTAAGGTGACTTAATGGAAAAATGAATCATGTGTCTAAGTTTTCTAACACAAAAACTATGTTTATATTTACCTCCAGACACTGTACATTGTACAGCGTAAGGATGACGTGCAAATCTTGATGTTATTTCCCCGTAACACAGTTTTGTTGTCAGGCTTCCTCTTTTAAACTTTCCTGTGCATGCAGGGCGTCCATTAGGCAATGGGACAACGCCCCTCTCTTTTTAAACACATATAATTCTTAGCAGTAGCCGTTCCCTGTACTCTGCATCAAGCCCATATTTCATTGGACCCTTGTGGTTTGTCGGAATAGGGTATAGCTTTCCTCATTGCAATCGGTCACGCATTAACGCTCAAGGACACGATGACGTAACCCGCCACAAATTGTGCATGGCTAAAGAAGACTGACTGTACTTCCGTGAATGCAAAGTACCTGTAATGTTCAGAGTTGTGTTTAGAAGGGTCCTTAGGTGCCAAGGATAACGCAAAATTAGATGACATGTCTTGACATCGTTTACAAAAACACCTGAGCATAAAAATAAACATTCGGTTAGACACAACCTTATTGCAAGAGGAACTATTATTCGGGATTCCCTTTTATTTGTGTTTCTAATTATATCTGCAATTTGTGCAACACTTATGCCCGATTTCACCAACAAATGTTAAGACTTAACACGAGTTTAGCAATAGTTAAAACAAAAATTGCATTTCACCAACAAGTGTTAGCGTAACACTCGTGTTAAATCTCATGTTAAACTAAAAAGCCGAATTTCTAATGTTAAGTCCTTAACAATTGTAAATAGTCAAGATGGCGAGCATGAACTCAGCTGTTGATGTCGATTTGCTATATTCAAGACCGTCTAAATGGCATTCATAATATAGTACGGCCTATGAGGAGAAATGATTTTGAGGAGCTATCAGGAGAAAATTGTTCTACTGAGGTATAGACTGTCGAAATATGTTGCTATGAAGGTTACTGCGGAAGTACAAGATAGGTTAGAACATGCATCGAAAGGAATATGACGATCTCGCCTTAGCTTCAAGTATTAATAATCTTGCGATGTTATAATTCACTGAATTATGTGGATAATACACTGTCCACCTGCCGTCTTGAAACGTTCAAGTCACTTGTCCTTCTTCGCACCTCGTTTTAAATTTACGTAATACTGGGTTAGAATATACATAGAAAGGAATATGCTGATCTCGCCTTTGCTTCAAGTATTAAGAACTTTGCGATTTTATAATTTTATAATTCACTGTCCACCTCCCGTCTTGAAACGTTTAAGGCACCTGTTCTTCGCACTTTGTTTTAAATGTACGTAATACTGACAAGTTGTTTGGTGCTTGTAGTAGTGACACATGCATTTGAATTAAATTCGTTTCCAATATTTTCCCCTCGACATCTTTCTCTTTTACATTCACTGCATCCGTCCTCTTATTTTCCATGATATCCTTACACTTCGTCACCATTTCAATTAACAATTCTTTCTCCGTCGATGAGAAATTTGTCTCACGGCTTTATTTATGATTTTGTTCATCCGCCATTTGTGCAGACGAAAATGAAAACAAAAGCGCATCGCAGTACGTTCAGAAAATCATCCATAGTCTTCTATAGCTGTGATATTTACAAGTTTCTTGGCGTCAACACAGGTTTGTTAACATGTTCAGAAAACAGGTTGGTGAAATGCAAGAAATTTAACATTAGTTTTAGCGCTTTGACAATTGTTACGTTACATTTGTTAACGTCGATTTTAACATCCGTTGGTGATTCTTAGTTCTTCTATGAATCCAAAGTTCTCTCATTCTTTGACTGTCAACTTTCTTTCGTCTCCACGTTGTTCCATTCCTCTTGGTCAACTTGCCACTTATGCACCTACATTCTAAAGACGGCCCTGTTTAGGATATCGTCTTGAGTGATTCCTGCCAACTTTAAATATTTTTTACTTCAGTAATGCATTTCATAGTGGCTACTTGTGCTTTACTTGTACTTTCGTAAATGTCCATAATTTGTTTCGTGGGCTTGTTTGAAGTTAATCGTTTAATATCTCCATAACATTTTTAACTTTCGTTTTCTAACACCACTATAGATGTCTGTATATTCTTTTATGTCCTTTTTACTTGTAAGTCTGTATTCTTCACCAACGACTTGTGGACCTTTTTCTATATTTTCCATATCTGCTTTTCTGTTCCAAATTAATGTTTCTACTTAATAGAGGCACTCTGCTTAAATTACAGTGCTATAGTGCCTCAATTTTGTATATTTAGACATGCATTTTTTATTATACAGTAAAACCTGCCTAAAACGGGCCCTTTAAATGCAGAAAATCTGGAAAAACTCAAAATAAATTTTAGAATGGAGCCATTTCGCATGTAAAATTATAATCTAAGCTACAAACCTGCCTATTTCCTAAGCCGGAAATATTTTTTCAGGAACCGTTTACGTAAATAGCCTACTTAAAACGGATTACTTTATGTGTAATGGATTACAACGTAGGTATTTTAAAAAGTGCAATAATTTTGAGGGTGGCTGCACTTACACCAAATTCCGTGAACTATAAAGTCATAAAATGTAATTCTTCGAGCAAAGGGAAACAAACCATTATCGCTCTCTCTCAACTCTCTTCCAACACACATGGTAAGTGTACAACTGTTTTGTAATGTGTTCATTCTCAGTTTTGTTGTTAAAAGTGATCAAGTACGAGTGGAAGAAACTGTGACCTTTGCTGATTTCACTGGGGAACAAAAAACAAAAAACAAAAAATATCTTCATATACCCGAAACAAAATAGGCAAATTCTTATGTAAACTGATCTGCTGATTCCAAAACTGCCCCTCAAAATGCTATATAACGTAACGTTTTTTAGGTATTCATAGAAATGTGATGTGATAACTCATATTTGATTAATTGAAAATAATAGGTATTTTATTGCCAAATAACATTGAAAATAATAATTATTATTAATTATTATTAAAATAAATAAACACAAGATAATGACGAAAACTAATACCTGAATTATCTCAGAAGTGTTTCACTGTTGATCTTTTTTTTTTTTTTTTTTTTTTTTTTTTTTTTTTTTTTTTTTTTTGTATTGACTCTCCCGTTTGAGGAACCAACAATAGTCTCCGAACATGGCTGAATCCCAGCGACCCTGGTAACGTCTTTCCATCTCAGAAATATCCTGGTGAAAACGCTCACCTTGCTCATCACTTACTACAGCTCCTAGGTTTGTAGGGAAACTATCAAGGTGAGAGTGCAAAAAGTGCATTTTAAGTGACATACGGCAACCCATTTCTTTGTAGCTCCTTAATAGTTCTGAGACTAAAGTTTCATAATTTTCCTCTTTGTTATTGCCCAGGAAGCCATCCACCACTGATTTAAATGATTTCCATGCTGCCAGTTCAACACGTTTAAGCTTTGATTCAAAAACACTGTCATTAAGAAGTAGTCTTATTTGAGGACCGACAAATATACCTTCCTTCAATTTAGATTCACTTATTTTGGGAACGATACTTCTTAAATACTCAAATGCACTTCCACTTTTGTCCAAACCTTTAACAAAATTCTTCATTAACCCGAGTTTTATGTGAAGTGGGGGGAGAAGAACTTTGTTTGGGTCTACTAGAGGCACATACATAACATTGCTTACTCCAGGGGTATAGTCTTCCCTTTTCCCCCATTCTTTCACTATAAAATGCTTGTCAGTTGCCCTACTGTCCCATAAGCACAAAAAACAGCAATATTTTGTGAAACCTCCCTGCTGTCCCGTTAGCAATGCAACTACCTTGACGTCACTACAAATTTCCCAGCCATGGTTTTGATAACTAATAGCATCTAAAATGATGGACATGGAATCGTATGTCTCCTCCATTCTTGTGGCATGAAATAAAGGTATTGAAGGTAGTAAATTGCCATTATGAAGCCTTTAAGCTGTATTTAGAAGAGTCAATGGCTATTATTTTAAATTAAGTCAATATGAGCTGGTATCATACCTCATTTCTGTAATTTTATATAAAAGAATAAGAATATTTCAAAAACGTTACGTGATACAGCATTTTCAGAGGCATTTTTGGAATCAGCGAGTCATTTTGCATAAGAAATAGCCTATTTTGTTTCGGGTACAAAAAACGTGCTCTCTAGTCTTAGAAACATAGTTTGTATGTACACAAAATCTATAAAATGAGTTCTTAACATAAGACATTATCACTGGAAGAAAAATTTAAGTTTTCTGAAGAACACGGAAAAAAAGTCCAGCTAAACAATTAACTGTTCTGTTTAAAGTGGGAAAACTCAGATCTATGAAATTTTGAAAAATTAAAATTAAAGACGAGTGGCTAAACTGAACAGCAGGGCATATGAAACACATCACACAATCTACAGAGTATGAGCTAAATCGTGCTGTGTTCGAGTGGTTTGTTAGTGCACGCGCTAAGGGTATTCGCATTTCTGCACCATTACTTCAGACTCAAACTTTAGAGACAACAAGAAAATTAGACAAAGACAATCTCAGAGCTTCCAATGGATGCCTCGACAGTTTCAAACATCGCCATAACATTGTTTTGAATGTTCTGTGTGGTGAAACAAATGAAGTTGATATACAGACATTTGCAGATTGGAAAGAGAAAATTTCTATATTATTCCTTCACTGTAAACCTGTACGACTATTTCGTAGTTTCTTTGTATGCAAACACACCCCTCTGTAAGATGGAAACCTGTGTAAACGGGAAAAAAATGCCGGAACAATCGTCTTCCGCTTTAGAGAGGTTTTACTGTATATATTTTCAGTAAGTCGATATGCTGTTTCCATTTTTGGCGCTTGCTTTAGTTTGCTTTAATTATGATTATTACTATTATTATTATTATTATTATTATTATTATTATTATTATTATTATTATTATTGTTGTTGTTGTTGTTTTTTAGCTCCACTGTTATTCAACATTTATAAGTACGATGATACAATTTTTAATGGGTGGCGCACAGTTCCACGTTGGCGCTACAGTTTGAAGTAAATAGTATTTAGCTCAGGGTAAAGCAATGAGGTTTATCTCAGGGTATGCGTGAGTATGTATGAGTAAGGATTGTTCTAATGACACTGGAAAAGCCCGTTCCGAACTGGTTTATTGACTGCTTCTTTTTATCAGAACATCAAACTCGAAGTTGCCGTCCAAGGGTTACCAATATATCACTGTTTAAAGTTACTGTGTGTGAAATGATTATTACTCTATAAAACTTCATTCGTTCTTCACGTACATATGAACCGACAAATATCTTCTCTCATAGCTTCTAGTCTGCCCTCAACCAAGAGAGAAGAAGAGGACTGCCCTAATCAGCTCCAAGCCATGGACTGAATGTCCTCCACAGCTGCCCGTGGGTGTATGTGTGACTTTTACTTTCTCGAAGCCCTTTATTCAACCAAAGATTCCCTTTGTGACTATTTTGTCATGCCATTATGAAGGGTCCGAAGAATACCCTATTCAAACAAAGTCAAGTACTCTGCTAAGGATAATGTTTCTTACGTTTCTTTTGTTAAAACAACTATTCACCCCAACTGCTATTTGACTCCACTGCCCCTGCACGTGTTGTAACAAAGAACCAACATTCCTTTGAAATCCATTATGATTCTTTACTTATGGCAAACCTTAATTTCGGTATCAACGATATTGTTAAGAAATTAAAAGACAAAATACATCAATAATAAAAATAGATAAATATGTATTAAATATTGTAATGTCCCTCGTTGCCAGGCAATGCTGGGATCTTAATTTTATTGAATGCTGAAAAGAAAATGTATTGCATTCACACCAAAAAAAAAAAACTGTTACCACTTTTAAGCTGGCGAACGAGGACTCATTACCTGGGGGTTTCACTCAGAGGTTTAAGAAAAACAATTCAACACAATATTAAAGACACTTACACTGACACTCACTGTTTATATTTATTATACCGTAAATAATTCTTTACAATGTCCAGCGTCGTCCATCTACTCTGCTGTCTACACACACACCACGCTTAGTCACCCACACACATAGCTACCTCGAGCTATTCCCACAACCGCTCACACACCCCAACATACAACTATTTATACACAAATAACAAGATGGGCGACGTGCCAATAACTAAATACATCATGTACAAATAATACAATACGTTATTTACAATTTCCACAAGGGCTGTTCCATTAATTTATTTATTATTGTTGTTTACATGAGTGGAGCCAAGGGAGCAAACAGTGGTTGGAACAGCCTATTACGTAACAGACGGACGGAAGGACATTTGTACTAACGACTACTCTAATCAACTCAAAATAATACACATAATTAATCTAACAAAACCCTCGTTTTTTGAACTATAAGCATCTGAAGATTGTCTGCAAAAACGTGCTATGTGACCAGGTTGGTTACACTTATAGCATACAAAGTTAGCAGTACGTCCACCATTGGAGCAGTTACCAGCTTGGCGGGGAGATGACCTCGTTACTGGGTCAGAATTAGCATGAACCTGCAAAGATTGAAGTTGATTGGCTAAACTGTCCATTTTGGCTGCAAGCTCTGACATCATATCCTGAGAAGGTGCTGGTGATGGCGACGGGAGTGACAAACACTCTGACGCTGCAACGGAACGGCCAGATATAGATTGAGGTGCAGAAACAACTGGGTATCCAGGTATGGACATCGGCACATTACTATGCAGTTGATTAGACACCAGGTGTTGTCGGTTTTGGATGTAAAACTCAGCCTTATCAATGCGCTTAATAGCTTGTAAAACCTCCTCTACAGTAAGCAAATTCAAAGGTAAGAGAAACTGAACATACTGTGGTTTCAATCCTTTATACAAATTCTTAATTTGCTCTGACTGAGACATAAAAGAATTCACTTTATCACACAATACTAGCACATCATAAATGTAGTTAAGCACAGGCTCAGAATCACGCTGAACACGTTGGCGAAGTTGGATCTCATACACATCATCCTGGTGAGCTACTTGAAAAGCTGTAAGAAAAGCATCTTTCAAAATAAACCAGTCGTGAGCGGGACACCTATGGCAAAACGTCTTGTACCATGCTACAGCAGTACCTTTAAGATAGCATGGGAAAAACTGCAACTTTTGAGTACTGTTCCATGCATTAGCACGAGCAACCATTTCAAAATTAGTCATAAAATCGTTAACACATTCATTAGGAGCAGCTGAAAAACAAGATGGTTGTATAAAGGTTTGAGAAACAGGTTTTATTGAAGCCATCGTGTTAGTGATGGTAGACTGTACCGCAACCAGAAGGTCAGTATTCTGTGCAATAATTTCAGGGGGTGACTGATCAGGTACCGAACTACGTTCATTAGGCTCGACATCTGTGCCGACAGAGGATGTATGTACATTTGTGTCATTCTCCACAAAATTTTCCATGGTGAAAGAAAAGATAACGATGTACACATGCAAAATTACTACAAAAATCACTGATAGTGACTACTATTCGTAATAGAACACAAGATTTGAAATTCCTGCAGAAATAGCAACACGGTGAGAACACAATACGTGACTGAATAACACTAGCACTGCACAAAATGCTGCAAAGAAAATTCTGATTATTACAATGCCAATGGAAATGAAAAAAAAAAAAAAAAAAAAAACATGCAAAAAGATAAATCATCAACGTAAAATTTCTAACTGAGCATAATCGCAAACAGAACCACAAGGATTAAGCTCAAAAAGCACTGCATTTTCTGCACCAAACAAAAGAACATGTTAATACGTGAACAAATAATGCCGGGGTGACGTCACTACCCAAGTTGCTTATCATAAGATGGCTACCGCAGAACTGAAATTGAACGCAATTAATGAAATATATATCAATAAAGCACATTTACACTTAAACTGATTCCAAAATGAATAAACACGGCGCCTCCACCAAAATGTAATGTCCCTCGTTGCCAGGCAATGCTGGGATCTTAATTTTATTGAATGCTGAAAAGAAAATGTATTGCATTCACACCAAAAAAAAAAAAAACTGTTACCACTTTTAAGCTGGCGAACGAGGACTCATTACCTGGGGGTTTCACTCAGAGGTTTAAGAAAAACAATTCAACACAATATTAAAGACACTTACACTGACACTCACTGTTTATATTTATTATACCGTAAATAATTCTTTACAATGTCCAGCGTCGTCCATCTACTCTGCTGTCTACACACACACCACGCTTAGTCACCCACACACATAGCTACCTCGAGCTATTCCCACAACCGCTCACACACCCCAACATACAACTATTTATACACAAATAACAAGATGGGCGACGTGCCAATAACTAAATACATCATGTACAAATAATACAATACGTTATTTACAATTTCCACAAGGGCTGTTCCATTAATTTATTTATTATTGTTGTTTACATGAGTGGAGCCAAGGGAGCAAACAGTGGTTGGAACAGCCTATTACGTAACAGACGGACGGAAGGACATTTGTACTAACGACTACTCTAATCAACTCAAAATAATACACATAATTAATCTAACAAAACCCTACAATATGCTCTTCTTGCAGATGATGTCATTACAAGACAGAGAGGATAAGCTACAAATAAGTATATACAGGTTACAAAAATTGATCCTGGATTACTATTTTATTTGTTTATTTATTTTTTGTAATTTACGTCCTCCAACGTTAAGTCATATCGGACAATGAATGAAATGGGTGAAATGATGCTCAAATGAGCCCGGGCTCCTTAGAGCTTAGAATTACCCGACATTCGTCTATCAGGATAAGGGAAAACCCCGGAAAGAAACTTTATCCAGGTAATTCACCCTTATCGAGATTCGAACTCGGGACCTCTTGAACGTGAGGCAGACACGCTACCACCATGCTACCAAGGCGGACGTCCTGGATTATGGTTTAATATATCAGTAGAAAAGTCAGGGATCATGGCATTTATAGAAAAACCATCAGATCGAAGAAGTGTTAAATAATTAAGTTTTCGAACAGGTGGGGGAATTTAACTGTAGTGTAACCCTAAAACCGGTCCTGCGCCGTAGTGTAGCGGGCTAAGGCAGCATGCCTTGGTCACTAACTACGGAAAGCGGCCCGGGTTCGATCCCATGTGGTGGGAATTTTCGGTCCCGGGTATAGGACCGGTGCCCACTTAGCATCGTGAGGAAAGTGAGGAGCTTACGCTAGGTAAGCGACCCTGGTCATGAAAACCAACATTCCGGCTGGGGGATGCCGAGATGCTGACCACACCTCCTCCCCGTATCGGTTGGATGATCGCCCACCTCTGCCGTGCGTAAGTGGACGTGAGGCCGGCAGTCGGGTTGGTAAGCCAAGGCTCTGCATAGGGCTGTCGCGCCACGGGTTATTATAACCCTTAAACCAAATAACGAAGGAATGAGTATTAAAGTGAGTAAATTCCAATATATTTGTGGAATAATATCTCGTATTAAAAAAAAAAAAACAGAAAGGATACAAATTTAAAATTCTATGAGATAATCCCCGTTCAGGTTTTACTTTATGGATCCGAGATGTGGACTATTAAAAAGAAAGACTGGAGCCAAATACAAGCGGCAGAAATATCTCCGAGTAGTAAAAGGATGCACAAGACAAAATCATATTACAAATGAAGAAGTAAGGAAGGTATTTGATATATCTTCCTTAAAAGAAAAGATGCAAATAAATAGAGAAAAATGGAAAAGATTTGGAATGAATGGACAACTCTCGCATTCCATCACAGTCATAGCAATATAAACGTTTAGTTTATACCGAGAGACCCAAAAACGTAGGAACCGGCTGAGCGGTGTTTTGATGTCCGCGACCTCGGCGCTACGTGCCGTCCGCCGCAATCACTGGCCATAGCGGTGGTCAGTCTCAGCCTCTCCTGGGTAAGTAAAACCTTTAATGCCCGATTTCACCAACAAATGTTAAGACTTAACACGAGTTTAGCAATAGTTAAAACAAAAATTGCATTTCACCAACAAGTGTTAGCGTAACACTCGTGTTAAATCTCATGTTAAACTAACAAGCCGAATTTCTAATGTTAAGTCCTTAACAATTGTGAATAGTCAAGATGGCGGGCATGAACTCAGCTGTTGATGTCGATTTGCTATATTTAAGACCGTCTAAATGGCATTCGTAATAGAGCACGGACAATGAGGAGAAATGATTTTGAGGAACTACCCGAAGAAAATTGTTTTACGGAAGTATAGTCTGTCGAAACATGTTGCTATGAAGGTTACTGCGGAAGTACAAGAGAGATTAGAACATGCATCGAAAGGAATATGGCGATCTCGCCTTTGCTTCAGGTATTAATAACTTTGCGATTTTATAATTCACTGACTTATATGGATAATACATTGTCCACCTCCCGACTTGAAACGTTCAAGTCACTTGACCTTCTTCGCTCCTCGTTTTAAATTTACGTAATACTGAGTTACAACATGCATCGAAAGGAATATGACTATCTCGCCTTAGCTTCAAGTATTAATAACCTTGCGATTTTATAACTCAGTGAATTATGTGGATAATACACTGTCCACCTGCCGTCTTGAAACGTTCAAGTCACTTGTCCTTCTTCGCACATCGTTTTAAATTTACGTAATAATGAGTTAGAATATGCATCGAAAGGAATATGCCGATCTCGCCTTTGCTTCAGGTATTAATAACTTTGCGATTTTATAATTCACTGAATTATATGGATAATACATTGTTCACCTCCCGTCTTGAAACGTTTAAGGCACTTGTTCTTCGCATCTCGTTTTAAATTTACGTAATACTGACAAGTTGTTTGGTGCTTGTATTAGTGACACATGCATTTGAATTAAATTCGTTTCCAATATTTTCCCCACGACATCTTTCTCTTTTACATTCACTGCATCCGTCCTCTTATTTTCCACAATATCCTTACACTTCGTCACCATTTCAATTAACAATTCTTTCTCCGTCGATGAGAAATTTGTCTCACGGCTTTATTTATGATTTTGTTCATCCGCCATTTGTGCAGACGAAAATGAAAACAAAGGCGCATCGGAGTACGTTCAGAAAATCATACATAGCCTTCTATAGCTGTGATATTTACAAGTTTCTTGGCGTTAACACAAGTTTGTTAACATTTTAAGAAAACAGGTTGGTGAAATGCAAGAAATTTAACATTAGTTTTAGCGCTGTGACAATTGTTACGTTACATTTGTTAACATCGATTTTAACATCTGTTGGTGAAATCGGGCATAAAGGTAGTTTTAAAAATATTGCATGGTTTCATCCGTGCTTTTCTATGATAGCGGTGGACGGCAGGGAGCGCTGAGGTCGCAGACAGGCAAAATGCAGCGCAGCCAGTTAGGAAGTTTTTGGGTCACTCGGTATAACAATAGAAAAAATTAATAAAAAGATAGGAGTAAATATCAGGCCGGAGCAGGAGGATTTCCCTAAATCAAGAAGAGTCGACGACGACGACGACGACGATCATGATATTAGGAAACGGAGATAAAATTTTATAGACATATTAAACGATTAGCAGCAAATTGGCTCACAAAATAAATTAGGGAATTCTACGAAAATAAAGGTAAAGCACAAGTAGACACAATAAAATGGATTGGTGAAGTAAAAAATGATTTAAAATTGACAGGAATCACTCAAGACGATATCCTAGACAGGGAGGTCTTTAGAGTGAAGGTGCATAAGAGGCAAGTTGACCAAGAGGACAAACCGAAGAAAAAGACTGGAACAACGTGGACAGACGAGAGACAGAAAGCTCACAGCCAAAGAATGAGAGAACTTTGGATTCATAGAAGAGTTAAGAAATGTCTCTTAAGTATTTGTGTACATAGACCTGCACGGGCTCATTCGCAATAAAAAAAATGCAAGTTTACTGTGTTAACTCAAGTATTACTCCACGAGAGTCCCTCTGCGTTGCCTACCCTTTATGCTTTTTTACATCACCAGTTTACGTTATTTTTGAAGCGAAGTAAGCAGTGTATCAATACCGGGATGCAGAAGGTCTGCAGCAGTGCGCGCTGCAGAGAGACTGGGGAAGGCCGAATGAAGTGGTTAGTTTACTGCAATTTAATTTTGCTCCAGCAGCCTTGAAAGCGCGTGCTAGCCCTTGATTTAATTCTCGCTCTCCTCTGCAATCAGCTTCAACTATGGGACATTCCTCCTCTAAACAACATTAAACGTGTTTTAATCATACACAGATTGAATTCGAAAGCGTAATACACAGCAATTTAACTCTGTTTTTGCTCCAACCAATGTAATACAAGCGAATAGATTTCATCAAATAACAAAGCATCGAAAATCAATGAATTACAAACAATACCTAACCTCAAAAACAAAAGTAAAAGTTTTGTTACATTCAATGACCTCTTACCCACAGACTTTATACTTAGAGAAAGTAGGGGAAGTATTTCATTCCACACAAACATTTTATATCCAACGTTACTATTTAGTTCAGCACCTTCCAAGCTGATTTTCAGGTAAATTTCTGCACCAGATTAATAATTAAATTGACATTTTTAGAAAATTTCGATTCTCTTAAAAGGGCTCTAAAAATTTGATTAAAACATCACATGTTTTACATATTGACATGAAATCTATGTCCTGCATTTTTTTAGAATGTGCTCGGAAGTCTTCTTCGTTATGGATGATTACTTTTTTGTATTTACGTCCTCCAACGTAAATCATGTCAACGATGAATGAAATGGGTGAAATGATGTTCAAATGAGACCAGGATTCATAGAACATACAATTATCAGATGTTTATCTTTCAGGATAAGGGAAAATACCGGAAAAAGAACCTTATCCAGAAAGTCGCCCTAACCGAGATTGGAACTGCGGAACTTTTGAACGTGAGGCAGACGCGCTAAGCAGGTGAGCTATTTTGGTTGACTTCTGTTTAACTGGGACAAAAAGAAAGAAAGAAGGAAGGAAAAAACCGAAAGAAAGAAAGAAAGAAAGGAAAGAAAATAAAAAAGAAAGGAAGAAAGAAAGAGAGAAAGAAAGAATGAAAGATAGAAAGAGATAAAGAAACAAAGAAAGACAGAGGAAGATGGAAACAAAGAGAAAGAAAGAAAGAAGGAAGGTTGGATGGAAAGAAAGAAAGAAAGAAAGAAAGAAAGAAAGAAAGAAAGAAAGAAAGAAAGAAAGAAAGAAAGAAAGAAAGAAGGAAAGAAAGTGTGAAAGAAAGGAAAGAAAATAAGGAAAGAAAGAAAGACAAAGAAAGAAAGAAAGAAAGAAAGAAAGAAAGAAAGAAAGAAAGAAAGAAAGAAAGAAAGAAAGAAAGAAAGAAAGAAAGAAAGAAAGAAAGAAAGAAAGAAAGAAAGAAAGAAAGAAAGAAAGAAAGAAAGAAAGAAAGAAAGAAAAATAGAAAGAAAGAGAGAAAGAAAGATCTTTCTCAAACGGGAAGTAGTTTTTCCTTTTATTATCTCATTACCATATAAAGAGATCAAAATTTCAAAACCATCACATAGAGACCAGCTTTAAAAGATTTGTATACAACAAATAATTCAAATGCAATTATATTCAACACGTCTTTATAATAGCTATAATTTAAAGAAATCTTTAGGCTGAGGGGGTACAAACCAGTTTATTTATTTATTTATTTAATGTATTTATTATTATTATTATTATTATTATTATTATTATTATTATTATTATTATTATTATTATTATTATTATTATTATTATTATTATTATTATTATTATTATTATTATTATTATTATTATTATTATTATTATTATTATTATTATTATTATTATTATTATTATTATTATTATTATTATTATTATTATTATTATTATTATTATTATTATTATTATTATTATTATTATTATTATTATTATTATTATTATTATTATTATTATTATTATTATTATTATTATTATTATTATTATTATTATTATTATTATTATTATTATTATTATTATTATTATTATTATTATTATTATTATTATTATTATTATTATTATTATTATTATTATTATTATTATTATTATTATTATTATTATTATTATTATTATTATTATTATTATTACTACTACTACTACTACTATAGGACGCACCGTGGCCGACTGGTTACACCGCTCAACTCTCACGGAGGCGGCCCGAGTTCGATCCCAGGCGACCGCATATGAGATTTGTGGTGGACAACACACAGCTGGGGTGGATTTTCTCTGGGATTTCCGGTTTCCCGCCATCATTCCACTATTATCCATCTTTCCTATCATTCATTTCACCTTCATACTGCACTTCTCCCGCCCTCATCCCATGCTGACCACTCTACCCTATCAAGCTTCGGATTCCCTCACCTCGACTTTCCGGGGTGGTGGAACCTGAATCCCCCAACGCCGTGATCGGTGATGTAAGGAAAACAAAACAACAGACTTAAATTGTGTGTACGAGGTGTACAGGTTTTATCTATCTCTTACGATTCACCAGTTATGTAAAAGTCATCCAGAATTTCAGAGGCAATTCCATGAAAATTCAAAAAATGCATTTGTTGCAATGAAAATATAAAAATATCCGATATAATTTAACCAAAATAATTAGCTTGGGATGAGAAATTTTATAGAAAATACTTTTTCTGGGGGGGGGGGGATTCAGGGGAGATTAAAATTTGTATTTCCAGTGAAATTTCGGTGTCAAATTTATGGATGCAACTAAAACGTGCTGAAGAAAGTAAAATGTTCTTTTTTTACAGAAAGGTCCGTGCGCGCGCTTGTGTGTGTGTGTGTGTGTGTGTGTGTGTGTGTGTGAGAGAGAGAGAGAGAGAGAGAGAGAGAGAGAGAGAGAGAGAGAGAGAGAGAGAGAGAGAGAGAGAGAGAGAGAGAGAGAGAGAGAACAACATAGTTCAAAAACGAGAAGTCAAGTAAACAACAAACCTGTCATTTAAGTTACTTCAAGGATGTTACCTTTTATTTTCTTAAAAAGTTAATTATTTCTAATTATTTCGATTAAAGGAACATATTTAGAATACTTGCAATACAAAATGACTATCTTGAACTTTTTACAAATAGCGTGTGTTGTCCTGTTCACTTTGAATTAGTTTTCTACATTTGTACTACGCAAGTAACGTAAGTCTGGCTAAAGCACACAATTTATTAACTGTTGTAGCGTTATACATTTCAGAAATATTATTTGTTATTGCTTTTAAGTTTCTACTATAATGTTAAAATTTTCCCAGCTGGTACGTAGCTATTTATTTTCTCTCGTGGTCATGCAAACAGTATAAAGTTTCAAAGACACTGCGTTGCGACCGGTAGGTTAAACATCTGACAATCGCTCTAGCTTGCTTATGTTTAACAGAATACGTAAATATGAATAAAAATATATCTCCATTAAGAAACACGTGGTTTAAGAAGCTTTGTAAGTGGAGAAAGTCATTACATATTTTCTTCTATATGTTGTTTGCACGTTTCTCGCGCCTCCTGCGGCACAGCCCCATAATGATCTAGCGCAGTATTTTTAACCACATTCGTTCCTATAGAAACCGCGCCCTCGATTGTTCAACTGTTACCGGAGTCACGTGAAAGCACTGCAGTGAAAACAACTGAACGTCAGAATTAATGAAAGAGCAAACACTGTTGTGAAGTGTGCCGGCCGCAAAGGAGCTATCGGCTTGAATTGACTGAGCGTCGGTACGTCTGGCGTCATCTCCCTCTCTCACTCTGTCTTCTAGTCTGGAGTCCCATGTCCCATTCCCAAATTAATATCCTCTCTGACCCACTTAATCTGACGCGAAATAGAGCGGGAACGGTGTCTTTTGGGAGTCGTCCTGACCAAACTTTCCAGCTTTATTACATTTCCTTCACAAACCCAACAAAAGTCCTTTTCCAAAAGGTTATTTATACAACAGTGTGAGCCAGAAATATTGGAATCAAAGATTAATGATTACAATACAATTTATTTTATATACATTGTTGTAGCATTAGTCATTTCCCAGATATACCTTGTTATTAGATTGACTTTTTCAATACTTTTAACATTTTAAAGTGTTCTCAGTATGGAGTTTCTTGCGATCGTCAAAGAAATGTATGATGAAACATATCAACAAAGTTTTCTTAAAAAATGGTTTATAGAAGCTGTTTAAAAGTAAATGATAGTAAGTAAATCACGTGAGTGTTAACAAATGATATTTATTCTACGCGTACAGCTATGTACAACAAGCCTTGAGCATATGGACTGCGTCAATTTTTTTTCATGCAACTGAAATGAACAATGAAAGACCTTTCTCGCCTGTCTGACAAATGAGTGCTGTTGTTGTGGACTGTCGCTAGGTTTAGGGAGAACAGAGAAGACGGGAATATAGTACAGTACAGTCTGACCATCAAAACATCAGAACATCGTACGTAACACGACGTATATTGTACGATTATTACCTGTATGACGAATGAGTACAGTTGTTATGGGAGGTCGCTGCTCGGTTTAGAGAGATCAGAGAAGACGGGAATATAGTACAGTACAGTCTGACCATCAAAACATCAGTACAGCGTACGTAACACGACGTATATTGTATTACCTGTATGACGAATGAGTACAGTTGTTATGGGAGGTCGCTGCTCGGTTTAGAGAGATCAGAGAAGACGGGAATATAGTACAGTACAGTCTGACCATCAAAACATCAGTACAGCGTACATAACACGACGTATATTGTATTACCTGTCTGACGAATGAGTACAGTTGTTATGGGAGGTCGCTGCTCGGTTTAGAGAGATCAGAGAAGACGGGAATATAGTACAGTACAGTACAGTCTGACCATAAAAACACCAGAACATCGTACGTAACACGGCGTATATTGTATTACCTGTCTGACGAATGAGTACAGTTGTTATGGGAGGTCGCTGCTCGGTTTAGAGAGATCAGAGAAGACGGGAATATAGTACAGTACAGTCTGAGCATCAAAACATCAGAACATCGTACGTAACAGCACGTATATTGTATTACCTGTATGACGAATGAGTACAGTTGTTACGGGAGGTCACTGCTTGGTTTAGAGAGATCAGGGAAGACGGGAATATAGTACAGTACAGTCTGACCATCAAAACATCAGAACATCGTACGTAACACGACGTATAGTGTATTACCTGTCTGACGAATGAGTACAGTTGTTATGGGAGGTCACTGCTCGGTTTAGAGAGATCAGGGAAGACGGGAATATAGTACAGTACAGTCTGACCATCAAAACATCAGAACATCGTACGTAACACGGCGTATATTGTATTACCTGTCTGACGAATGAGTACAGTTGTTATGGGAGGTCACTGCTCGGTTTAGAGAGATCAGGGAAGACGGGAATATAGTACAGTACAGTCTGACCATCAAAACATCAGAACATCGTACGTAACACGACGTATATTGTATTACCTGTCTGAGGAATGAGTACAGTTGTTACGGGAGGTCGCTGCTCGGTTTAGAGAGACCAGAGAAGACGGGAATATAGTACAGTACAGTCTGACCACCAAAACATCAGAACATCGTACGTAACACGACGTATATTGTATTACCTGTCTGACGAAAGAGTACAGTTGTTATGGGAGGTCGCTGCTCGGTTTAGAGAGATCAGAGAAGACGGGAATATAGTACAGTACAGTCTGACATCAAAACATCAGAACATCGTACGTAACACGACGTATATTGTATTACCTGTCTGACGAATGAGTACAGTTGTTATGGGAGATCGCTGCTCGGTTTAGAGAGATCAGAGAAGACGGGAATATAGTACAGTACAGTCTGACCATCAAAACATCAGAACATCGTACGTAACACGACGTATATTGTATTACCTGTCTGACGAATGAGTACAGTTGTTATGGGAGATCGCTGCTCGGTTTAGAGAGATCAGAGAAGACGGGAATATAGTACAGTACAGTCTGACCAACAAAACATCACAACAGCGTATTTAAGATGACATATATTTCCGGGCATGCTATATAGATATTCCAAGTTTTAAAGTATTCTCCAGAATGTGTCCTTCTACCTTCAAAAGGGATTTTTTCTTTAACAACATTCAGTAATTTACGAACTGTAGGGATTTCTTTTCTCTGTTAGTAAAACCCGAGGAAAGTTCTGTACACAACACATTCTTCAAACTCATCGAATTCTATAGTTTTTGGATGTGGGCGATTTTGAAAGTTTTTCTCTCGTATACTTTAAATTTTGAACTTCTTTCATTATATTATGCACAGAACATTGACTTTTCCTCACTGCCGTTGCTGTAGCATTATTTTAAGGAATAATTAGATCTGTACGTTTCTCTTCTTTACAAAACTGTAACACACTGAATATTAATTTTCTACTTTGTGAGAATGACTTCAAGCGGTGTTGTTTCCATTTTGACTTGACTGAAACCTGTCCATTGTAAGAGATTAAAATGCTGTACTGTCGAAAGGTACAGGGAATGGTGACGTAATACGGCTTACCTATTTGCAACCTTCCACTGTTGTCTGTTTGTGCCCATTGTTCACACAGGTTGTATATATCTTACTCCCTCTTCTAGTTGTTCACACGTATCTATTTGTCTTCAAGCTTCTCTAGCAAAGCTGCGTAAACTTGCTGTTACTTATATACACCCAGTGCACGGACTCGTGCCGATATAATATGCAATCATTTATGTTGGTAAGGAAATACTTAAAACAGCTCTGACACGCCCAATCTCCGTTTCTGGAATTCTAATTAATGTTCTCTTACTGTCCCCTGAACCAGCAACCCACCAATATTCATAGTGTTTGAGTGTTAGAGTTTTGAGATCAAATTAATATGGTGTGGATTATCGTTTCGAAGTACGGTTCTTATGTGAAATGTTTGCCTACTCTTCCCCTTCCGCCACTCACCTAGGCCTGGCCTTCGATAATAAGCATGGCTAGGAAGTTCGTACCGCTCGCCGTTCCCTGTGTAGATTACGACCAACCTTCTCCCGGCATCCAAACAAGTCATACGAGGGCTGCTTAATAAAGAATGATCACAATTTTTTTTTTTTTTTTTTTTTGACAACGTACCTTTACTCATCCTCATAATTTTGATGGTCCTTCACAAAATAGTCTCCCCTGAATGCGATGCACTTGTCCCAGCATTTCTGCCAGTCTTCAGACATGCTAGAAACCATTTTTTGAGAGATTCTTCAAAATCGCCTTCACAGCCTTCACCACTGCTTCTGATGATGGATAATGCCTCCCACGAAGACGTTTCTTCAAGTTAGGGAATAGAAAAAGTCACATGGGGCTAAATCGGGACTATAGGGAGGGTGAGGGATGCACTTCACGTTGATTTTTGCAAGATATTCAGCAACAACATTGGCAATATGCGGCCGCGCATTATCGTGGTGCAGTATCCAGCCTGCTTCATGAAAATGTGGTCTTTTGCGCCTGATATGAACTTGCAATGTTTCCAGGACATCCCTGTAGTGTTGTCCAGTTACTGATGTGTGTGCAGGTACAACATGCTGATAAACCATTTCATGAATATCAAAGAATGAGTTGACCATAACTTTCCCAGCAGAAACAACCTCTTTTGCTTTTTTGGGGGTTGGTGATGAAGGAGATTTCCACACTGAGCTTTGCTGTTTGCTCTCAGGATCAAAATGATGTAGCCAAGTTTCATCAGCGGTGATTACGTTTGAAAGAAACTCTGGATCTTCCTCTAACATCAACTTTAACTGCATATTACCTCCATTGCAGTGGTAGACGTTACTGAACATGTCTGAACTTGCCCGGTTCTCACAGACGGGAACCAGGAGTACCAACAATGAAACTACTACGGCGTGTTTGTTTCACATTAAGCTAACAGAATATAATACGATTGAATTTTAGTGCGAAAAATTATGTCCGTAAAAAATTATGATCATTCTTTATTGAACAGCCCTCGTAGATAAGAAACGCACAGCGGAGAGGCTTTGAAACACGTTGCCCAGAGAAAAAAAAATACTTATAAGACATTCGTAAATGCACATCTATTTAGATCATTATGTACAACATACAAATTCTTATATAGTACATATGGGTTTGTCTCTGGCTGACTTCATTATTTAAATAGGCACATTGTGGCAACACCCAAGCAATTATAACGCGGATTGTAACATTTCCTGATGTAACGTAAAATAATATCCAAATAATAAAATTAATTTCTGAAATATCTGAAGACTCTTACTAGACAAAATGCCAAAGCAGGAATTTTACTACATATTTACTCATCTGGGGCCGTATTACTAAAAACAATCTACCTCTGAAGCCTTTCAAATGAAAAACATTCTATGTCCCGTAAAACAAGATTTAGTTGATTGATAACCTGTTGCAAATTCGTTAATGATTTCAGCTAATTTAGTTTCTCGATCTGACTTCTCCTTTTTTCATATTTGATGAAGTACCCCACTGAAATGTAAATGTAAACAATGAAGTAAATAAGGACATGAATAAGTACAATTCTAGAAAATATACAATGGTTGTACAGCAAATTTAGTTGCTCCTCTTTGAAGCATAGCAAAGATGTTATTCGAATGTCTTGTTTCCTACCAACGTGCTCTGTGTCATGCAGTTACACCTGTTTTGTAGTAATGAGTTGTATTCTACGATGAACCTTGCCCTTGCTAGTAGCGCTGCGTTGTATATCCATGCCTGGCCACTCTTACACTGCTCAAGGAAATCGGTACGAACTTCCTAGCTCTGATAATAAGCTAATCCGTGTGTGCCGTAGTTGAAATTAACCTATAAGAGGTTGTGGGCTAGGTGAAGTACAAAGTGTTTTGCCAACATTAAATAAGTAAATACAGAAAGAAAAGAAACAGTTGCGTCGACACCATGTACACTTTTCCTTTCAACCGAACCTTTTAACTAATTCCCTGAACTCAGTGTACTACTACTTTATGTTACTTCTCACTATTTATGAGCTTTAACAAGCAGCAAATATTTTGTCACACGTTCTCTCCACAGATCGTTATGAAATGGATTACGCGGAATTAGAAATAAAGTAGCCGTCGTCACCGTCGTGAAGTTGACAGACTGAGTGGACTGAGCAGACCTTTCTGCTTGGCTCAGGTTCAAGAGGTCCCGAGTTCGAATCTCGATCAGGGTGTGTTAACTGGATAAGTTTTTATTTGGGCTTTTCTCTTATCCTAAAAATGAATGTCATTTAACTCTAAGCTCTATGGATCTTGGACTCATTTGAGCTCATTTTACCCATTTCGTTCATTGTCCGATGACAACTTTGAAGGACGTAAATTAAAGAAAAAAGTATAAGTATTTGAAAATTGAAACAAATAGCAAGTATTATTATTATTATTATTATTATTATTATTATTATTATTATTATTATTATTATTATTATTATTATTATTATTATTATTATTATTTGGAAACGCTTAGATTCTCATTTAAAAAGTGCTTTAATGAGATTTACATTTTTTGTGTAGTAATATTTTTGTCCATTTATTACGGTTTAACAGTTATGTAAGCAAAAATATTCTGAATGAAGAACGTTCCAGAGCCTATTCGCAGAAAAATCAAGATATACATTTAATTTGTCACAAAAAACACACGGTAGGTACCTCAATAGTACTGTCTGCCCATCACAAAAAGGCAAGCGGGGCCTAAAGAGGGAGAGGGGTTTGAACTGCTCGTTTCAGTAAATGCAGTGATAGGTATTATGCAAGGGTGAGTTTTATGATAGCACTGTGTATTTTACATGAACCTAGCATCCGGAAGGAGAGCATAAAAAGCAAAAGTGATTACGTCAAACTTTCCTCTGCCTTGCCTTCTTGTGTTAGGCAGGCAGTAGTTAAGAGCCATTTTGACAAAATCAAACTTTTAAAATTGGTTTAAATGTAGAGGGAATCTTCCTTACGCATGCCTCCAATAGTCAGAAACGTTAGTTTCCCAGTGCACAGTTAGCATTAGTTTTTTATACCTTTTTGTTGGTAAATGTACTTTTGGAGGTCATGGAAATTATACCAATCCGGCATTCAGAAGTGATAAAAAGGGATAAAAACGTTACTTGATTTAACACATTAGATTTCCTTCTCATTCAGAGAGCTTCAACATGCAATAGCAACATTGAGTATTTGAGCCAAACTCCGTAATTCCCTACCTTAAGTGAAGGCAGCTCAGCTGTAATCAACCGGCGTTCGAACCGGAGCTCCTGAGGTTACCAACCTCACGTTTCAGCAACCGCTAGACCAATCGATACTTCACTCAATTTCCCAAATGGGATCCTCATGAACATGTAAAGCTCTCCACTCATACATACAAACAGCACAACAAACGAAACACTTAGCAAAGAACGTACAGCAGACAAAACAAAATCGAAACAAAACACATCTATTATTCAGGTTTCACAAAGTTGGGCAAACGATAGGTATCGAACATCGTTTATGTTATGTTTGTTTACTGGAGAAAGCCTTCAATTCAAAGGAACAATACAAAACCATGAGTGATATTTTTTAAACCAATGAATTGAACTTCTTAAAATAGTATGTATGCCCTTACATTATATTGTTAGTTATTATTACTATACTGCAATACATTACGAAATAGTAGTCACTTTATAAGCATTAAACAATAGACTGATACTCAATACACAAGCAATATGGTATGTCAGATCGATGCGACAATCGATAGTAGGTACAGCAAATACACTTGCATCGTACTAATTGAAGAAAGTAACACCACAATTCGTTTAAAGAAAATAAAAGAAACAGAAGCCGAATACCACATTTTCAACTACAGAATAAAAACAAGTCAGAAACGAAACGTCACAAATAGCAGCGACTGTCTGGCTTCAGTCATTTTAATTATTTTTGTAATGCTATTAAACAAGTCACGTATAAACAAAAATAAAAAATAACTTTGTTTTAAATTAATTTTTAAAAGAAGGGAGTAACTGGTTTTATTTCATTCGTGCGTTAAAGTGTAAACAGCATTTATTTCCCCCGATGTCCGTTATCCACCTTCTAACCGAGCGAGGTGGCGCAATGGTAACGTATGCCGCATGCATTCGGGAGGTCTCGGGTAAGTTTGATTCCCACTGAACGCTCTTTTTGGCCAATAAGATTTTCATGGTTCCCCTAGTCGGCAGTAGAGTGCTGGTGTGATTTTCTTCTAGCACAACTTTTGTAGCTCATCTCCTTAGCTGACATCTGTTTCAAGGTTGTAGGACCAGGTGTCGAATTTCGGGGGATTACGGCTGGGCGGTGGGTATACGCTCTATAGTTTCTTGGATGTTGGGATTTCACCAGAAATACATGTTTTGAGGCACAAGAGTCCAAGAAAACCATATTTAGAAAAATTAATGTATGTACCTTGATATTGGATTAATACTGAACTTTGTGCTTATAAGATTTCAGCATCTTCTCAAAATGCAATGTACAGATTTTCAAGAAAACCCACAATCTTAATATTTCGAAAAATTTTAAAAATTTTTGATTTTTTAAAAAATATTTATACAAATTCTATTAAAATACCACATGTTTAATAGAATTACACAACAAATAAAATGTGTATCTTGAATTTTCTGAATGAAATCCTCTTCTTTAAGAAAGAATTTTGGATAAGTGTAAATCATAAGAGAAAGATGAAAATTTTCTATAAAAAATTAAGATCTTTTTCAAGAAAACAGACAGTTATTTACATGATATAACTTTTTCTTGTGACATCATCCATTTTTGAGATATCCTTCAATTTTGTCTTGAATTTTTCAGTTCTTTGTCATTTCTATTTCCAAAGTTCTACTAACTTTCAGCAATATCTCGCAATGTCATAGAAAGGGCATGGAATTTCATGGCTAGTATATGCTTAAGCATTTGACAGTTGCTACCTTCATGTGAAATGTAACTATTTATGCAACCCTTTTGTTTCAATAACATCACAAAAATAGAAGAATAAGCTATGGCAAGAGTAGTTTATAAAAGAATAAAGAAGGGTCATGTGTATATAATACACCATAATGTTTTACAACTCGTTCAAACATTCTCCAGTAAAAAACACAATGTCTGTCCAAAAAATATTTATTTATTTTTCAATTTTCTTACAAGAAAGCTTTGTTTTTATTATAATTTACATATAGAGATACATAACAATTATTTTCTGTTTGAGATTAATGTACAATCTGTGCTGCACACTTATCTCACACTAAAATATTCAGCTATCTCATTTTCAAACTGTATATTTAACTTTTTCATTCTAATTTAAAATATAGGTTTAATTTGGAAATTATAAAATGTAACATAAAAAAAACCATATTCAATAACAGTTAAAATATCAACAAATAACAAATATTTAACAAGAACTTTTTAGTTATAAATACTAAATGATTACTAATACTGTGATTGTGGCTTATAGAGTTGCAAGTACACCATACAACTTCTGCCTTTTTACTTAAATAGCACAAAGAAGATTTTGGTAATTCCTCTTTTTAAAGATTTCAGAACATGGCAATGATTTTTATTGCTCTCTAGCAATGTGTTAATTAAATTACACATTAAGCAGTTAAATGAACACTGCATTTCTGCACAGATAGGTTATATGTGCAGAACAGCCATGGCAAGAGATGAGACTGCAGTCTGTCATTGTACACTGAGTTCTTTGCGTCCCTCCAGAGCAGTGAAATAATGATCTCAAGAGGCAGTGGACTGGTTGGAAAGATTATCAGGAGCAGAAGGGAAAAGAAATAAAAACAAACTTACACACCAAATATTATAAATGTGCCAAAAACTTGGAATAAAGTTTCCTTTGGCACTGATTTAATGTAATTTATTACTGACAATTGCAGTGCATCTAATCTTTTGGATTATCCTTATAATTTGTAGCATACCAAATGACTTAATAAAGGTCTAGCGCTTCCTACAGCATCAAGAACGAACCAGTGTCACGAATAATTAAAATTATACTATAAGTCGACTGAGACACTTTGCATTATCAAGAAATTGTTGCCTTCAAGTGGAGATGAAATTCATTGAAAGAAAATTCATGGTGTGTATCAGTTGACTCATAGTATAATTTTAGTTATTACATTCCTTCACAGTGTTAATACCAATTTACCTTTTCAAATCAGTGTCACAATTGATTTATTAAACCATAAACAATATCATGAAATGGTAATTTGGAAATTGCTTTGTAAACTTTTGGTTCACTTTTTCTGTATATCTACCCATGGTTTTTTGTTGTAATTTACGTCCTTCAACGTTAAGTCATATCGGACAATAAATGGGTGAAATGATGCTCAAATGAGCTCAGAGTCCAGAGAGCTTAGAGTTACATGACATTTGTCTTTCAGGATATGGGAAAACCCCGAAAAAACCTTATCCAGGTAACTCACAAGATTCGAACTCGGGACCTCTTGATCATGAGGCAGACACTCTACCATCTACGCTATCGAGAAGGCTACCCATGGTTGGCCTTACATATGCAACTAGTATATCTGGCTCTGTGCTTCTAAGACCCCATGCAAAGAATTATATAATAATAAAGAAGAACTGACTTAAATTTTGACCTTACATATGAAATGAAAACATGAAGTGAGCTATTATACAAAGAACTTTTACTTCTAATACAATATAATGCAGTAAAGTGTCTCTAGTACCACCCGAATGGCGACTGAATTTGTTGCCAAAGCTGGTGAGCAGGAATCAATCATTATTCATTACTAACTACTTCCAAACAAGGGCGCCGAAGTAGTGTAGTGGTTTCGTTTGTGTCTCCCGTGCTAAGGGTCCCAAGTTCGATTCCTGGCTCTGGGGTGGCAATTTTAAGTCGGCCCTATCCACGCCTTCACCTCTGTCTAGCACATGTGAAGTGTCACCTATACCCAACGTGGTTTGGAGTCCACGATATAAGCTGTAGGTCCTCTCGCCACACCATCATCTTCACTATCACCCTATCATTGGAGGTAATGGACACCGCCCTCTGGGTGCCTGCACCTGAGAAATGGGTCCAGACATCACGTGATGGGGCGAGGTTACCCTGAAGGCCAAGGTTGCCATGTGGGGAGTGTTGGTAACCAACCAACTTCCAAACAAAGACATGTTCAAAATGTTTATACCTAAATTGTTGGAATTTATTAGAAACAGTAAAACTTTTGAAATTGTAGGTGGACAGGCAAAACTTTTGCACTAAGTTCCAATTAGAACATTTTTCAGAGATGATAGTCTTTATTATTAGCTATGTATCACTGCTGAAGTATGAATGAATAATTTTAAACAATGATTATAAATCCTCTACCTCTTTTTTTTTTAAATTATTGTCCTCCAACATTAGGTCATATTGGACGATGATTGAAATAGGTGAAATGATGCTTAAATGAGTCCAGGGTCGATAGAGGTTAGTTATCAGATATTCATCTTTCAGGATAAGGAAAAATCTGGGAAAAAAACCTTACCCAGATAATTCATCCTGACTAAGATTCGAACTTGGGACCTCTTGAATGAGAGGCAGAACACGTTACCACTATGCTACAGAGATGGGCACCTTCTTTTGTTACACACCTTCAGTTAACTTTTATCCTTGAGTCTTTTTCTCTGGGGACCTTTCGTTATTGGTGTATAAGAAACCTACTTAACTAATGCTAGATAATTAACCCCACTCCCAAGAATAAAAATTGTAAAAAGAATTTTGTTTGAATAAAAAAACATTTCATTTGAAGCTAATGTTAGCTTCTGGTTCTCGAGGTTGAAGGTTCAGAATTGGCTGAAGGTGATGGATTTTAATGGGTGCAAAAATTCTTGGCTTGGCTTCCTTTGCAAGAGAAGTAAAACTGGTGCTCCTGTGTCGTATATTTGTGACATGTAAAACAACCTCAAGGCCAATAAAGAGGCCTCTGAGCAAAATTAAGTGGTCTGTTATTCACAATATAGAATGGGATACTGAAAAGCAAATTAATTAAGGAGTAGATAATTTGACAAAGAAGTTCATAGTTCCACCGCCAGACAAAGGAGAGCAGATGACAACAGATGCTAGTTGGAAAGAGGTTGAAAATGGAAGCAATGGCTTCCGAAACTAGTCCCTAGATAATATAAAAATGTAAGTGACGAAGTGTCTATACACTGACTACAAATAGTTTTTCTGATTAAGTGTCCATAAATAAAACTCAATTTTCAATATTTTTCCTTGCTTTCCACAAACAGTGGCTATATGTTAATATCATAATCCGCTCTTAGCACTACAGTATGGAATTCCCTTCTAAACACCAGTGGATAAGCAGCTGACAAGCATCTTTAAAAAATGTTATGACGAAAAAGTAGACATTAAATAATGAAATCCAAGTGTCATCCATTCACAATTCCATCAACATAATCATTCACAATTTTTGTCACATTAGGGACAATGTTTTGAGCATACATGGCTTATGAATACATTATTTATTCTACTCCAATGCTTAATATTACTGTGATAGTCCTTATTTCAAGTATGTTATCACTTACTGCCTCAAGCTCTATAAATAGAACTGACTGACAACAAGTAATAAAAGAGGCTGGAAGACAACAAAAGTCAGCTATTTGCCATGGCTACAGCAGTGTTCAATTGGAGGTGTGTTAAGCCTTTTAAGGGACTTTACAAAACCGATAAATGAGGTAGGGTATTTGTTTACAAAACTGAAATATGATACAGAGATCTATTTTAAAGATGAGGAGTGAATTAGTCGAATGACTTAGCTGGAATTTTCTAAAACAAATTTAATGATCTCAATCTTCAACTACAATACTCTAACAAAAATATTTTTAAAACTACATGAAAGCCAAAATATTTCATAAGCAGGTTAAGTTTTGAACTAAAGCCTTAAGAAATAGAATACTGTAATTTTTACAACTGTGTTAAAACAAGGCACCCAAAGTGAACCAAACACTGCTGATGAAATTTTGGAAATAATTAAATACTGTTTAGAAAATATAGGATACATTTAACTGCATTAGAACACCACAGTGAAGTGAAACAATTATTAAATTATAGATGAGTCGTTTTAGAGCCGACGATGCGAACGATGGTTCGCAAAACATGTCCTCAGTATAGGTAAGTGAAGCTGATGTGTAATAAATACAACTCATCTATAACTTAATACTAGGATACATTGTTTGAATATTTACTTCAGCCCTAAATATAGGGTGTTGTATATATAAATACTTTTTAGAAACTGAGAAAGAAAGTAAAATAATACATGGTCAGTTGGTGTTGTGTTTATAAAAACTATGTGCAACTTAGAAGGAGATACCAACAAATATAACATGAGTTTATTCAAATTTGCATGCTTCTCACAGAACCCCTTTTAATTACATTTCAATACTTTTGATGTTGGCAGCACTGAATTGCTTTCCCTAGAAGACAGTTTTTATTTGGCATGCTGCAGCATGGAACCTCAATTAGATTTCTTTTGGTTAACTGGTTCATTAACAATTTTTTTTAAAGTTTATGCTACATATTCCAAAGTTTACATTTTTTACATTTTATGGGCATTTTTTTATATTTTAAGGGCATTTTATAGCTCATTTTTAGATGATTTTTAGGTCAACAACTTCCGGGCACTACTTATAAGTCACTAACATCACAGCTCAAGAAAGTGAGAGGAATAAAAGAAATTAAGAGAGTGATATTAAAGAAAATCTACAAAGATAGGAAAGCACAGATTGTTCTAAAACTGGAACCAACTTACAGATGCAATGATCCACGCAAGCTTTACAACACCTTTTTCAAAAGAGGAATAAGAGCAGTTCATGAGCCACCAGTCCAGTCAACCTTAAGAGCTCTACCTAATGCTAAGAAGTTTGATGTAGAAAATCTTCTCAAAATGAGATTTGGAGACACCGGTAAAGTGTAGAAGCGCTACAGTTCTACGTTTCTGCTTTCAGCATTGATGTTTCACTAAATGAGAGTACTCAGGATGCTGAATCGTGTGACTCTGTATGAAAAAAAGCTTTAGCGACACTTTGAAATAACATGACACCTACAGTGTTCTCTGTTCTGTAATATTTTACATTATGCTACTATTTTCTTATTGCAGTTCTTCATAGTTTGTCTTACCTACAATAATAAAAGCTATAGTTTGAGCATCCCACAGATGGAACAAACTGTATTAAATTCTAATAAAATACTACTTTTTTTTTGTAATTTACGTCCTTTAATTTTTTAAGTCATATCGGACGATGAATGAAATGGGTGAAATGATGCTCAAATGAGCCCAGGGTCCATGGAGCTTAGAGTTACCCGACATTCATCTTTTAGGATAAGGGAAAACCCCGGAAGAAACCTTATCCAGGTAACTCACCCTCACTGAGATTCGAACTCGGGACCTCTTGAACGTGAGGCAGACATGCTACCATCTACGCTACTGAGGTGGGCAAAATATACTATTATTGTTCTCATGAATGGTTCAAAATGTGTATAATTCCAAATTTACGGTTCAAAACGTATTCAATACATTTTTCAATTTAAAAATAATTGGAAATAAGCTGTCAAACATATTTAAATTGTCATACTATTCAGCTCTAAGAGTCGGTACAAATATTTAGGCAACTCATTTTTCTATAAATATTACTTATTTTGGAAGAAAAACATTTTTGTGTTTTCCTGTAAAATTAGGAAAAGGGGACTTAATACGTTTTGAAACAATACTCCTCATTTTATGAATAGGACTGTTTTCCTACACAAAGAAATAAACAATATAAGATGAAAGACTGTCCCTGTGGTTCAATATATAGCTGGCACGTGGCATTTTTTCTTTTTCCAGAATCATTTCCTACCCTCTGAAGTGTCCCAGAGTCGGATTACATAAATCCACAACTGAATTTGGATGTTTTAAATGAGAAAGTTAACAAAACAATTATGGAAACTCATAGTTCCAAGTGTAAAATACTATCAGTTCTCACGTCAAGCCCATATGACCAAATATATGAATTTACTTGAAAGTATGTGAGAGAAAAAAGCAAAAGGATATGTTGCAAGGCTGTTACTCTATTGTTTATGTAATGGAAACTTACTTAAAAGTTGTTTCTACACTGTGCCACACCACATAAAAAGTGTGTAATAGAGGTCTTCTAACATTCTGCCAATTTAATCATAAAGATTCTACAAAATATTGGCCAATTTAAATTTAATCCGAATGTAACATTTGCAGTGTTGGTATCTCCTTGTTAGTGACACTTTCGCCTTTCCCACCTATTTATTTGTATAAGTTTCTCCTATTGAGAATTACTCACAAAGGTCTTAATGAAACACCACTATGAATAAGCAGTGCTTCAATTTCATATGGTTGAACATGTAAAACAAATTTTAGCATTCAAAAACAATGCCTAACTATAATTAATTACAGATATGAATTAAAATATGAGGGCTGTTCAATAAAGAATGATCACAATTTTTTTTTGTCAACGTACCTTTACTCATTCTCATAATTTTGAAGGTCCTTCTCAAAATATCCTTGCCTGAATGCGATACACTTGTCCCAGCGTTTCTGCCAGTCTTCAAAGACATGCTGGAAACTATTTTTTGTGAGAGATCCTTCAAAATTGCCTCCGCAGCCTTCACAACTGCTTCTGATGATGGATAATGCCTCTCACAAAGGCGTTCCTTAAGTTAGGGAATAGAAAAAAGTCACATGGAGCTAAATCCGGACTATAGGGAGGGTGAGGGATGCACTTCACATTGATTTTTGCAAGATATTCAGCAACAAAATTGGCTCTCAGGATCAAAATGGTGTAGCCAAGTTTCATCACCAGTGATTACGTTTGAAAGAAACTCCGGATCTTCCTCTAACATCAACCTTAACTGCATGTTACCTCCATTGCAGCGGTAGACGATACTGAACATGTCTGAACTTGCCTGGTTCTCACAGGCGGGAACCAGGAGTACCAGCAATGAAACTACTAAGGCGTGTTTGTTTCACATTAAGCTAACAAAATATAATAAGATTGAATTTTAGTGCGAAAAATTATGACCGCAAAAAAATTATGATCATTCTTTATTGAACAGCCCTCGTACATGTAATGTACTGCTACTACATGGCAAAGCGAGAAGGCGTATCGGGAAAAACTTGCAATACAGAGATGTTTACCTGAGCTTCTCGCACATACATGGTGAGTCCAATGTATGTAAACTGTTCAGATATAATCCATGTTTTCTGGACAGCAATGTGTCGGTGCGAGAAAACATATCATATAGACACACACAGCTTCCAATCGCTCTATTTGTGTTTCGTAATTTACTGTACATCAACTTACTAATATTTCACTCCTCTAATCGACCAGATAAGACCCGACAAGGGATGATGGCAGCGCTGTTCACCTGAAGGTCAATACGCCTCAACGCTCTGTTGAGTAATACATAGAGAACATTTTCTTGTTTATTTCTCATACAAAACTTACATATTGATAATACTGAGGCTTATTTTAAGATTTTGGTCACAATAATTTAGACAATTGAAGGGTTATTGGCCTGAAAATAAGCTACACTTTTGGTCTAAATTTCAACTGCAAAAGATCTACTTGCCATTATATTCATTAACTTGGCTTTTTGCATACCTTTGCTGTTAAAATCTATGTTCATTTGCAACAAAATAGATCTAGCATATGGGATCAAAAGATGGCAGTAAGGAAGAACATATTGTGGGAGAAGAAAGAGATTGATGAAGTGTATTCTAGAAGTGATGACGTAAATAATGCAAAATATGACAATAAGTTTGGTGGCAATATGTTAGGAAAAATGTTTACATATGTTAAAGTACAAGAACATAAATGTTTGTAGGCCTTGTTCTGACTTCAATTCAGATGCAGCTTATTTTTATGTCAATTTTGTTTTGTAAACCCTTTCTACCTTGAATTTTAAGAGTGTGGCTTATATGTGAGGGCAGCTTATTTTCAAGGCAAAACAGTACTTTCAGTACTGGACACCAAACCCATTTTCCAAGCAAGCAGAGATAAGAATAAAGAAATAACTGTAAGAATAAATTACAGATGCAAAATTATAAGGATTGCCAAAATGAAAACGTGAGACTCTTGTAAGAGTGCCTTTGCTCAAAGCCACAGAACATAGCATCCTTTGCATTTTAAGAAGCTGTCAGGTCTTACGGGACAGTGTGCTTCTGGTTTGTGCAGAAACCATGCATGCCTTCCACAAGTGCTACCAGATGCCAACTTACAGTTGGTTACAATATGTTTATTTACTCATTAAAAATTAATCTTGATCAATTCTAAAGGACTAATGCAGTTTGCATTATTTTAGCACTGTTTTACAAACAACGCCAAGATCTGCGATGCCACTGAGGGATGGTTCCACCCACGACCCAATAGAAGCACTTTTTGGGACAATAGACTATAAATAACCAATAAGTTATCTTGTAACACTTTTGCCTCTGTAGGCACGACACATTTCAAGCAATACACCCTTAAAAATTCCCAGAGTCTCACTTTCATCTGGGCAATCTCTTTTATTTTGTTGTTCTATACAGAAAAAGCCTATTAATTTCACAATAATTTCATTAAGACTACAAACTATAATCATATAAAGTGTGACTAAAAATTTTAGATGTTTTCAGCCTGTGTATGACTGTTTGCCAGGTACTTGATGTATATATTCGTAAACATTAAGCATATTTTTTACAATGTTTGCACCACCTTGTTTGCAGTGCACAATCTGAGAACCACAACCCTTTACAGTGCATAATCTGAGAACTATGCCCTTATATTAATTAATTATGAATAAAATAAGCATCTTCACATACATGGGGGAAAAAAAAAAAAGAATTATAGCAATGGGATAAATATCACAGTTTCCATGATTCATTCAGTGAAAAGTATTTAAAATAGTGTATTTCTTTGTTAACCTAGAATAATGCTATGATAAGGAAGACCATAGTTTTCATTTGTCTAAACGTAATTTCATACATTTATGGTGTTCTGGCAAAAGGTTCATATTAAAGTAATCATACATTTTTTACGTGAGCAAAAAGGTATATGTGTGTGTAAAAAGACTAAAATTGAGTCATACCTTTTAATACTTGTAACTTCACTCCCGTCCTTTTACAAAATCAGGAACGTTTTCGAAACTGTTGCAGTTTCATCTTCAGCTGATTAGCGACTCATTACAGTTGGTTGTTGTGATGAGTCGCTAATCAGTTGAGGATGAAACTGCAACAGTTTTGAAAACGTTTCTGATTTTGTAAAAGGACGGGAGTGAAGTTACAAGTATTAAAAGGTATGGCTCAATTTTAGTCTTTATACATGAAATTAGCTTCACTGTTAACAACGCTTTTATTTATAACTATTAAATATGTGTGTGTACTACATGGCAAAGCGAGAAGACGTATCGGAAAAAATTCAAAACATAGAGATGTTTACCTCAGCTTATCACACATGCACGGCGAGTCCAGTGTATGTATAGTCTGTTCAGATGTAATCAGGTCTTCTGGACAGCAATGTGTCATACATCGGCAGGTGTGAGAAAACATATTGTGACTTTGTGGGTTCGTAGAATTAAAAGTCCAATTTGCAGAAATTCAAAATGTTCTTTATTTGCGTAGAGATACACTCTGTTGTATCCTTACGTAACAGAATTATGTCACATACACACTCTACCAAGGTCGATGATCACAACAAATGTTCTGATTACCTCTGTCTACAACACTTGTTATACAACATCTGTTCACGACTGACTCTTGGCGAGTCTTCGCCTTCTTAAATACCTCATTGATAAATTCAAGAGATTTCTGGGACAAACAAGAAATGGATAATTAATTTATAGATGAGTCGTATTTATTACACATCAGCTTCACTTACGTACCTAATTTGAGGACATGTTTCACGAACCATCCAATACAGTTAAATTTCGATATAAGAAATGGATTGTTCTATCACCTTCTAGAAGCGTAACTTAATCTATGCTGGCAAGTCCTTTATCCCCAGCGCTATGTTTATCTGCTTATGCAAGCTCTTTCTCTCAGTGAAACACTATCCGTCTGTTAGTACCTTTGTGTAAACAAGCCGCGCTAACCATTTTATGCCTGTTGCTGCGACAATATCATATAGACACACGCAGCTTCCGATCACTCTATTTGTATTTTGTAAATTACTGTACTCAACTTACTAATATTTCACTCTTTTAATTGACCAGATAAGACCCGATAAGAGACGATCACAGTGCTGGTCACCTAAAGGTCAATGCGCCTCAATGCTCTGTTGAGTAATATGTGTGTGTGTGTCTACTGCTCAGGAATTGACAACCAAGTCATTCTCCTTCTAGCCTCCCAGTATTTGTTGACAATGTCAGGGCACGTCTTACAAGCTTGGGATGATTCTAAGTGTTCCATATTCATAATTTCTTCTCTGGTACACAGTAGGCAGTATGGTGAGCTTGAAAGTCCAATCCTATAAAGACGGTTATTCAATCATGTCCAGTTATGAGACGAAGGATGGCAACAGCTGATTTTCTTGGTAGTTTTGGAATTATTTTAGGGTTTTGTGCAATTTGTAGCCATTTTGAGTTTTTATTTTCTTGTGTTATTTTATATATGTCAATATATATGTCAGAAGTCAATCCAATGAATGGATGAACCGAGGACGAATGCGATTTGCCTTCGAAATCGATTTCCATTAGAAAGAAGAAAGAGGTATTAACATCAATTTCTTAAGATAAGTGGAGATTTAGTAACAAATATTTATGTTTGTGTAATATTTATTGCTTCACTGTACCTAGCTTCATTTTCTACGTAATAACTAAGACAATTTGTATTTTTCAAGGACGAAGTGGAAAAGGAAAGAAAGAGACAAGTCTCGCTTAAAATTTATCTGGATTATTTTTTTTTTCTTGTATTTTTCAAGGACGAAGTGGAAAAGGAAAGAAAGAGACAAGTCTCGTTTAAAATTTATCTGGATTGTATTTTTTTTTTTTTTTTGTATTTTTCAAGGACGAAATGGAAAAGGAAAGAAAGAGACAAGTCTCGCTTAAAATTTATCTGGATTGTATTTTTTTTTTTTTGTCTTTTTCAAGGAAGAAGTGGAAAAGGAAAGAAAGAGACAAGTCTCGTTTAAAATTTATCTGGATTGGTCACTAAACAGATGTCTCTGAGGACATTGCAGATCAAGCTTGAGGACATATTGTAAGACTAAGCAACGGCAGATGGAAACAGCAGACCATGATATGCGAAGGTAAGTGGAAAACAATGAAATACAGAGCAACACATTCAGTAAAAGTGTAGGAAGACATTGTTCTACTATCCCCACCAGAAATAACACGGTTAGTCAACTAGAAAGTCTGAACATTACATTGTAAGGCGACATTGTATATGTGGGATAATCCAAGAACTAAAAGCACAAAGAATGTTAGATCAGTATTATACTATAACTACACCGTGAACAAAATACAGTTGGAGGCGTGGCTTACCAACACTGGAGTCCTTTAGCTTTCCCCCTCTACCGTCATTTTCGGTTGCCTCTCATCCATCGTACAGGCTGCACTGACCTATCTGTTTAACTCGCTTTCGCATTCACTGTTACATTCACTCTTCGCATTTTCTACCAAATCACTGTGCTGTTCCTCAGGTTTTAAAGAAACTACGATTCTATCTATTTGCTGATCAATTGTGAGGTCATGTCCGAGGTAACTATTTTCTGTTAACTTTGAAAATCAAAACAGCATTAAAATACATGCATTTCGTGTGGTTTGTGCTCTGTCGCATGCAGAAAGGGAGGGGTGGGAGTCACGTGATGCTTGAATGGCATAGAAGGGGAGAAGGCTCTCCTCACACATGCGCACATTGACCGCATTTTGTTTGCGGTCTACCCGTAGTAGATTAGATCACATCAAAACTAGAAACTGAAGTGAATAGGTAATTAAGTCAAGAAGCAAACAAAGAACCTATAATCACCTTATTCTAAAGACACAATTCATTTAAACTTATGCAGATTGTGTCCCTGTGCAAGTAGTAACAGAGCTATTCCTCCATGAGTTTAAGACCTTTTGCCATTCAGGTATCTAAAGGGCTTATTTCATTATTTAGTTTGGGAATAATGATTAAGATGCCATATAATCCATTCTCTAGGAATGATTGTAAAATAAGTTATATATCAATATTCACATTTGTTAACAGTTTTTGAGTGCAAAGATAGAACATACACATGCAAAATATGAATAACATTTTTAGAAGTTTGATTCATGGCTTTAGGTAGGCCATTATGCATATTAACTCAAATAATTTACCCAAAACTTAAAATTATCATAAAAATTCCAAGCAAATTTCTAGTTAGAATAAAAAGAAGTATTTCAGAAAGTGGAGTGCCATTGTTACTAAAATTAGGCACGTGAGTCAACAAAACAGCTTCACGTTCTCCAGCAAGATCTTCCAACAAACAGCAGGCTTGGCCATGGGTAACCCCCTTTCACCATTACTAGCTAATCTGTTCATGAGTAATTTGGAAACACACATTACTAAAGCCTTTCCACATATTTTCAAATGTTGGCATAGATATGTCGACGATGTGTTTGCGATAGTCCCTAGAAGACTAACCGAGGATGCTATAAAGTTGCTAAACCTACAAGAAAAATCCATAGTTTTCACCATTGAAGTAGAGCAGGATGAATGGCTACCTTTTCTAGATTTGAAAATCATTAGAACACCAACAGGATTACAATTTGGAATATACCGAAAAGCAACACATGTTGACAATTACATTAAATGCAACCCATTCAACCCAGTACAACATCAATATGCAGTATTCCATAGTTTAGTTCACAGATTAATCAACATTCCGATCAATCAACATAACAAAAACAAGAATATGAACAGGAGTACGCTCACATACACCAGGTTGCCGAACTGAACAACTATAACACAAATTTCATCAAAAAACTGATCTATAGACACAAAAGAAACAAATACTTAAAGCACATTACTACGTTAAAAAAACTAGAAAACCCAAACACCAGATATGGAAAATTTACATTTCATCCAAAATACTTCAAAAAATTTGAAAAGATATTTAAGAGCTTCAACATAAAATTAGCCCCTCAAAACAAACACAACATCCGCAACTTACTAAACCACCCTCTAAAAAATAGCACACCGAAAACTCAATTATCAGGCATTTACCAAATGAGTTGCCAGGATTGTGACAAGATATACATTGGTAAGACCAAAAGGAATCTAGGAACAAGAATGAAAGAACACTTCAGAAATATTAAATTCAAACAAATGGACAAGTCGGCCGTAGCACATCACTTTTGGTCTGAGAATCACAACATAAAACAAGAAATAGAACTGATCAAACAGGCAAAGAAACCTCTGGAACTACAGATTTGGGAAAACATATTTATTACGAAAAAACAGGACCTCTTGATGAATTTTGAAATTCCCGCGGTAGATGACGTCATCAAACTTACCAGGACGTTAGATGGCAGCACAACACCAAGCCAGATGCAGACACCGGATGCATCATCAGTCTGCCACAGAGCTGACGATAGGGGAGAAGTCCCCAGAAACTAGTCTTCATAAAAAACTTGTAAGTGGAGAAAAGTATATACAAGGTTGACTCACGTGCCTAATTTTAGTAAAATTTCTAGTTACTTGTACCACTTTCTTTTGAAAGTTCACACAGATAATGGAATAACATGAATAATATGGAAATCAAAAGAATTAATAGAACCTTATGTCAAAACACCATCAATATACTCCATTACTTAGATAAATCTGTGCTTCTCATTGAGCAGTTCTAGCTTTTTTATTTATGGATACATACTTACCTTGGAGCTGTTATAACACTATGCTTCCTTCTAGCCTAGAAGTTACCACAATGTAAAGTAGATTTACACTCTTAAGTAGGAGGGAAATATACTTCATGCTTCACAACAATCTAGATCTTTGTTAACATTAAAAATAACCCAAATTTTTACTCCAATATGATTGAAGAAACAGTATTTTATTTGGGTGACACAGCCCAATGCTGTCTACTTGTCATTTTTCCTCGCCGTTGCTCATTCCATCCCCTAAAATAGTCAGCGTTAGCTTTTGAAATTCATTTACAAGTTCTGAATTCTCCTTCAGCACTGAAGCTACCTCTTTCTGTACCGTTTTAATGTCATGTAGACAGTTATTAAGTGCTTTTGTATCATGCCGTGCCTTTAGTTTCACAGGAGTAGGAGCAGCTACCTTTAAGCCCTCCTTAGATACTTCCTGCAGGTTTTTATGAAACAGTTTGTCACTCTCTGCAAGGCTATGGACTGACATTTCAAGACGACGTTCATATTCATCTATATCCTTATCAAGTATTCGGGTCTGCAGGTAAACAGTCTGTGCTCTCTTGTACCAGTCTGCAAGGACATCTGCCAGCTGAGTCACTGAAGGTTGGCACTCTGACTCCAGCAATGCTCTAAGCCTTCTTCCTGTTTCTCCAACCTGTTTCAACACACAATAATAGGATGTTATATATAGTACCGATAGTAACCTGAAATAGAGCTAGATAGGAAATTAGTATTGCAAGATGGAATACTCGTACTGTAGGTGAGATTGAGTTGAGAAATGGTTAGACTGAAATCAAGGCACAAAAAGGTGTTTTTGGAGGTAAGTCAAGACATACTGAACATTGAGGATTACACACGTTTGAAATGAATACAGAGTGGTCTTAAGTCCTGAATGAAGTGTCAGTGAACGATTCTGATGTTTTCTGAATCAAATTCCCTCTCTAGCTATTGCTCATTTTTTTTTTTTTACTTGTTCCATTTATACCCCGCCTTCAACTGCTATGGACATATCGGCGGCCGTTCTCCTTTGGAACATATTGAAGGTGTTAACTCGTTTTCTTTGGTTTTTAATCATTAGATCACACACACATTCACACTCTCATTCATACTTCCAGACTCTGGGGAAGATGGGGAATTATCTTGGTCGGAGAAAAATCCCCACCCCCACCGCCAGGAATCGAACCCGGGATCCCTAGCACGGCAGGCAGGTGCTCTACCGACTGAGCTACGGGGCCAGCCATTGCTCATTTTTATCTTAGGCTGTATCTGCATTTCCTTAGTTTTATTTTGTAAATGGTGCAGAAAAAAAAAATTGAAAGGAGTGTAAGGTAGAAATATATACATTAATAGATACAGCCAACATAAAAATTTCAATGCCATGGCCGTAATTTGAACCACAAATCTTCTGGATTTCATCCAGTCGCTCTAACCCATTGAGCTACCATGGCCAACTTGCCGTCACAACATTAAATTCTCCATTTGACTCGTATATTTCCCTAGCAGACCACTAGGAGCTCTCGTATCCAAGATACACTGTTTGAGGCAACTTACTATCGTAAGTACTTGAGTCCCAGGCTTCATCATTTAATCATTTAACTCTTATTATAGTTAATTGATGGAAATTAATCATTTCTTCACACTAGCCGTATATAGCCTAAGGTTGGGATTCATGGTTACACTTTTGTTACTACATTTAAAAATTAAAATAAATAATAACATACTTGTGTTTTCTAGCCATTAAAATAACCCATTTGGAGAAAGTAATTAACACAAGTAGCCTATTTTCTAATTTGGATTTAACGTATGTCTACAAACAGTTTAATGATAGTATATTCAGCAAAATTACTATGAATTACTAGAAGAGTTTTGGTTGCAGTTTTAAATAAAAGATATTGTGAAAAAGTGATAACACAAAGTTGTCAACTCATTTAAAAATGGCTGAGGTTGACTTTTGCACTGTCTTTTTATAGTGTAAATAATCATTTCTTCCACACTAGCCACGTGTAGGCTAAGGATTGAACGAGTAGAGCCAAACTGAAAAATTCAATGCCATAGCCAGGATTTGAACCATGGATCTCCCACTCTCCGTGCAGTTGCTCTAACTAACTGAGCTACTGTGGCCAACATGCCGACATGACATTAAAGTCTCCAACTGACTCATATGTTTCTAGGTAGACCACTAGGGGTTCTCATATATAATAAGACACTCACCTTTTGTGGCGACTTACTATGCTGGAAGTACTTAAGTCCCAGGCTTCATAGTTAAATCACTATGTTATTCAGGTAGTGTGTTGGTCATGGATGAAATGTTCTAGAAACCAAAATCTCTTGAACTGAAGGAAAGCAAAACTGTCATAGTAAAATCTTATAGATTTGCCAAAATCGAATGATCTCAAAAACATCTACGTGGTTCAAAAATGGACACATACTTCTGGCTTGTGACATCAACCAGTGTCTGAACTTGAACGTTCCGGTAACCCACACTTAATTCATCTGTGATAGGTGCACAACATTGTACATAACTGAACAGTACATATGTAAAACTCCAGAAAACAGTAATTTTCTTCAAGACAAATGTTGGTGAAAGTTCTGCTGATTATTCTGGTATCTATGATTACTAAAATAGATACACATGTGCATTTTCTGGATAGACAGAATAGAAATGCTATTCTTTTCTGTTTACAATTATTTGGTGTTTACTTTCCCTATCACTTAACTTTAGTAAGTATTTGTTATTACAGTACTGTATATCATCAATAAAATTTGAAACTGAGGTTGGTATGGTCTCATATATACCTTCTAACTGAAATGGAAGGGAATGACTTAACTAAGCAAAATGTGTATATCACGCAGTTTAAAAGGAGATGTGAATAATTATAAAGCCCATAACCCACATACAACCTCGGTAACACACTTTCTTATATGAAAATAAATCACAAAATGTCAACAAAATGAAATTAATTGGTAGTCAAAGCAAATTACCTTAAGCCTTAAATTAAGATTATTTGATTCAAATGTCAAAACAATTTTAATATATGTTATGAAACTTGGAAAGCAACAAAACTGTAAGGAAATTGCAAGTCTTCATAAACTGTTCCCTGAGAAAAATCATGGGTATAACCAACAAAGAATCAGCACAAAATCTCTAAAGAAATTAGCCCTTTACTGCATAAATTATTTTGCTACTTATGCTGTTCTTGTTGTCATTTCTAAGCTGTTTCTCATACAGCTTTCTGCGGTGCCAACGCAACTGATTCAAATAGCTATGATTGTTAGAGCGACAGAAATGGACTGGCCATCCATTCAAAGCCAAACGTCTTAAGTTCGAATCTCGGCAACTGCAGTCAAATGTGCCTGTGGTAAAGGACAAGGAGGGCCCAAGTAAAATAATGGGTATGATGGCATGCTTGGTTGTTGACTGTTGACAGGGTATCATTTGACTGATTTATGCCTTTTTATAGTAAATAAAAAAAATAATAAAAAAAATAAAAACACTACAATGTAATTCTAAAATTAATGATATTTACAATTAAAAAGATGCAAAATTTTGTATGAATAACTGTCAAAGGTCAGTACAATATTGTAATGCCATGGTAAGAATCGAACCTCCACTGGCTAGATTACGACATTTGACAAAAAGTGTTGAAAGTAGTTCAAGCCTGGAATTCGGAATAATAGAACTCTTACGTTTCAAGAATAAAGTATTTAAGCTGGCCCAATGTAGGTCAACGAGGCAGTTGGCGCAGTTGATATGCAGATGATAGGGAGTCTATAGTGAGTTAATAAGTTTCCGTGGTCAAGCTGTCATACATTGCTGCAACCGTCATTGCAAGGTTCAAATTAGCAGATCTGAGAGTCTACTATGAACTCTTAAGGTAAGTTTTGGTGTATTCCATTAGGCTAAATCCACCCTCAGACCTTGTGTATTTACTCAATTAATAAACCTGGCTTATATACGAACTTGGGGTTAATAAACCTTATTCACCCAGATGACAGTTACGTTCCCTACCTTCTCTGAGTAACATACCTCTGAAAGCTACACCCCCCTAGTACCGAACTTCTTTTCAGGATTCGTTACAATATTATAATAACAAAATAACTGCAGTAAAACATTTTTCAAGCTAAATACACCCTAATGTTGCCTTTGGGCAACACCATGCAGTAAAGGGTTAAATTTAGAAAGTGGAAGTGGACGGGATGTTTTGAGAAGAAAAATGACATCACAAAAATGGCATTTGATGGAACCCCCAGGGACTGAGTAGACATAGAGGAAGACCTAGGGCAACATGGTATAACACGGTCAGAGATGATTTGAAACAGGCAGGGAAAAGCTGGCATGAGATTAAAGCATTGGCAAGCAACAGAATTTGATGGCTTTTATCAAGGCCCTATGCTTCCCTGCCGAGTGAACAGGACTACTACTCAACAAAATACTGCATTTTGTGACTACTGAGCATGCATGGATGAGCCATAGCAAAATCCAGTAAATTTTGATAGCACATAACCTGTTCATATAGACACACACTAACCTAAGTGCTGTAGCCTAACATAGGTTATATATTGAAAACACGGGACCCTGTTGTATATATTTTGTTTAGAAGATGAGCGTTCTGTATGAGCAGCACAGCCACAAAAAGTTGCAACTGACCACAGCATGAATTAATCATAGAAAACCAACTTGGGACAAAGCCCTTGAGATTTTATCACAATGCACAATTTGATGACACTGAAGGAAAAGAAAAGTTCTTTTGGCTTTTAAAATTAAAAAAGTGTGTGTGTGTGTCTGCAGTGTAAAAGGTTAATACAATAATATAATTAATCCATGATGGTCTTATCTCCTAAATACTGCTAGTAGATGGTACATTATTTTTCCCTTTTGCATAGGAATGATGAAGCAGACCCTTGTGTTAAGATCTAGAGGAAAATTTAATTAGAATAGACAAATCTACTTCTAAAAATTTTTTTTCTACTTATTACTTGCTGAGGGAGACTGAGTGACAAAAAGCTTTTCTAGTTAGAGAGAAAATATAATTAAATCAGAATTTTACCTTGATCCTTTCAAGAACATGAAATTGCTCATCATTGTATGTAAGGCTGCGAGTAGCTCGATCTCTAAGCAGGTGCTGCCAGGAGTCCCGTAGGCGATCCACCAAAGTGCGTGCACGAGCAGGTGCCTTGGATTTTGCTGGACACGAAAGTCCATAAGTAGTTGTACTCCACTCTCTTTTCAGGGCCCCCTCTGATACATATCGCTGGTGTAGTTGTTGAATTGCTGGTGCTAATTCAACTGTAAGCTTTCGATTTGGTGGCAGTGATATTGGATTTGCATTTTCTGTTACTGCTTCCAAAGATTTTCCTAGCAGGTTAATAATCTGTCTTCCTAATTGCTGACCTCGTGCTATAGCTTCTCTTAGTTCTGTAGCACATCTGGTTACATCCTGTAATTTTGTACTCTTTGCCATTACGTTTTCAAGATCCTTGTTTACCAAGGTTGTAAACTGCTCAACACATGCATGTGTTAAGAGGCTGCATCGTGACAGCTTTTCTATCCGTCTCTTGCAAGCATGACCAACACTGCAAGCTATTTTTGCCTGACTTGCATCTGTTTCTACTGACACAAGATTTGGAAATGTAGGAAATCTTGGAATATCTGGCTCGGGTGCCAAAGTCACATTGTTGTTTTCTTTGCTATAGAGCATAAAAGGTTTATCTTCTTGTGTACTAGGATAGCTACGACCTGGAGTGGCATCTTCCACGAATGTGGTAAGTGGGGATTCCTGGTAAAGAATTATCTGACTAGCAGGTGACACCTCAGTCTGTTCTTTTATCAGGCATTGTAGTGCATCGTATGTTTCATCTGGTGGAAGATACACCCTTATACTCTGCACTTTGTTCATATAAAAGATATGAATTAATTTACAAGATAAAATGCATGTAACTTCTGAAAAAAATCTTTCAAAGCTCCAAATTCTTTGCGAGTCCACCTCTAGAAGTCCAGCAAGCAATGGTGTAACAAGTTTCTTTAGGCCAGTGCTCAACTGGCAATTATTAGGAAGCTCTTTAGACCATTCAATTGACCCATTTTCAGTAGTTTGCGTACCTGAGATTACACCTGATGCCTTTTTTGTTGTAATGTAGTACATTGTCTCTTTATTGCGCCTACCACCAAATGGACGAAATGGAAGATTTCCTGTAGCAACATGATAAAGTGTTACTCCAATGGACCATAGGTCCACTGTAGCACCAAATGTCTTACCTACAGGCTTGCGTAACACAGCACGTTCATACATATCAGGGTGAAGGTACTCTTCTGTTCCATATAAGGACATAAACTGCTGATCTTCCTCAAGTTCCCTGGCTGCTCCAAAATCTGTCAATTTGTAAACGGTGCTACCGTCATCTGCAATGAATTTCATAATGTTCCCTGGTTTCAAATCACGGTGTACAAGATTGTTGTCTCGAAGATGCTTCATTCCAGCTGAAAGATGCTCCAAAACAAGCAGAAATTCTTCTTCTTGTAAACCGTATGTATTTTCTGGATCATCCAAAATGTTAAAAAGACTTCCTCCTGTACAAAGTTCCATAACTATAACTTTACCACGGCTTTCTTGCTCTTCCTCAATGGCGAGCAATTTAACAATGTTTTCGTGTTTGACCTTTTTGAGTACTTCAAATTCACGCACCTGCACATCATGAGGTCTCATATGACTTATCTGATTAAACGTTTTTACAGCTACTGGTTCTCCGTTATTTTTATTCACTCCCTGAAAAACCGCTCCAGTTGCACCTTTACCTAATACACTTGTAGTGCACCAAACATAGTTTGCTGATCCTCTTAGAAAGGACATATTTGTTGCTAATTTATATGCAGCTTACTTCCTTCTATTTTTTATTTTTGAACTCGTTAAACCCTGCATCACCTGACTTCCGTCAAGCACACTTGACAATAATGTAATACATTATTTTTTCATGACAATTACTATTACTTCATATTCAAACCTTACAGCTGACATTTACAGCAACTACGCACCAAGTAACCGATTTTCACTTTATATTTCAACTTTCACAATAAACGATGCGTAAATAAAACGTATGATATTGGGCATGACATAAACAATTAAGTGTACCTCTTCAGCTGGAGAAATACATTTCGCTCACTGTTGCGCTTTTGTTTTTGTAGTTCCTGCTGGCATTATAGATGACTCTGGTTTGTGCTTCTATAGTTCACCATCTATGAAACACAGATGGCACTACGGCACTGCTCAAGAACGAAAGAAAGAAACAGCAGTAGAGCGGTATTTTCAAAAAGTACTCATGAGCATCCACACCGGGATAACATATCTCCCTCCCATTCAAGAGTATGGTAGTTCGAATACCGATAAGGTGAACAGTAACACATTTGAGCAATATTTGGCCTATTTCATTCATGGTCCGTCATGACTACTAAGTTAAAGAATGTTCAGTAAAATACTAAATATGAGTAATAGCATATTCAACAAAAAGCAGGCCCTCCTTTGTAGCGTAAGTGGTAGCGTGTCTGAGGTCCCGAGTTCGAATCTTGGTCAGGGTGAATTATCTGGAAAAGGTTTTCCGGGTTTTCCCCTTATCCTGAAAGATAAATGTTGGATAAATCTAAGCTTTACGATCCCTGGGCTCATTTGAACATTACTTTATTCATCGTCCGATATATTTAACCGCTTAAAGCACGTTAATTAAAACAAATTATTAGTAATAGGGCATAGTAGTAAGAGCAGAGCCTAGTGATTAAATTATTAATCTTTGGATTAATAATTTGATCAATCGAAGATTAAGCTCGCTAATTCCGCTGTGTACCTCGAGGTATCGCTAGCCTCGCTAGCAATGTTACTGATATTAGCGCTGTTACTGGGAAAGGTAAGGAATTATTCAGTGCTAAGCTGCAGTGTTTTGTTTATAAATTAACCCAGCCAGGTGCGAAGGTTAGGTTAATTTTGTGATAGTGTGTGTGAAAATAGTGCTGTAGAAATAAGTTTAAAGAATTATGACGTGAAAAATAATGTGTGAATCTCGCATCTTTTTTGTACGTAACTTTGACGTGGTATAACTGTTGGAAGAAAGACGTATTTGTAAGTACACTATTTGTTATATTAATGATCAATACCGGCAATAACAAGCTCTTTTAGGTTAGTCTAATAATTGAAATGCATTATACTCCGATTTTCAAGTTCACTGTAGTTTAAACGGTAATTAAGATATACATTATCATTCGCAGGGTGTTTTATGCCGACTGCATTTTTAGTGCAATTTTCATATTTTCAATGCATTTGTAGCATTTGCACAGTTGCACATTTACGACAATGTCTTTGATACCATTGAACACATTGTTATTGGCTTCTGCTTTGAAGAATAGGATATCACTTATGAAAATGCGGCTGACATCTATAGCCAGTGTTGGCGTTGTGTTTGAATTTGCATTTTTAAAGCTGCTAAGATTGTTAAATGTTTACTTTTAGCCTTTTAGTTTCTTCAGTTGGTTTACAAAATCAATCTAAAATGTTCACCCTAAACTTCTGGTTGTGAATATTAGAAAATGATGAGTAACCTAATATCTAAATATTTAACTTGTATTTCTTTTTTTCTTAGTTGACCATTTGTTTTTTAAATATATTTTAAAAAGCCACATTGAAATTTAACTCTGTTCAACTTTAGAATCAGTTCACAATGATTAGGTGGTCTTTCACTGTGTGATTATTTTGTTTGTTTCATTTATGAGATCCCACAGCATACAGAGTTCTGATACATTGAACAAGTCTGATTGCAAACAACCTTTGTTAATAATTGCACTACATTATTTTGCCTCATTATGGAAAAATTCCCACCAATCCTTCAAATCAGGAATGCTGTCCTGCACTAGTTTTCATCCATTGCCATAGTTATTGATCATTCATTTTGAAATAATGATATACAGATTAATTATGCATGTTTATTTCAACTATATATGTAGTTGAGCTTAAATGGTACATTATATTTACTTGTATTAAACAGATACACGATTCTGAACTTACTCTTAGTAGAGTCACATTCTTGGTGCTCAGAGTTTTAGAAGAGTAGTAGACCTATTTACTAGATAATTTCTAGGGGATTTAAGACTTTCTTTATGTCTGAGAGTTGGTAGCCTTATAGAGACGTTGAATATTTTTATATACTCATAGCTAATGTCCCTTTTAAGAAGTTAATTTTATTATTCAGTTGTGTAAATGTTCCTTTCATTTGATATTGAATTTGTGTGCTTATAAATTCATCTGTTTTTTTAAATATAAAATGTCGGTAAAATTCTGAGAGTAACAAGCACATCTGTTCAGTATGCTCTGTCATGTGCTCTTATTAATATATTGTTATAAATGTAGATGTTGGTAATAAAAAAATAATCTATTGCACTGCATAGGATTGAAAAATATAGCATGCAATATTAATAAGCCTCATTTAAAAACAAATATTGGAAACTTATCAGCATTTTATGTTAAGTTTAAGCAGAATTGATTATAAAGCACTTAAAGAGAAATATGTAGTAGTTTTACAACTAAAACATTATATTTCTTTTTTTTTCTGGATTAATCGCTCTGTACTTGTGTATGTTAGGCTTCTTTTAAGGATAATAGCAACGACTTTTCAGGTAACTTGCCCACCTCAGAGAGTCCTTTAGTAGGATACTTACTGTTAGGGTGTATTCAGGCACCTCCCCAGTGGCAACCTGATATAGGTTAACTGGTTATTAAATAATTGAAACATATGCATCATTCTCACACTCATTTGCCAGATCTTGGGACATATCAAAGAATTTTTTTTATTGAAGAAACAGCAATAAATGAAATGCATATTCTGAAAGTTTTATAAGTGGCATATGAAGTCGCTTCATTCTTGTTGAATTTTATAGACTTGGAAAACCATAAGTAGAGAAAAGCCCATGGCAAGTAGTTCTTGTTAAAATGTACACAATAAATCAAATAATTTTTTTGGTTATAACACTTGCCAAATATTTGTTTGTTGTCCCACATTTTTGAGCACAGTTTTAGATGTTAAGCAGCCATTGTTTTATTTCTGGGGAATTCTTGCAAGGATTGTGTAATATAGCAGTGCCAAAGCCTGAACAGTATATCACTCGCCTCTTGCCAAGATGGCCCAGATTCATTCTCAGGTGACCACATGTGGGATTTATGGTGGACAAAGCAGCACCAGGTGGGATTTGCTCTGGGTTCTTCTGCTGTTCATTCCATCATCCGCACCTTTCGTCATTTTCACTTTTATTTGATATCATCTACCTCACTCTCATAGCGGCTGCCAGTTGGTCCATTTTGTTCCTGATTACCCTGGTCACCTCTGCGTTGTAAAGACTACGTTCTCTGCCTGGGAGGTACTTGGTGTGATATACTCGAACCTACTCTCTATTACTGCAGCTCGCTCATGACACCTGTTGTGAGAAGAGGTGGAGGTTGTGGCGGTAGACCTTGGACCCATGTGGGTTGTTATTGTCTTGGAGTTTAGAGTTTTGTTTATTTTATTGTGTAATATAATGGACATCATATAGTTAACTTGCATTTTTAACAGATGATTCTTATCTTAACACTCTGTAAACTTACTACAAAAATGTGCATATGTGTAATAGAAATCAGTTTGGCAGATAGTTTAATGATTGAACAACATTAATGGAAAATTAAGCTTTTCAAAGAATTATTAAAAAATATTTAATGATAATAGAATGTGATTAAAAGTTATTGTGCAACTCAAAGTTGTGTGTAGTAGTGTGTAAAGTTGTTCATTCTGTTCATAATTTTTATATGTTAAACATAGAAGCAACTTACTACATAAAAACATAAACTGGTCAAAATAGACACTTTATGCTAAAAAATGCTTCTTGACATTGTTCTGAAATTTTTCTTCATTTTATGCATTTGTTGATGTACTGTCATTCATTGGTTTTATATGATATTGTGAAAAAGTATTGAATTTCAAAGTTAATTTCTTCATTTGATTGTCACTTCTGCCTGTTTTATTCCGCTCATAATTCCAATGAAATGTGTTGTAAAACCGTTTTTGCAAATGCTATCTTTGCTAACGTGAAGTAGAGAGAGAAATAAACATTTATTAGAATAGAGTCAACCTGAAAAGTTCAATGCCTGGCCGGGATTTGAACCACGTATCTCCTGGTTTCCGTCCATTGAGCTACCATGGCCAGCGTACCGTCCTGACATTAAATTTTCCAATTGACTCATATATTTTCCCGTTTAACCACTAGGGGCTCTCGTATTCCTGATACACTGTTTGTTGTGACTTATTGTCGTAAGTACTTGAATCCCAGTCTTCATTATTAAACTCTTATTATTTAGGTTAATTTATGAAAATTAATCATTTCTTCACAATAGCCATATAAAGGCTAAGGTTTTGGATAGATAGAGTCAACCTGAAAAATTCCATGTCATGGCCAGGATTGAACCACAGATCTCCCGGCCATGACATTGAATTTTTCAGGTTAACTCTATCCAAAACCTTAGCCTATATATGGCTATTGTGAAGAAATGATTAATTTCCATGGAATTAATATAATAAATAATTGATAGTAGACAGAGGAACTTGGCAAATGTAACATGTCAGATCCTTTTTAAAAGTATTTTGTATTTGCAACATTTTATTACTGAGGCAAGGCGAGAAGGCTCAAAGATCAGGCTTCTTCCTACATTGCTGGGAAGCTTGAAAGTTTGCACTGTGCCCAGACTTGAATGCTATGAAGTGTTTCCAAGGTCAGAAAGCAAAAGAAAGCTAAAAGCTTAAATATCCAGCTTTTAAGACATAATAGTGCACAGTGATGTATTAATAATGTTGAATGACCTGTACACAGAGCACCTGTTGAATTGGTAATACAGCTTAAGATAAGATTAGTGAGTTCACTGGTAGTCATAAAGGCCTGTGAACATTGAATTGTACAGTTTAATAGCATATACACTTGAATATTGAACATAATAGGCACATTACATACAGGCAATATGAAAAACTAGGCAGGGATAATTATGTTGTTGACTAATGGCACTGGGGATTAGTTGATTTGCATCATTTTCCCGTAGCTTCCCAATATAAAGCCTGTAGGTTCTCACTTTTGAGATCATTACATTTGTCCAAATGGTGTTTGTTCATGATGACATCCTCTTTACAGATGGTACACTTGGGTGTAGGTATGCAGTGTATTTTATAAAGGTGTTCTGCAAGACAATCATGGCCAGTTTCCATTCTAGATAGGGCCACTGCAGCTTTCCTTGGCAGTTTTTGTATATCAGCTTTGTCTCTAATGTTCTTATATTCCGTGTCTTTTAGTTTATCTTCAAGTCTCTGCTCTCTTTTAAAATGCTGCTTAATGTTGTTTAATTGTTTATTAATTTCAGTTTGTCATACAGGTTTTATTTTTCGAATTGCACCTTTTTTTTGCTAGTTGATCTGCAAAAGTCCAACTAGGCTGAGATCCATTGCAAGTGACATGATTTCTGAATTCAACAGCTTTAATTAAACTTCTTATTTCTTTGATGTTTCTTGTTGTTTTGTTTTTATAATTTATGATTTTGAATCTGTTAAGATAACTATATTTTGTTTTATGTACGGTCTGTATAGGATGTTCTGCAGTGCTGCTTTTATGGCTGTTAGTTCTCCATCATAATGGTTTGAAGTTTCGTCTAGTGTTATATGTGCGAAATGTTTGCAGTATACTCCTGCTCCAGCATCTTGTTTGTTAATAAAGGATTCATCTGTATATATTCAGAGCCATTGTTTTACTGGGTATCTTTCATTTTCTTTGGCTATTGCTATTGCTTTCATTTCATCTTCAGGGATAATTATATATGATACAAAATCAAACACTCCCCTGCAGACTAGCGAATGTGTATATACAAATACAATTGGTAACTTCACTCTGCGTTTGTCAATATGTCCCAACATTTTATGTATGATTTGCAGTGAATATCATTTATTGTCAGTTCACATACATTAAAATATCTTTTGAACAGATATCAAAGGTAAATTGTCATTAAAACAGCTAGACTTAACAGATCGTTATCAGGATAATTTGTCATTCAGATAATCTTGTACTCAATAAAATGATTTTGGTACTATCAGCAATTTTAAAAGCACTGAAATTATCAGTTTTTTCTTTAAGATCATTAGGAAGAGCGTCAAATATTTTGATGATTTCATAATACACACCTTTCTGGAAGCTTGCAAAGGATCGAGAACATATACATGCAAGGAAGGGTTAATATCTTTTATCTTCTAAAACGATCTTTGCAGAAGCATCTGCTATGGGTGTTACAAATGATTGTTATAGCCTTCATTTGTATAAGAAAAGAAATTCTTATAATCTTCTTTTGTACAAGAAATATTTGTTTACTTTCTACTGAATTGCCTCCATATTCCATGATAGAATTAAAATAGAAACCAAACTTTGTAACTTAAGATGAAAGAAACCGAAATAAATAAATTTTATGCATTTGGATGGACTGAAACTGTATAGTGTTTTGTACAAAAACATCATACCCAGTGGTTTTTTAAATTCCATTTATATGCTACTTCAACACAGTTGATTATACTGGTGGCATTGTCATAATAAGATTTAAACTGTATACAACCTTATTAGGCTTCTCAGTTACTTTAGGTTTTTTTTTATTTTTTATTTTTTTTTATTTTTTTACAATTTTAATAAAATGCATACTGTCACACTGGTCATTCATCATTCTTTAGGGAGCATAGGAAGTGATCCTGATCATAACTAATAGGCTACAGAAACAAGTCACATCAAGCCGTATGGTAAGGGAAGGTCGAGTGAATGGCTCTGCTTTAACTTGCATGGCTTGCATTCAAAAGGCCCCATTTTGATTCCCGGCTACTGCCACCAATAACCATGCATTTTTCGTGGGTTCCCTGGGTCGGTAGGCTAAGACTTACTAAGCATTTTCTGTTACCATTATTTCCTTCATCATCGTTTTCTTAAGATTTCTTCCTAGCCATGCTGAGACTATTCAGCTAGGTCTCGACTGCCTTCCCTTCCTGACTCACCAGGGAGGGACAGGGACTTGAGCAGTGTCTGATGCGTTTGAACTGGAAACGTTAGGGACCCGTCCAGGCTTGCGTCAGTAGATCTGGCTGCCGTTCGGTATAACGTTAAAAGCACAATGAACCACATGACCTATGTCGGTGCTCTGTCTCGGTTGCAGGGATCCCTTTGTAATATACTTAATCTTTTATTCTCTAGAATGCCCTTCGAATATTTCTGCAATTATGTGCATGCGCCATCAGGTGTACAGATATTCGATCTCCATGTATCGATTCCAGCCTCTGAATTCCTGAGCTTTGGGAAAGGCTGATGAGCATCTGGATTGCCCTTACTACACCACAGTCGTCGTGCAAAATGTCGCTTAGCGGGTAGACATTTTCTACTAGAATTATCTGTAAACAATGTTTTCCACTTTCTGTGATTGTACTGCTTAGTTGTATTTGTGACTCTTCATCATAACTTGTTATTCGCACACTGTACCTTGGGTTTTTAGATGGCACGTGAACGAAAGTTCAGGAATTTACATTCATTGGCTTAGTTCCAAGTTGAGTGATCAGTTGGATTTTGGCCTTTGATAAGGCGTATCCAGATTTGCCATTTTATAAGTTCTGTAACTTCTTGAAAATTCCGCCAGTGTTTAGCTGTAGTGTGTGCAAAATTACTTTATATAGTTGTAATGTTTATATAACATTTTAAACCTAGGAAAAAAAAAAGTAAAATTTCCGAAGTTTTAACATTGAGGCATCAATGAGTAAATTTAGTAAAATCGTTTATAATTTCTTGACCTTGACATTTTTTCATCTTTCAGATTAAAAACATTTTTGCTGTAATTGTTGTTATGCAAAAATATATGCACTTAATCTAATTAAAGCAACTATTTAAATGAATATGTTGTAATCTTCGCTTGCATTTTACTATGTAAGCTTTAAAACTTTGCTACATTGGCCACTCTACACAAAAACTTTTCTATTTCCATAGAATCGGCCTCTTTTTTTTTTTAATCTTTTTATCAAATTTTATCACAAATTTCCTTTTTACGTTTCCTAAATAAGTACCAATCGTACAAAGTAGCTTCTTTTCTGGATAGTTCATCTGCTGGAGAATCGAGCACAAGACGTCTCTAATCTCTCGCGGAAGCAGCATTCACTGTAGGTACGTCACAAACTCTCTTGGAACACACTCGTCTGGATGGCAGGCTTACTAATCACAAGTTCGCGGATTCAAACTCGGCCCAGACTAATGGTTTTTAAGGATTTATTAGCATATAAAAACTCATGCGGGACGAAATTTCGGTACACCGATGGTGCCTATGTGCTCCTGGTAGTTGACAGCGTCATTAACAAACAAAATATTTATTTTAGAAACGTACTAACGAGAGCGTTCGCTTATATGGTATTGGAAATTACCATAGAATATTCTGGATATTGGGTGAAGGGAAACTTCCAGAAGATTCTGGTATCTCTGGATATGCTTCCGCATCTACTTATCTCGGTTTATCTTTCCAAGCTACCTGATATCGACATATTGTCACCCAATTAGCGGTAGGCTTGAGGGCAACAGCTGTCAGGAAACCAAAGGGCAGCCGTGCCACGCCTCCCATTAGTCTCTGTCACTAACTGAAGGGATGGTTAGGGGAGGGATGTCGGGCCCCTGAGCCGTCTCTTTACCCTTCTACTAGGGTCTGGAAATTACGGGACATTCAATTTAATCGAGAACCTTCTAGATGGGCAAGCGGACCCTATATAAGCGACACGTCGTGCAAGGGGCAGTCAGTCAGTGTTTGACGAGCTAGCAAACGGACGAGAGGACTGTGTACGTGCATCGGAACGTTAACTTACGAACTGGTGAATTGTAATTGTGCGCATTACGCATTTCTGTGTAATTGGCAAGTGCTTAACTGTAAGTCGGTGGAAATAAAGAACATTGTTGAGTTTGTGTAATTGGACTTTTCATTTCACGAACCCACAAAGTCACAATTGGTGTCAGAAGTGCGACATAACACAATGGAGGCAGCATTAGAAAAGATTTTAGCGGAACTGAAACAAATGAAGACGGCCAACGACAACATCACCGAGAAGATGGAAGAAATGAAGGCCGAGTTAACCGCAGAAATGAGAGCAGCGAACGGCAGTCTGGCCACGGAAATGAAGGCGGCGAACGAGGCTCTCGCCGCAAAGTTTGAAGAACAGTTGGCCGGCGTAAAAGAGAACGTCACAGAGTTAGGCGAGCGCGTCGAAGACCTGGCGAGCCGCGTTAATGAGCTGGAAGGAAAAGCCGACAGCAGCGTGAAGTCCCTGAACGCCATGGTGGAGGACGTCGTCGGCAGGAAGCTGAAGGATTTAAAGGCCGACGCGCCGGGACGCGACACAACATCTGCGCGCGTCAAACCTCCCAAGTATGACGGCGCGTCAACGTTTGAGGTCTTCCGCCGCCAGTTCGACACAGTGGCCAGGCACAACGGATGGTCACTGGAGGAGGAGGCCACACAGTTAATAGCCAGCCTCCAGGGAAGAGCCGCGGAAGTCCTAAACGCGGTGCAGACGACGGCGGCGCCCAAGGACATCTGGGAGGCCCTGGAGAATCGCTTCGGGAACCACCGCTTAGCCGCAGCATACCGAAGCCAGCTAAAGGCAAGGTCGCAGCAGCCGGGGGAGACGCTGCAGGAGTTCGCCATAGCCATCGAGCAGCTGGCTAGCAAGGCCTTGGTTGACCTGCCACTGGAGTTCGTATCCCGGGAAGCCGCCTACAATTTTGTCGACGGGGTACGGGACACGGAGATTCGTCAGCGCCTAATGCTCGGGGAATATAAAACCATCCACGAGGCGCTGACAGCGGCATTAAGGATGGAGGCGGCCAAAATAACATCCATGCCGACGTCGAGAACGAGGAGTGTCCGCTACGCCGGAGACAGAAGACCAGCTGAGGGACGCCGGCGAACACCTAGTGGCCTGTGTTGGGGGTGTGGACAGCCCGGACACCTGCAGAGAGACTGCCCACACCAGGAAGAGCAGCCGGAAAACGAGTAAGGGCCGTCGTGGAGAGGGGCACGTCGGCGCCATCACCACCATCCCCTCGAGTGACACTGCGCGCCGTCAGCCGGCGTATGGATGACAGCCTCATCGCGGACGGTTGGGTAAGAGGGAAGCCATGCCGCGTGCTGGTGGACACCGGGGCGGCCGTGACCATCATCAGACCTGACGTGGCGAAGGGTTTGCCGACAAGGAAGCCAAGCCGGCCATACCAGCTTGTCACGGCATCGGGCGACACCTTGCCTGTGGAGAAGGAGGCCCTGCTGGAGCTGAACTTGGGACGCAGTGCCGTGCGTCTGTGGGTGTTCGTCGCGAAGGTGGCTGAGGAGGTGATTCTGGGACTGGATGCCCTCAGGAGCCATGAGGCGACGGTCGACGTCGGCAAGAAGGTTCTGCGGCTTAACGGAGAAGAGGTTATACTCCGTCAACCCGAAGAGCGCCTTGGAATTTGCAGGGTCGTCTTGGACGAAGACGTGGTTGTCCCCGCGAGGAGCGAGGTGGTGGTGACGGCGCGACTGGAGGGTCAGAGAACCAGGAACATGATGCTGGACCAGAAGACGCCTGTAAACGGATTGTGTGTAGCCAGGGCATTGCTGCCGTGCCGAGAGGAGGTGCCCGTGAGACTGCTAAATCCTACGGACGCCGATCACGACGTCCAGGCCGGGACGGAGTTGGGAATGTGCGAGCCCGTGGTGAGCGTAACAGCTATCGACGAGACCCAGGTGCCGGCGCTGAAGCAACACCTGGGGCCCCGGCTAGAAGGCTTGGTGGAGAGGGCGGCCGACCACCTGACCACAGAACAGCTGGAGAAGGTTCGACAACTGCTAAGACGGTATCAGCGCGTCTTCAGCCAAGGTGATAGTGACTACGGCCGCACGGACAAAGTGCTTCACCGCATCGACACCGGAGACGCCCGGCCTATTCGGCAACCACATAGACGCGTTCCGCTGGCGAAGCAAGGGGCGGTACGAGACATGCTGGAGGACATGAGATCCAGGGGAGTGATTGAAGAGTCTGACAGCCCTTGGTGTTCCCCTGTAGTCTTGGTGACAAAGAAGAACGGCGAGCTGCGCTTCTGCGTAGACTACAGAAAGTTGAACGCCGTCACCCGGAAGGACTGTTTTCCCTTACCCCGGATTGACGACACCCTGGACACGCTAGCTGGTGCACAGTGGTTCTCGACCCTGGACCTAAAGTCGGGCTACTGGCAGGTAGCTCTAGACCCGAGAGACAAGGAGAAGACCGCATTCTCGACGGGCCAAGGTCTTTGGCAGTTCACGGTTATGCCCTTTGGCCTCTGCAACGCACCAGCTACCTTCCAACGCCTCATGGAGTCAGTGATGAGAGGGCTGACTTACGATGCCTGCCTGCTATACCTGGACGACATCATCATCGTCGGGAAGACTTTTGAAGATCACCTCGAGAATCTGAGTAAGGTGCTACAGAGACTGCAGGCGACCAACTTGAAGCTGAACGCGAAGAAGTGCCAGCTCTTCCGCAAGGAAGTTAACTACTTGGGCCACATAGTCTCAGAAACCGGAGTGGCCACAGACCCGGAGAAGACAAAGGCTGTGAGAGATTGGCCTCGCCCAAAGGATAAGAAAGAATTGCGCAGTTTCCTGGGGCTGTGCAGTTATTACAGGCGCTTCATAAAGGGGTTCTCCAACATCGCAAAACCCCTCACCCGCCTGACAGAGGAACACCGGCCCTATGTGTGGACGGAGGACGCAGAAAACGCTTTCCAGCACCTAAAGGAGACCCTGTGCAGTGCTCCAATTTTGGGTTTCCCACAACCGGGTGGCGCCTTCATTGTGGACACCGACGCCAGCGACCATTGCATTGGAGGTGTCCTATCGCAGGTCCAGGATGGCCATGAGCGGGTGATAGCCTATTACAGCAAGACACTATCCAAGGCAGAGAAGAACTACTGCGTCACCCGACGGGAGTTACTGGCGGTAGTAAAGACATTGGAGCACTTCCACAAGTACCTGTACGGTCAGCCATTCCACCTGAGGACTGACCATTCTGCCCTAACCTGGCTATTGAGCTTTAAGAACCTGGAAGGCCAGACAGCACGTTGGGTCCAGAGGCTGCAGGAGTACGACTTCACCTCGGAACATCGTAGAGGGAAGAGCCACGGTAACGCAGACGCCATGTCCCGAAGACCCTGTCCAGAAGAGTGCGGCCAGTGCACAAGAGTGGAAGAGAAGGAGCGTGCCGCAGCAGTCCGAGTAGTTGTGGCAGTGCCTGCTGAAGGCTGGGATAGCGCAGGCCTGAGGAGGGAGCAGCTGGCGGACGCAGACTTGGGGCCACTCTTGAGGGAAGTGGAGGCAGGGATGAGACCAACCTGGGAGGACATCGCACCGAGGAGCGCCACCTACAAGTCGTACTGGGCCCAATGGGACTCGTTGAAGACCAGAGAGGGCGTGCTGTTCCGGGTATGGGAATCACCCGATGGGAAGACGCAGAGAGAGCAGTTGGTACTTCCCCGGAGTAAGGTCCCGGAAGTCCTGGAGGAAGCGCACGCCGGTACTTCGGGAGGACACCTGGGAGCGAACCGAACGATTGACAAACCACGGCAGCGCTACTACTGGCTGAGACTCCGAGCAGATGCTGAGAGATGGTGCCGTCAGTGTCACGTGTGCGCGGCGAGTCGTGGCCCTCAGACTAGGAGCCGGGGTCGCATGCAGCAGTACAACGTCGGAGCGCCATTCGAACGGATCGCCGTTGACATTGCTGGACCGTTCCCAGTTTCCGACCGAGGCAACAAGTACCTAATGGTGGTCGTGGACTACTTCACCAAGTGGCCGGAGGTGTATGCCATCCCAAACCAAGAGGCAAAGACAATCACAGACTGCCTCGTGGAGCAAGTGTTCTGCCGATTTGGGGTGCCGTTAGAGCTGCACAGTGACCAGGGTACCAACTTTGAGTCCAACCTAATGAAGGAGGCACTACAAAGGCTTGGGGCGAACAAGACTCGCACTACGCCTCTACATCCCCAATCGGATGGCATGGTCGAAAGGTACATCAAGACCTTAGAGGAACACCTGAGGAAGGTCGTGGCCAGCCATCAGCGAGACTGGGACGTCAAGGTGCCACTGTTCTTGCTGGCCTATCGCTCCTCTACACACGACACAACTGGGATGACGCCAGCCAGCTTAATGTTCGGCCGAGAGTTACGCCTCCCTTGTGACCTGGCTTTTGGAAGCCCTCCGGAAGCGAAACAGCCAGCGACCGAGTATGTGGAGAACTTGGTGGACCATCTCCACGACATGCACGAGTTGGCTCGCCAGAACATCCAGAAGGCGAGCGACCGCATGAAGACCAGGTATGACAGGCAAGCCAACAGCCAAGGGTTCCAGCAAGGTGACCTGGTCTGGTTGTACCGTCCTACCCGGACCAAGGGACGCTGCCCGAAGCTCCAGCAGCCATGGCAAGGACCGTACCGGGTGGTGAAGAGGATTAACGACGTGGTCTACCGCATCCAGAAGGTCCCCCGAGGAAAGATGTTGGTGGTACACCTGGATCGACTAGCCCGCTACGATGGTGCTGTTCGGGACGACCAGCTTTGAGGAGGGAGCAGTGTCACCCAATTAGCGGTAGGCTTGAGGGCAACAGCTGTCAGGAAACCAAAGGGCAGCCGTGCCACGCCTCCCATTAGTCTCTGTCACTAACTGAAGGGATGGTTAGGGGAGGGATGTCGGGCCCCTGAGCCGTCTCTTTACCCTTCTACTAGGGTCTGGAAATTACGGGACATTCAATTTAATCGAGAACCTTCTAGATGGGCAAGCGGACCCTATATAAGCGACACGTCGTGCAAGGGGCAGTCAGTCAGTCAGTGTTTGACGAGCTAGCAAACGGACGAGAGGACTGTGTACGTGCATCGGAACGTTAACTTACGAACTGGTGAATTGTAATTGTGTGCATTACGCATTTCTGTGTAATTGGCAAGTGCTTAACTGTAAGTCGGTGGAAATAAAGAACATTGTTGAGTTTGTGTAATTGGACTTTTCATTTCACGAACCCACAAAGTCACAATATGTTGGATCGTAGCCCCTACGTCATAATACACCTAATGTGAAAGAGGAAAAAAATTGATTTACAAAAAATCGAAAACAATTGACCAGATATAGAATTAACTTATATAACACGGCAAGGGCTGTTTATTGGATGTCTTTGCTTAAGTTATACTTTTCATTCAAATCTCTCTGTTATTGGGGTGAGGGGTAGTGCAGTTCATCTTAGAAGATTCTTCTGATTGGGAATTCATGACATCTCAGTCTGTGAGGCATGAAACAACCCTGAACCGCTGCGTGTACACCCAGTGCATGAATTGGTACCGATATAATGTTTAGAAGTTTATGTTGGTAAAGGAATACTAAATCGCCTCTGTCACACCCTGATATTTATTTTACTTTCCAATTTTCCCTCGCTTCTGATCCTGTAACTGCGCTGTGTTCATAGGTTAATGTTTGACATCAAACCAATACAAACCGCTGGTACGGACCGTCGTTACGAAGCATATCTTCCAGCCACTCAATGAAATGTTCCTTTACTCCTGACGTAGACGTGACTTGTTAATAGGCTAATGGTTGTGTGTCGGATTTGAATTCAAATATTAGTTCACCTAGGGCTGGTGTGAAAAGAAGATCTAGGGAGATTTTGCCAACTTCAGCGTAGTAACACTGCAATGGTTTTATTCTCACCTTAAATCATCCCGCGCTGCGACTGGGGTCGTGGGTTGTATTCAGCCCACCGGGAAGACGATGACGTAGCCGTAAGTTGCTAACTCTTCGTGGTCCTATATGGAACTCCGATGTATCGATGAATCTAAAATATCTCCGGATCTGCTTCACTCTAAGCTTTGAGAACTTTTACTTTTCAGAAGTGGTCGTGAGTGAAAGGGTAAGTTTTCTAAATAAACTTCGAAACCAATAAATTCTTTTTACTTTAAAAATATCAAGATGTTCAGTTTAATTTGTATTATTTATACAATTTTTCGTATAAACATGACAATAGTATTGTATACCTTGACAGAATACAATTAACAGAAAACGAATATTAACTTTTTTTACAAGGTTTCGTCGCGACACTGAATTTACGTCTCTTCACCTTAACGTCATTAAAAGACGCCTTCTTTCTTAGCTGTTCTCCCAAAATGATTGATTTTTGCTTCTCTCGTTGCCATCACTACCAATGAAACTTAATTTTTACTGGTTCACGTCACATATTACATAATCTCATTTTTAAAACTACCAATGATAACACATCACATATCACTTACATGTTACATTATTTCAGGACCCACTGAATTTTAACACTTTTCCTTTCTTATTCATTTTAATTTGTCCTTATCGATTCTTAAATAATTGAACATATTTAAACAATTTTACAATTCTTAGGGCCTAAATCAAAACAACGGTTACAACACTATAGGAAATATTTTGTGGATTCGACTGTACTAAATGGAAATTTATTTGTATGCGTTTTAATGATGTTTGACGAGGCTTTTCAAGCTTATTAAAATTAACGCCAATTTCCATTTTAACCTAGCCGTAGTATATACGCAATAATAATAATAATAATAATAATAATAATAATAATAATAATAATAATAATAATAATAATAATAATAATAATAATAATAATAATAATAATAATAAATAAGCCAGTGCACTACAGTCCTTGTTTGGTACTGTGGGGAAACTTCCAGCTGAAATTGGGAGTTAATGTAGTCAGCATTATTCTTCCCCCCAGACGAAATGTTAGTTTACTGGGCCAACAGATTGCTGTTTATCGCAGTTCCTTAAATTCTTCAGGATGTCTTACACATGGACCAAAGGAACCCCCCCCCCTTTGTTCCTGGGCTCAAACCCATCATATTCATTCAACTGTATATAATATCAAACACACGAGGAACTCTTTTACGGGCAGGTTCAACCCCAAAAAGGTTTAACGCTTGTCTTTCATGCGGAAGACAAAACTCTCATGTCCTTTGTTATAAATGCACTGAACGAATAAATTGGAATGTTGTCCGCGTCAGGGTGACTTTTGCTTAAGATATAGGCCATGGTGACACCGTCATTTGTCGTTCTTAATAAATTGACACCACTGTAAAATGTAATTGAGGGCGAAGGACATCATATTGCGCCATATTGTACCTGTAGATTGATTCAACCCCAAGAAACCTTGCACCCTACACGCTTCCTTGCCTGGCCTTCGTATTGCATCAGGCGCCGTCCTCGGACTTCAATTGTTTACCGAGGGCGGGTGTAGTTCTTCGTTTGTCACCTGATTTGCTGCGTGGCGCTTTAGTTAGACCATGAACTTTACTGCCATTTTGGGTAAGGACGTTATTCCTTGCCTTCTTTTCTTTTGAGTATTTAATACTACAAAAACAGTCATGTGAGCATACAGTATTGCGTCAATATTGATTCGTCTATATATTAAAGACTCCCTGCTTCTAATATTACAAACGGAACGTTTAAAACAGTGACAAAGTAGAATACAATCATCCGGATCACGTCTTGTAATTCTAAATATCAGATAACAAAAAGATAAAAAAAGAAGAAAGGATGAAATATAATGTGTAACAGTAACACGCCTTTCTCTAACCAATGCGAATTCATCTCATATTTTCCCTAAAGTTTATGATGTTAATACCTACATAGAAATACTTTCAGAACACGAATTCATCAGAACTCTATTCATAATCTCATTTTTATTTTCTCTATCACCAGTATTGTATTTCACCCAAAAATTCGTTTTCCAGATTTCATTGAGCTCCCTGAATAAAAAAGAAAAAAATACTTAAAAATGAAAAGCATAATTAAAAATGAAAGTCGATTAAATTTCAAATTTGGTATTTAGGTTGAGTATGTTACAAGAGTGTGACATAAAAATATTCAAAAATATGAACCAGCATAAACTAACCTACACATTAAACATTTAAAAAAAATATATTGCTTTTCTAAAAAAAAAAAAAAAAAAGTCGTAATGATTTGGATTAAAATACCACATTGTAAGACATTTTTATGATAAAGGGAAAAGTATATTTTGAATTTTCTGGGATTAGGCTCTAAGTTCTCTTCATTCTGAATGAATTTTGTGTAATTCCTATACCAAAATGCAGATCTCATTAAGCACACATTATCTTTTCTTTTTGGTAAGGTTTCCGAGATATTCCTTGTCATTGGTTTGAATTTTCAAACACTGATACTCTCCTCAAATGTAAAGTTAATACTTTTTTTTATGTCCGGGCCATGCTAGAAATATATTTCGAGCCATCACATAGAGACTAGCTCTTAAAGGATTTAACTATCGCGTAAGCATACTGTATTCTCGTATTTTTAATTTACCTGCAAGGAAATATGTAATTAAAACATTTCTACAAATGTCTATCTTGATTTATATGTAGTAGATAGAAGAATTAAGGTTTTTTAAGAATAGTTGAATATGTAGAGAAAGTCATGTGACTAATATTAGAATTCCGGTTGTCGTGATAAAGTGATGCTAGAAAAATGTGAACATCCAACGGCGAATGTTTCGAAAATGGCTGCCACGAGTAAGCTGTTTTATGAAAATTTAATATTTTAATGATGTTTACAATTTATCTTCTACTATATTTTTTATTTAGTTATGTTTTTCAGTTATATTCGGTAAGAATATAGAGAAAATATGGGAAATGAGGGAAATGCTTGCCAAAAAAAAGGTCAAATTTTGCGTTTCCAGGAATCGAACCTTGATCTTCCGGAATACGAGCTGCATACTGCGGAGCCATCTCAATACAGACCGGGTGAATATGGCAGTCAGTCAGCGTTGTTTTTCGTTTTTAGTTAAATTGTTTTAAAAAACAAATGAAAGTTTGTCGTACAGCTGGTTTTGGTGGAGGCGGGTGAACAAAGCAATTTTACGATTAACTTGAAGGGATTGGTCAACTTCAGTTGACACCAGGAAAACCGTAGGTACATGGGATTGTCATTTGCGTTTTCATGACGCAGTATTAATAGGAATTTCCTGTGCATATTGTTTCCACCAGAAGTTGCTTATTCCTTGTACACTTTCACCATTATCATTCTTATTGCAAATGAAATAAGCAATTTTAATTAATTGATGGAAATTAATCATTTCTCCACACTAGCCATATATAGGCTAAGGTTTTTGATAGAGTCAACGTTGGCCATGGTAGCTCAATGGGTTAGAGCGACTGGACGAAACCAGGAGATCCGTGGTTCAAATCCCGGCCGTGGCATTGAATTTTTCATGTTCACTCTATTAGAAATAAGCAATGTTTAATATGCTCAACCCTTACGTAACACCTAGCTTAAAAGAGTTTACACTGTATTAATTACAAGTAAGTAGAGGCCGGAACTTGAAATATCTTTTTCCTGCGTCATCACAGACAGTGCAGAATGCATATATATTCATTTTTCTTAAAAATGAACCAATGGTTTGTTACCAACAAGCTTCACATGCCAGCCTTGGCCTTCGTGGTAACCTCGCCCCACCAAGTGATGTGTGGACCCATTTCTCAGGTGGAGACACCCAGAGGGCGGTGTCCATTACCTCCAATGATAGGGTGATGCGAGAGGACCTACAGCTTATACCGTGGACTCCGAACCACGTTGGGCATATGGGACACTTCACATGTGCTAGACAGTGGTGAAGGCGTGGATAGGGCCGACTTAAAATCGCCAATCCCAGAGCCGAGAATCGAACTCGGGACCCTTTACACGGGAGCCGCAACGAAACCACTGCGCTACCCCGGCGCCCAAAATGAACCAACATTGACTACTTGTATTTTGAATCCTTTGTATTTTTGGACGTATTTAATAATCTGTTTATCATTTTTATGAAATGTCCTTTTTGTTTCATTTTTAATTTTTTTTTTTTCCTTTTAAACGTACCTTTTTTTTTTAGGGTTATTTTCATGTAGTCATTATTGATACTGCTCAGGGCTGCGCCGAGGTTGAGTGGTTAGACCGCTCGACTGTCATAGAGGCGACCGGAGTTTGATCCCAGGCGGCTGCAAAGTGAGATTTGTGATGGATAACACGGTGCTGGGACGGGTTTTCTCCGGGATCTCCAGTTTGCTCCCCATCTCAATCCACCGGTACTCCATCTTCATCTCATGTATCATCAGCGTTAGCCGCCTGCGATGCCATATATAATAAAAGTGGGCGTTAAATACTACACATTTCATTTTCATTTTGAGGCTGTTTACTGAACTCTTATGTGTGTAGTATTCTTAAGCTTATAAGAGCATTTTATTTGATATTTTTCTCTGATTTTTGCGTCAACAACTTCCGAGACCTACAAATAAGATATTAGTATAAATAATTGTATAAGCATGGTTTACTAAGGATCACCTACGTATGACAATTGACTATCCAATATCTTCCGAGTCATTTGTTTCCGCATAAGTTAACGGAAGTTAAATAAGTAGTCGGATCTTCCTTGTTTGTTATCTAACATGATGCGTGTTTGTAATACGCAACAGAAAATGTCAAGGTGTTTCCTCTAAAGCAAACTGTATCTATGAACTGTCCTTGTGGATGTCTTTTATACACGCAGACAGACCCCAAAGCCAAGGTCCAGTCGTAAACTCCTCGTTTGTTTTGCTTATGTTTTTCCGTCACAACACATCGAAGAGTGAATGAGATTTCTGTGTCAAAGGTCGTGTTAGTAGTACGTCAAGACAAACAAAAACTACAAAACTTTTAGATTGCTTGACCGTTCAGAAATACGATACGTCATCCACATACCGCGCCACTGGAAATACGAGGAAGTTTGGAAGAATGCTTTTACACGACATAAAAAGCGAAAGTTGAAGAACTGAAGTGGAGACTCGGAAGAGAAAGGCAGAGAAAGCGAAGACCGGATGTGTGCTTCTGTCTGTTCTCTTACGCGACATTTCTGACCGCGCCGCGTTGATCTATCAAATAGAGGAATATGCGCCTCGGAAAGCATAACTCAAAACTAAATATATTAAAGTTCGTCCTCTTCCAAGGATGTGACACTGATTTTCAAGAAACCCTACTTCAAAATATCCTTTACATTCACATTTTATCGTTTTTCATTTTCTTACGAGTGCTATAACGATTCTGAATGAAATATCGTATGTTTAAGATTTTGGAATGGTGATCTTAAGCCTACTTTAAACAGTTCCGGTGAAATCATTTTCATTCTGAACGCATTTCGTGTAATTTATATGAATGGTAGTGTAAGAGATAAACAGAAGCGACCGCCTCTGTATTATAGAGACTTTTCGAATTCCCGAGTTCGAATCTTGGTTAGAGTTAACTGTATGAGCTTTTACCGGGGTTTTCCCTTATCCTGAAAGATGAAAGTCTGGTAACTCTAAGCTCTATGTACCCTGTACTCATTTGAGTATCATTTCATCCATCACTGATACGACCTAACGTTGTAGGACGTAAATTAAAAAAAAGCACCTGCCATTATTCACTTCTTCAAAACTGGATTTAAAGATAACGATTCAAAAGTAGCCCTTATAAACAACTTCTCTAGTCGTATCCATTATTTGTGATTTCTATATAACCGGAGAGCATATGGAATACAAAACTTAGTCAAAAACCCTTCGAGATCTTCAATCTATTAATTTATATGAAATAATTTTCTTAGTAGTATTAGTCATTCTCAAAATATTAACTTTAATTTTATATAAGCAACAAATTCATGTTTCTCCATAGCAGCATTATGTAGTTCCAAGAAAGAGGAATATACGAGGATGGGTCAAAAAGTAATGCTTTTTTTCCTCTCTTTTAATTGCCAAGAAAATTGAGTCCAATTCACATATCTTGAAAACTACAACATTGACGATTAATTCGTCACTATTCAATATAATCTGCGTCCTTTTCCACAGTTTTGGTCCACCTTTTAACTAGGGCATGTATTCCAGTGTGGTAAAACACACGGTCGTGCTTCCTAAGCTATTGCCGACCGCTGAGTTTTGAATTTTTTTTCTTCGGTGACGTTGTGCGATGCCATTCCATTGACTGCCTCTTTGATTCAGGTTCAAATAAATGAACCCACGTTTCGCCTCCAGTAACAATTTTTTCCAGAAATTCCTCTCCCTCCATATTGAAGCGCTACAAGTATTCGGAGGCTATTGTTTGCCGTGTTTCTTTGTTTTGGACGGTTAACATTCTTAGTACCCAACGTGTACAAACTTTTGAGTAACCCAGTTGTTGAATAATCATCATCACACTGCCTTTACTGAGGGAGGTAATTCGACACAGTTCACCCGTTGTTATCCGGCGATCACCACGAATGATGTCATCGACTCGCTGAATGTTGCATGGAGTCACTGCCGCTTCGCTTTTCATCTGCCAATGGTGTTTGCCCTTCAGCTTCCTTACAGCGACGAACCCATCGTCTAATAGTGCTGACATCCACCGTTGCATCACCATACACATTTTTTAGCCTTTCGTGAATGCGAATTGGCGTTTCACCTTCCGCAGTCAGAAATTCAATCACAGAACGCTGTCTAATACGAATGTCGGTGTCAGCCATTTTGCAAGAGGATGCAGTGTTGCCACCGGTGACTTACGAAGTTACTACTGCAGGGAATGGAGAAGAAGGTTTGAGGAATTGCGCCAAATTCAAAGTTTTCACATAACTTATTTAAAGGGAAAAAAATAGGAGGGATACTTTTTGACCCACCCTCGTAAGACAGTCGAATGTCGTATCATGTGTACCTGCAACAAAACTATATTGCAACCATTTCTGTCAGCACTTAACATGAATAACGCCAATGGAAAATCTGTGTGAATAATTTGTGCAACAGACATTAACGTTCGTAGAACTTTCTCACATCATTCTTACCAAAGACATGTTTTTATATTGTTAATGCAGACAAACAATTACTTTCGTGTATCATTGGGTGTATTTACTTTGGGTTTTCTTTATAAGCATTAAAATCAGACACATACACTACGCAATCACACACATGTATTTACATGTTTACTCAAACCTCCAGACTCTAGAGGAACGTAGGGAAAGCTTGTGACTATAAAAATAATCCATCCTCCGGCCGAGAATCGAACCGGGACCTATGAATTTGAAAGCTGCCTCCTAACCACCAAACCACAGAGGCAATGAAAGTCAAATGGCTTTCATATTCCACTATTTGCATGTCAGTAAAAGACAGAAATAATAATAATAATAATAATAATAATAATAATAATAATAATAATAATAATAATAATAATAATAATAATAATAATAATAATAATAATAATAATAATAATAATAATAATAATAATAATAATAATAATAATAGTAATAATAATAAAATTTCTATTGTTTTACACCAATCTGAGTGTAGGGCAATATCGTGTTGCCACGATAGTTCATTGGCTAGAGCAACCGGAAAGCTAGCGGTAGACCCATGGTTCAAATCCCAGCAATGGCATTAACATTTCCAGTTTGATAGTACCTTTGGTATAATAATAATAATAATAATAATAATAATAATAATAATAATAATAATAATAATAATAATAATAATAATAATAATAATAATAATAATAATAATAATAATAATAATAATAATAATAATAATAATAATAATAATAATAAACATTAAGCAATACGATGAAAACCCAAACTCCTGAAACGAGTTTGCCGTGACATCTGATTTTTGTTAAATAATCTTTTATATACTTTTTTTTTATTTACGTACTCCAACGTTAAAACCCATGATACTCAAATGAGTCCAGGATCCATAGAATTAAAAGGTACCAGACATTCATCTTTCAGGACAAGGGAAGACCTCCAACGTTAAGTCACAAAGGACGATGAATGAAAGAATGCTCAATATGAGTCCAGGGTCCACAGAGCTTAGAGTTGTCAGACGTTGACCTTTCTGGACAAGGAATAACTCCCAATGTTGTCATATCGTACAATGAATTAAATGATACTCAAATGAGTCCACGGTCCATACAGCTTAGAGATACCAGACATTCATATTTAAGGATAAGGGAAAACACCAGGGGGGAAAACATCCGGATAACTCTTCCTGGTCGAGATTCGAACTCGGGACCTCTTGAACGTGAGGAAGACATGCTACTATCTACGGTACAGATGCTGAAGGGTAGTTTGGCGTGAGAGGAATTTGAAATTTGTCGCCTAGAGTCTTTAAATGGATGTCCACTCGAGTAAACATTATATAGGTATTTTTTCGATTGTGCTGGGGAGGGCACGCGCGTACGTTAAGTGAAATATATCTACTTTAGTGGTTAAGTAAAATAATTCCTCTACTTACTACAGTTAACCAGCAGAGAAAGTTGAAAATGTATCATCGTCGTCATTGATGTCTTGGAAAGGTAATTATGGACAGAAAACCTGAAGTGAGATGACAAAGCACCGATGAGAATCGTTTATATTTTCTGTTTTCTTATGTTTGATGTAGACATAATTTTGGATCTTGCAAGGTTCTGATTTTGCGTTTTTATGTTTGCCGCATTCAGTGTGAGTGCTGGAGTACCAAAGCCGGACCTCGGAACAATACATAGCACGTAGACTGCAAATAGAAATCGGGTTACTTGATGGATGTGCATGAGGCCAAATCCACTAACACAACGGGGAGGTCAGTCGCAACAAGGACATGCAAGTGTCATCTCAACTTTCTCTGGTCACATCTGCTCTCAGTTAAAACGTGCCTTGGGCTAATGCAATTTAAAATCATAGCTTTATAGTGCGAAGGAATAACAGTAGCTATTTGTGATGCAACTTTGACAAGTGAAGTTTTACTAAGTACGACTTTCGGCAAATTCACAAGCATTTCTATGAAATTACTTTTAACATGTGTTTGAATATTAAATTATAAATAATCGAGTCGAAATAACCAATATACATGTGCCATGATGAGCTCTATTGTGTTGTTATTTAGCCTTCGTTGTTGTTTGATCTTTATAGCACCAACGTTGACTGGTGATCACTTATACAATCATAACATTCGAGAGGACATGGGCATTAAATGTTATGGTACTAGTGAAACAAGACGTATTTTGTCCACGAGTGGAAGGTTTGATAGGCGAGTGTATAAATAAGTCTTGATTCATTTACCCTAATCATTAAAAAGGCTTACTACTTTTTTAATTAAACTATAATGAAATAGGAAAATCATTTGATTTTTTATTTTCTGCAATATAGGGCTATTCAGACGAAGGCCGGCTTGATGTGTGTCGTTGGCTTATAACTAATATGAGAGAATCGATGTTAGCTAGTCCTAATAATTGTTGGTAGAGTTTGAATAACAACTTATGGAATTGATTGATTCATACTATTTAAGAAAAATGTCTAATAGAACAAATAATAGAAATGTTTCAGTTGAGTTTTCTGATGTAGGGGCTGCCTCCTTAGAACCTCCAAACTCGTTTCCTCTTGTATAAACTCAGGTTCCCGAGCTCAAAACCGGCGGAGGATTTTTTCCTTAGCATGGGTTTCTTCGGAAGGGAAGTAAAGCTTGTGGTATCGTGTCGTAGATTTACTGCATTTAAAAGACCTCAAACTTTCGCTTCCATTATAGAATGGACGTTGATTACCACAACAGTTATAGAACATTCATAATAATGAGCAGGGCTGCATTCTCCGCCTTTACGTCGTTGAGATGTGACCCCTTTTATCCTGGGAAAGTTTTTTTTTTTTTTTTCATTTACGTCATCCAACGTTAAATCATATCGGACGATGAATGAAATGAGTGAAATGACGCTCAAGTAAACCCGGGGTCCTTGGAGCTTAGATTTTTTTACGTCCTCCAACGTTGAGTCATGTCGGACGATGAATGGAATGGGTGAAATGATGCTCAGATGAGCCCAGGGTCCCTAGAGCTTAGAGCTACCCGACATTCGTCTTTCAGGATAAGGTAAAACCCCGAGAAAAACCTTATCCAGGTAACTCACCCTGACCGACATTCGAACTCGGGACCTCTTGAACATGAGGCAGACACGCAACCGCAGGGGAAGACAGGTAGTGGCGGTATGACGTCAGCTCTAACAGTTCTAACCGCCAAATGTGCCCCCGAACGAAAGGCGGTTAGCGTGTGACGTCACCGCACTGAACTCAAGAGGAACCAAACAGTTTGATGTGTTGGAGTTCCGACAACGTAGGGAAGACAGGAAACGTATCGGGTATTAATAATATGTACAACTTACATCTTGGGTGTTGTAATATTAATGATGACTGCTTTAATTACACAATTGCTCACAGATTATAAACAATTACAGTTTAGCTCTGTGCTATGAGAAAATATATAAAACTTCAACTCGTAGTTTATCTGAAGGTCAGGCATGTTATAAAGGAAATAAAATTAAACATAAAGTAATTTTCTGCAAATTAAGAGGAGACCCATTCAAAATAAAATTAGGTGAACATTTTCCGATACTTTCTGTTTCATGTTTCTTTAACTAGATTATCAATGTCAGGACGTAATGTGTGGAAAAGTTGTAATCGAAGGCTGCATGTTAGATTGTTATACGACAAGGTACTTGGGGTTTTGGATTTAGCTAATTTTATAACAGAAAAAAAAATTGTTCGCACATATATATCGAGCCAAACATACACAATGTCCGTGCGGCAAGTGAATACAACCTCACAACCTCGGAATTCTAGTTTGGGGGACATTCTTGTAAAAATCAGCCGAGTCTTTCTTGTGTGTATATTTGTCCTCCAATAAATCGTCACATTGTAAATTTAACAGTTCCATTTGGTACGTGGCAGCTACATCGAGTGTGCTACACCTGAATAAACCCTCAGATTCTGTACTCGCACCGACATTTATATAGGCAACTTGGTACTACACGGCTCTTGTCTGACGTCACACGCACGGCAGGCCTCGCCCCCACAACTCTTGAAGCTTTCTTCCTCTGCGCTACTATCTACGCTACCGAGGCGGGCTCCCAGTGGCTATGGTGACATCTATGGTACGGAAGCATGATGTTGAGAAGAATAGACAAAAAAACTTGGTTCAAATTTTACAGCTATAAGGCATTGTATATTATAGATGTCTTTAATAAAGTGTGTACAAGTATTTATTTTTGCTTTCAAATTCTCTTTTCTAAAGTTTGCCTAACTTGCATAGAGCAATGAAGAGGAATCTTGTTTCAAAATTTCACTCACAATACACATCTCTCCTCGCACACATTTCACTTCCATTCCTGCTCCCACACAAGCAGTTTCCAGCTTCAAAATTGCTCCCAGTAAATACTATTCTTAATTACCAAAACAGTACAATTCACTTTTAGAAGTGAAGCTTGTCAAACTAACATTTCATTAGAAATATTTGCTATATTATGTCATATTAAACTGTTATTATTTTAATAAAGAAAGCAGACAATGTTCTTTCGTAACTTTAATAAACAGTAACATGCATTACTCCAGGAAATACCTTGCTTCTGCAAAACGAGATTATATCGACCATAAGCAAACACGTCAAGCCATCTGCTGGTACTCCAGAAAACTACGTGTAAAAGTGTATCCTGTTTATCAATTCGTCACCCGTTTGGACATTGTGTCGCCAGATTTTCTTCCATGGAATGCACGCCCCCGCATTCTCCTAAGATATGAGCAGGGCGGGGTGGACTATTTCTCTCAGAAGTCTGTCGGTTGGCTGATTGTAATGTGGCCGATGGTTATTATGATGTAAGGCTTACTGAATCACAAGGAATGGTTTCATTAAAGTTAGCCGGCGGCGGTGCCGAATCATCCCCCATATTCACCGGCCTTGGCCCCGATGACTAGGAACTTTTCTCGCAACTGAAGGATCACTTGAGAGGTACACGTTTTTCTAAGCCACGTTAGAGGCTGTGTGACTCATTTGCCTGGACCAAATTTGTTTGAAGGCACAAATAGGTTGCGACGAATTTACACACGACCTAGCGCTAAAGGGATTTAGGTGGACAAAAGGAGGACATGTTTGCGAAAAGAATGCCAACTTTCCTCCGTTCAACGACATCTTGAGCTTTATTTGTACGAATTAAAGCTAATTATATCATGCATCTGACTCAACTTGGACCTGCGGTGGGTGAACTTCTCAATGAAGTCGCCTATGTCATACCCCTGAAGGTCGAGACTTCCTTTGCTGACAGTTTTAAGGTCGTGTACTCTGGTTAAGTGTAATGATGTAATTATAGATGCAAGGAAAAGTATTTTTCTGAGATTTTCCTGTTTGCTCTGTTCCTCTTTGTGGTTGTTTTACTCTATTTCGTGCTCTTGCATCACTTCCAGCAATGATATAAGGAAGACGTAATCAGTGGTTTTGTATTAAAACTGGTGAGTTAACGTAGAACAGCATCCGTTTTGTAGTATTTTTTCTTTAGTTATCAATTTATCAGGTATTTCCAAGCTCAGTGTAGGGCAGTCTTGAGCTTTTTCGAGACACTTTTTACTGCACAACACAACGAAATTGAGCTCTCGCCGTTTGGAAGTTGATTGAATTGCATCAGAAAATCTTAATTCCCTTACGAAATGTATTTTAAAGGGATATGAAAATGGATGACGTAATATGTTGCCTTAGAACTTAAAATGTATTCAAACCTAAGAGGCCCCGAGCTCCAATCTCGGTCACCGAGCGGGATGGCTCTGGCGGTTTCGTCAGTGGTCCGCATTCGTAAGGTCCGGGTTCGATTCCCTACTTAACCCATGTTTTTTCCGTTCTTTTTCCAGGTCACTAGGTAGGTGAATTACATCCCGCAAATTTCCTCCCCCTTTAATATCATTTGACATCTTTCAGGGCAGAAGGGTCGGCGTGACTTCGGCGTTACATGGCAGGATGATATACTCCTTGTAGGATGGTCTCCGGACAGCCTAGTGGATCGTTTCAGGGCCACGGTGAGAATGACTGGCCTGCCGGGGAGTTTCCAACAGGTCAACTATAGGGATCCTGCCCTCTGCACTGTCGTGACTCATTGAGACGGCCGCCCTCTGTGTCCTCTCGGCTTATCCTCCTGGAGACGGGCCCAAATGATCTGCTGTCGACTGGCCCTAAAACACTACACACTCACTCACTCACTCCTCCTCCTGGGGATACCCCACTTGGGCAATAGATCAAGTCTTGCCTACTTACCGAATTCCCTTCGTAAGATCCTATCCGATTTCGGTCTGGGTGAGTTATCTGAATAAGGTATTTTTCCGGGGTTTTCTCTTATCCTGAAAGATGAATGTCGGTTATTTCTTAAGCTGCATGGATCCTGGGCTCATTTGAGTATAATTCCATTCATCATCTGTTATGACTTAAAGCGCTTTCTTTCTGAAAATTCAGAATCGTATGCTGTCTTAAGTAGCCATTTTCAAAGTCGCATTTAAAAATATATATGATTATTGTTTTTTTTTTCCCTTTAGAAAGGAAATTTGAATTAAAACGTGTACCTATTCAAAGAACTTATTCTCTTCTGAAAAAGGAAAAATGCAATTAATATTTTAAAACAGTGATGAACATTTCCATCTATTCTAAAAATTACACAACCACATTTGTTCTATGATTCTTGAATGGCTGAATAAAGTTTAACAATTTAAAATAAGACCTGAAGTTTTCCTGGCGACGAATATGTTCGAGATTTTCTCGGGAAACAAGCCAGGTGAAACAACGATGATATGATGTTATATCAAATATTACATTTGTGGTTATAACATTTATTAAAATACCCTGATAATGGAAGAGATGTACGCTTCCGAAACGTCGATTTCTAATTGTCTTTTCACCTGACTTGTTTCCCGAGAAGATCTCGACGTTTAACAATTTGTTTAAACTGACGCTGAGTGGTTATGTGCTATTTGGTAAACTATAACACCATGACATATTGTTGAGAGGAAATAGACGTGGTTAACGATACCAAGAGTGACGGCCGTGTTATTAGTGCTTCTTGTTCTTGCTTAACGACACGATCTTCTTAACCAGAAAGTTACAGAATAGCCTGGAATATCATAAGCTTGGACAACATGTACGTGGTACGTGAAGTGGTAGGATTAAATGGTTGAAAGTGTATAGATGTGAATTCACACGAGGTTTTGTACTCGATTTTCTATGCACTATACTTAAAACCGATATTCTTATATTTGCTTCAACTAAATCTAGATATATGTTTATGGATGTGGTTTTTTTACATCTCTCCTTGTAAGTAAAACGGTAATAGAGAACAATAAACGTAAGCGACAGTCATATCTTTTAAGAGCTGGTCGCTATGTGATGATTCTAACATCCCGTTCTTCTGGCATATCGAGGACTTAAAAATGACTTCACGTTTGAGAAAAGCGTGTCTTGTGAAGTTCAAATAACAACGAACATTTCGAAAAAGATTCTTTGAACAGTAATCGAGTTTTAACAAGAACTAAATTTTTTGTTCACGGCTTCGAGGCCCATCAGTATACCACGGCTGTCTTCCTTGATGTGGCGCAGGCATTCGACAGGGTTTGGCATGATGGTTTGCTCCTTAAGCTCTACCGCATCGGTCTTCCTAATTACTTATCACATCTAATCCACAGTTTCCTCTACGACCGCAGCTTTTCAGTACGCATTGGTGGAAAGCTTTCATCCCCGCGTAATATTACCGCAGGTGTCCCACAGGGTTCTATCTTGGCCCCGACTCTATTTAATATATACATTTCTGATATTCCTGACTTAGCTCCGACTTCTTTAGCTCTTTACGCTGATGACACAGTACTATATTATTCTCATGTTAATCTCCAGCACGCACAACAAGTAGTACAGCTCTCTTTAGATCGCCTAACTCATTGGTTCAGCACTTGGCGGATCTCATTGAACCCTCAGAAGCTAAAATCTTCACTCTTCGCCGATATACTCCGCTTACTCCGTTGTGTCTCTACAGGAACAATGTCCCTTGGCTCCCCACTACAACTCCCGTTAAATACCTTGGAGTGCTTTTGGACTCTCGACTGACCTGGCGTGCTCATATCGATCGTCTTATATCACTGACCTCCGGGCGACATTCAAAACTCTCACCTCTGTTGCATCGCCGTTCCAGCCTCGGCCTGCAGTCTTCATTGTTACTCTACAAATCACTCGTCCGTCTGCTTATTACATATGCCTGCCAAGTGTGAGGGGTCACACACATGTCATGTGCGTCGTCTTCAGGTCATACAGAATCGCTTCATGCGCATCGCTACCAACGCTCCATGGTTCATCCGTAATCAGCAGCTCAATCACGAACTAGGACTCTTACCTCTTCACGACTACATTCGCAGGATCGCTCGTCGTTTCTTTTCCACACTGCAAGAAGTTCCAGGAGCTGTGCATTATAACATCGGCGTCCGCACGCGCCAGCCCTCACGCTTGAAGAGGAGACTACCACAGGACCTGCTTCTAAGTGATACATCTGACTCGAGTGATTCTAGTGCTTGATGTCTGTCTTACATCTTCAATATTGACATAATTTCTCAGAGAGTATTATTGGAGTTCTAACTTAATGTAGTTAGGGGGCGGCCTGTTAGCCTACCCCTGAGTGTTATTGTGCTTTTTGCACTGTTACCCTCTTTTCACTCTGATCTTGTAAAGCATTGTACTGCTGATCGATCAATAAAAAAAAAAATTATAAAAAAAAATTGTGCTCTAAGATTTTGTCTTATCTGTTAGGGTTTACCAATAATTCAAAATTAATCCAGAATGAAGAGGATTTCTGAGGACATTCCCTAGAAAATTCAAGTTATGCATTTCATTTAAAATGAAAACATTGGAACATTTTTTAAGAAATAAATTTTCTTTAGAGAAATTTGCTATGTAAAGTTTGGGGTGGGTGGGTTTTCATACAAGTCTCATAATGGAAAATGCTGAACTTAAATACAAAGTTTGGCGTTTAACTGAGTTTTCGTTTTTGGGCTATGCTGTTCACAGGCAGATATTTTACGAAAACTGTTTTGTTTTTAATTCAGGAAGTTGCAAATTTGTATATCTTTTGGTAAAATATCAATATCAAATATGTAGTTGGAATACAGTACTTCCTCTACTTAATATAAGTAACATTAGAAATTCTAATCATTTATTTGAATTATAAGCGCAGTCTTTTTAAAGTAGAAAAGGGTGAATGTTGTGTTATTTTAAACGTCCAGTAATAAAAACCCTTAACCTTGAGGATTATAAAAAGGACTGACGTTATGCGAGTGTAGACAAAGTTGCTCCACATTAAAATTACTCACATGAATTTCAGGTTAATTAAATTTTTAATTAAAAATGATACCGTGAAAACGTAGGTCACATTGAAACAATAATGTTGCATTAATTCTGTACTCTTTACACTGTGTTCTTAAGGTCAGCCTTTAAACAAGAAAACCTTAAGGATAATCACCTCCTGAAGTTTTACTTTCTGTATCACGTAGGTATTACGTTCTACCAATAATTTCGATATCGAGATTTCAGAAATGTGTTTTGAGGCCCCTAATTGAAAGGGATTTAAAAATGGCCCGTATGTATATGAATGAATTCCTGTATTTCCTGAAGTGGAACATAGGGCCTAGTGAACCGCACAACCTGGCGGTCCGTAGGCAACGGGTTGAGGGTTAGAGGTTTCCTGATCAGAGTGATTTCAGGATGAGTGATCAGCCCATCGCCGGTATGTGAACAAGGTAATTTAAACCCAAAAAGTCAGATAAATATCGAACTTGGCATTTAAGCTAAGTATCTGCCAAGGATAGGACTCAGTCCCCTCACAGCAAACTACCCTTTTACGTGGTACGTTTGTCAAACTTTAACATTATCAAAAATAAATAACGATTTTGATTAAAATACCACATATTAAAGATACTCCCACAAAAAAACTTAAATTGTGTATCTTGAATTTTTTTTTTGGGAATAGGCTATGAAGTCTCCTTCATTTGACAGGGATTTTGTATAATCTTGTATAATTGGTATAAGCTATAGACAAGACGTACTTGGCTAGCTCCGTAGGTCCTAGGTTCGATTCTCGGCTGTGGTGGATTTTTCACCGACCAAGATAATTCCTAATCTTCCCCAGGGCCTGGAAGTATGAATGAGAGTGCGAAAGTGCGCGATCTAATGATTAAAAAGCAACGAATACGAGTTAACGCCATCGATATGTTCCAAAGGAGAACGGCCGTCGATATGACCATTGCAGTTAAAGGTGGGGTATAAATGTAAAAAAAAAAAAAAAAAAAAAAAAAAAAAAAAAAAAAAGGAAAGACTTACTACACAAAAATGTGTGTGATTTTATAATGCATTCATTATTTATTCTTGCCTCCCAGTATTTGGAGACTAGATCTTGATATTTGGGAATTTTACATGCACTAGGTGATCAGGGTTCATTAAGTCATCTTTACCACCAGGCACGTATTTAGAAGTCAATTTCCGAGGGGGGGGGGGGGTCCAAAAATCTACGTTGAATTATTTGCTTGTAATAAATAATTAATCAGGGATGTGCTTTTATCATATTGGTAAAAGATAATAACACATGTAATATATTATATTCACACGACTTTCTCTACCCAAGCTTCTACAAATTGTTCTTAGAAAAGTTTGTTTTTGTCTTGTTTCTTTGGATAAAGTCTGTAGAAAGGCCTTGCACATTTTTTTTTGTTCTTATACCTGGGATAAAGTGATATAAGGAGTAATCAGATATTTAAAAAGCCAACCACTGATTGATGCATTTGAAGTACTAGTTCTTCCGTGAATGAAAAAGAAAACGAACATAGAAGTTAAAAATTACATACCTTTAAGTAAGTACCTGGGAATTCTAACCAACAAATTATATTACATCGGAATTGGTTTACCTTTGACATTTTTTGTGTATTTTAACGAATTCTACAGCTGTTGTGCAGTAACTTTTCGTTTATCTCTTAAATAACTTCATGTCTGCCTGACAGTGGACTGAGACGTTAAGATTAGAAGCTGGAATAAACTTTTTCGATTTATTTTAAACTAAGTTTTATTTCAAACATCTATTAAAAATTTGAAATGATAATTCATTTGGGGGGTCCGGACCCCCTGGAAAACCCTTAAATACGTCCCTGTTTACCACATAAAACACTGTGGGGAAGTTATTAATCCAGTCGTAAATATTTGTCCACTTAGACAATCATGGCTTGTGATAAGTCTGAATATTGCGACAAATGACCTAGGTTGATCTGCAGTTGTTTTAAGTTCATTTTGGAGATCCTTTCAAATTAAGTTTTTCAGAGGAAGCAAGATGTTTGTCATAATTGGTTGTAATTTTTTTAATTAATATTTTAACTGTTTCATAAGAGATATTTTGTTTCGTTGAGTAATTTTGGAATTCTTCTTGGCCAACATACATTCCCAGAAATTCTACAATGGGATGGAATAAATTTCTAAAACTATACGTTTAATCATTTTATGTATTTCATTTAGTTTTTTCTCTTTTATTTTAGAGCAGTCAATTAAATTAATAGCCTGAATAAATGCTTTAAATCTGGTAAAAGCACAAAATGTAATCCTCTATAAAACACAGGTTCGTTTTAGCATAAGCCATTTTCAACAAATCCGTTGTTGATGATTCGAATCGTTCAATACTTTTCTCACTCTGTTAAAATCCTGTCGATTTTCCTAGCGATTACATGTTGCTATAGTCCGGCCGTTGTATCTCTGGCTCTGACGTTTTGCGATTGCAAGAGGTGGAGGGGGGGGGAGGTTAATAGTACCAACATACAGTAATGAGCAATTGAAAACATATCCTCAAAATTATCTTTAGAATGAAAATATTATATTAGCTGTAAAACACTGAAATACAACTTACAATTTCATTATCATACAAGATATTTATTACAACACCACTCTATTCGAGTATTTCATTCACACCTTTCACACACACACACACTAACAGCATCTGTTGGTAGTACTGGGAATCTCTACATCCGGTGTCGTGGTCAGGAAGTTAAAACTGTCTGCTAGCGCCAATCAGCATTGTCGCTGCTATGCGTGACTCCCGAACCCAACACCGTGTTGCCAGCTTAAATTTGTTTGAGCCACGTGGTTTTAGCTGCTTGCGCTGGTAAACTTTCTTTGCTTACATTTTGCGTGCGTGAATTCCGATTTAATGTTCGTAAGTCCTATTATAATCATCGCTGTTATAATAATATGGCTCCTGGTTCGTGTAATATGCAAGTACTGAAATATTTAAAATACGCATTATTCCTCTGCTTGAAATACCCGATAAAGGACTGGCAACAGCCTGCTTCCCCCTCTCGAGAGATGTCAGAGCCGGAGATAGAGCGGCCGAACAGTAGTGTGAAATTTTAAGGCCAGCATATTGCGTCCAGTTCTTAAGCATTTGATTATCCCAATTCTTTTTGTATCTATAACAAATTTATAATAGGTTTATCTCAGTTAAACTACAGTAGTTTGAAACACAAACTTTCTTAAAAGTATTTGTGTATATAATAATAAAAAAGGATGGTGGTTAGAGAAAGTCACAGGAATGCAACATATAAGAGTTTTTTTTTATTGTGAACATGTCTATGTTCATGTTAAAATTATAATGTGAGTGTTTAAAATAAAATATTGTATCAAAATTAAATGAAATGATTGAAATGGTACCTCGTATTCAGGATTTCAGCACTGGCTGCATTATATACCAATATCAATAACTTTTAACTGCAGCTAGCAAACAGGATGCGGCTGGAGGTAAAGGGGTTGCATAGGAGCAAGGCGTATCACATTCTTTTCACAGTAACATATGTATAAGAGATGACAGCAAAAATATGCTAGTTCAAACCAAGAACCGGGTCTTTACACAGCAGATTTTGGCGCTAACGCGTTTCAGTAAGACAGCATTGCCAATAAAAAAAAAAAAAAAAAAAACCAGTGAATTCTCTGGCAATCTGGAACACACTAACAAAACATCACTCATATAGAATAATATTTAATTAACATGATTGAAATGGTTGAGAAAGCTATCCTAAGCACTCTTTTCCTCCATGGGGATCAAAATTGTCTATATATACAAATGGAGACATGTCTTATATTTTGATGTGTTATACTGAACAAATTTAGTTTTTCGATGTTGAACGTGTAGTTGATATGTTACAGTGCTGTAACATTGCTGAACGTATGAATGAATCTGGGGCGACATTTGGTTGCTAAGAGACGATCACGTGGTAGGGGTCCAGTTCAAGACACCACCTTTCCATAGCCTTGTTGTCTACTGATAGACCGGAAGTGTAGAGGTGACTTGAACAAAGAGATATACTTGTCAAGAATGACAACGAGGACAAAAACTCTGATCCTTGACATGCAGCAGTGGAGGTGGATCTCAACTTTCCTTCAAGAGGATTACTCTTCCCTTCTGGATCAGTGTATTTGGTACTAACGGACCTAGATATAAACATAATACGACGTTTGAACCCTTTTTATTATTTATATGTAGACACGGTTATCATGAATGCTGCTGTTTTTTGATTTGCATTTTTAAATTTTGGAAAATATTTTCCTGAAAGATTGTGTAACACTTCTTACAATTCCTGAATCTATTTATTGTACTATTCTTCAAATTACCAATGTTTGTTTTGTGTACTAGTTTTGCTTGATAAAGTACTGTATGGATTACTCCAAGGCCTTTTGACAAAATAAACAAAATCTTAAATGGGCTACTTATTAAATTTAAATGTGTTTTGTTGACATTTGATATGGATTATTCAAGTTAATGCATTAAAGCTAAAATAATTATTGTAAATTGAACATGTAATTCTGAACTGTTGATAAACTTAAGTGTGCCTTTTATCTCCAAAACTTCGTAATCTGGACATTTACCAATAGGTAGATGTAATGATATGCTAAACTCTTTCGCTTAATGATTGACACACACGTTTATATAAGGGTCATGGACCTCAAAACGTGTATTTACAATGAAATATATATATATATATATCCAGAGTTTGAGAAATCATCCCTCGTGGTAAGTGGTGTAGGAAGTTAAACATTTTTATTCAAAATAATATTTTCCTAGCTGTAAAAAAGGTCTGGTGCGATACATTGACTTTCATTACTAGTGACAGATTCATTATCCATTACATCCTCCATGGTCTAGAGGTAGCACACTGGCCTCTTGTCCCCGAGGTCATGGGTTCAAACCTGGCGGAAGGCGATGGATTGTTCTCGGGTGTAAAAATCCTGAGCATGGGTTACTTCGGATGGGAAGTAAAGCTGGCGATCCCGTGTCATAGATTTTCTACACCTAAAAGAACCTTAAGCCTGACAAAGGGGCCTGTGAGCAAAATTAAATGGTCTTTCATTTTCAGTATAGAATGGTACGCTGCGAAGTATAACATTTAAAGAAGGTTCATGCAAAAGTGCTTACAAGGGGGGGGGGGGTGCCAGAATTGCGAACTTTCAAATACATATGTTCGTTGTGTGGAATATGTACTTAAGAAACGAAAGAATATTCAGCATTGTGTACTTCAATGAGCTCTGTATATTTTTTTCCTGCAGTAGGCTTTTGTATGTATTATAAGGAAAAATTACAAATAACGGACATTTTTAAATTACTCACATACAAATGTTTTATTGGATTCATCTTAGACTTTAAAAACTGTTTTTCCCGTGAAATTCTGATATCAAAAATGATTTGTCAGAATATAATATGTATCTACTAAGGTAGACGGTGTCCTGCGCCGTGACATAGTGGGCTAAGGCATCCTACCTTGGTTCCTTGCCTTGGAAAGCGGCCCGGGATCGATAGCCCCCTGGGGGTGCAGATTTTAAGTCCGGGTGTAGGAACGGTGCCCACTCAGCATCATGAGGAACTTAGGATAGGTAAGCGGCTGTGGTCAAAGTCAACTTTCCGGCTGGGGGTGCCGACATGCCGACAACATTTCCTCCCCGTAGCGGTTGGATGATCGCCACCTCTACCTTGCGTATGTGGGCGTGAGGCCGGCAGTTGGGCTGGCAGGCCCTATGAGCTGTCGTACCATGGGTTATTATTATTTATAAGGTAGAAGGTAGTGAGGGGAGAAAGCAAAGGAATTTGAGGTATTGCATTCGGTTGATCCAAGCTCTTCTCTACAACCTGTTTTCACAAAAACTTACTACTGTATGTTAGTACTGCTTGTTAGTAGATATAAACCTTCAGTTCATATTTATTTCGTGTGGGATAAAGTCCCTTAAGCGATAGCCAGTTTTTTAGAGAGCGTGTCGCTAAGTGATGACTTGAAATTACCCGCACTTCGCATTGTGTGAGAGTGACACGAATAGCGAGTTCGGAAGAATTTGAGAATTTGAAAATTCCTACCAATAACAAGAAATACATCTGAAAGTGTCAATTCTATAACAATTGTGGCAAATTGTGTAACTTAAGATTATCATTTTTCGATAAAGTTTTGTGCATCCCTTACGGTTGCTAGTCATTGAGAATGAAGAGAACTTAGTATGGTTTTCCCAGAAAATTCAAATATGCATTTGATTTGTCATGACTATACGATTTTGAAAAACAAAAAATCGTGATATATACTTTTGAGGGAAGAAAATGCATATTGAATTTAGTTTTTACTGAGGTGGATTTTCTTGAACAATTTCGTTTGGTTTCTTGGAGCTTAAATACCAAATTTGGTATTTAACCGACTTATTTTTATGTTATGGTGTTCAGGTAAATCCTCACTCACTCTTGCTTTACTGTAAGACCCTTTATTTAGTGTCAAGACATGCAATTATATCAAAATCTCTATTGATTTTTTGGTTGGAATGCAATACTTTTTTTTTTTTTTACTTAGAAAAGTAAAAATGGAAGAATAAACGTCATGTGACATCACGTGGTCGTTTGACCCCTCATTCCCCGTGTCATACACATGTGTCACGTTTGGAACACCCTCTGTTCGAGCTATGATATATTACGATTTGTTCAGTTATATTTCATCCTTACAGCAACTGTATTTAGTAAAACTAGACTTTCAATTATGTATATAGGCTACACGTGCCAAACATGTTGAGCGGTTGGGACAAAAATAACTTACGGTATCTTTATAACAAGTTCAGGGTAATGTATTCGCCTGACTCTGCTTATGATAATCCGCTTCTGCCACTTAATTGGTAAGCTTTCCGATACCACGAAGTCGTTCCTCAAGGTCGGATGATGTGCCCTGCATCTTCACTGTGCATGAGAATTGCATGTTTGTGTTTGGTTTCTTCTCGAGTGAAGGGCAAGATAAACCATGTGCGTGCCATGGATAATGTATTAAAACACTGATCGACCCTCAATAGGCGTCTAGCCATGCTTTCGTGACGTGCGTATGACGTAACATGGGAGACATCTGCCAGCGTGGTAGCGTCTTCCGCGAATCTGCTAACTGAAATCTGCCCACGCAGATTTATTTGTGTGGTTAATAACTGCAGCATGAACTTGAAAAGTGCCCATTGCTGAGTTTTTATAGTCGGGCCGCATGCTGTTTGTCTGCAAGTTATTAGGCTTAGAGTTGAACTAGAAACGCGATATTTACACGTCCACAAGGCAAAAATGTAATATACCCAGCAAAAATAATCTGTTGATGGAAACTCCAGGTACTATACCTTTGTAGTTCTTTGTAGCAAACAGAGAAAGTAGGATCGAAGAAATACAAAATTATTATTTACGTTCTGTAACGTTAATTCGGGCATTGAATGAAATGATGCTCAAATGAGCCCAAGTTACATAGATCGTAGGGCTATTAAGTTATTAATCTTTCAGGATAAGGGTAAGCTTCCAATGTTAAATTATATCGGACGATGAATGAAATGATGTTCAAATGTGTACAGGGTACATAGAGCTTAGAGTCATCAGACATTCATCTTTCAGGATAAGGGAAACCTCCAACGTTAAGTCATATCGGACGGTGAATGAAATGATGTTCAAATGAGTACAGGGTACATCGAGCTTAGAGTCATCAGACATTCCTCTTTCAGGATAAGGAAATACCTCCAACGTTAAGTCATATCGGACGATGAATGAAATGATGTTCAAATGAGTACAGGGTACATAGAGCTTAGAGTTACCAGACATTAATCTTTCAGGATAAGGAAATACCTCCAACGTTAAGTCATATCGGACGATGAGTGAAATGATGTTCAAATGTGTACAGGGTACATAGAGCTTAGAGTCATCAGACATTCATCTTTCAGGATAAGGAAATACCTCCAACGTTAAGTCATATCGGACGATGAATGAAATGATGTTCAAATGTGTACAGGGTACATAGAGCTTAGAGTCATCAGACATTCATCTTTCAGGATAAGGAAATACCTCCAACGTTAAGTCATATCGGACGATGAATGAAATGATGTTCAAATGAGTACAGGTTACATAGAGCTTAGAGTTACGAGACATTCATCTTTCAGGATAAGAGAAAACCTCCAACGTTAAGTCATATCAGACGATGAATGAAATGATGTTCAAATGAGCCCAGTATACATAGAGCTTATCGTTATTAAGTAATCATTAAACTTTCAGGATAAGGGAAAACCTCCGACGTTAAGTCATATCGCACGATGAATGAAATGTTCAAATGAGCCCGAGTCCATACAGCTTAGCATTGCTTGACATTCATCTGTCAGGATAATGGAAGACCCCGGAAGAAACCTTATCCGCATAGCTACCCTGACGGAGATTCGAACTCGGAAGCTCTTGAACGTGTGGCAATCAGGCTGCCACCTTTGCTACAGAGGCAGACAAAATCAAAGTGACTGCCTCAGTGGTTAGTATGCTATCTTTTATCTCCAGAGATCTCGGGTTCAATTCCCACCTAGAGTTTTAGAATTTTTCTTCAGCTAGGATTATTGCCTCGTCCTCCATTGAGTTTGCAAGCATGAGAGAGAGAGAGAGAGAGAGAGAGAGAGAGAGAGAGAGAGAGAGAGAGAGAGAGAGAGAGAGAGAGAGAGAGAGAGAGAGAGAGAGAGAGAGAGAGAGAGAGAGAGAGAGAGAGAGAGAGAGAGAGAGAGAGAGAGAGAGAGAATATGAGTAATATCAAAAGGTAGTCAAATCCAAAAATTAATATCACAGTAATATAACATCATTAACTTCATTGCTTTTGAGCAATTATTGTTTCTAAAAGAGTGAGGATGTCTCCTGTATCACATTGGAAGTTAAAGATGCCATATAAATGGGATGGGGCAGAAATCTGCAGTAAGGGGAACGATGGCACTGCTCTCCTGAATTATTTGTATAACAATAATTTTAGCTTTTTTGGAGTTTTTGTTCTGTTGCTATGATTTGTTAGATATCATTCTCTATTCTTACATTTAACACATCTTTTAGACTTTTTGACTATCGTATTAAAAAAACGACATCTTGGCTGTTTCTTGTACAGAATTTGTTCATAATTTGTCTGTTTTACCCTGTCCTTGATTGCAGCCCGTAAATACGAGAAGTTATTGTATTGATCGGTTAAAAAGAATTGTAACCCTCATTAAAATAATCAAACTAAATGAAATTGGTGGTAGTTTAGAGTGATCCTACTGAAAAAATAAACGAACTTGACAAATAACGTGAAGACAGTCGACATTGATCTTCAGGGGGAAAAGCTGTGCTATTGTGTGTAGTTGCGAGGCAGAGCTCTAAACAACACTAAACTTTATTTTCCGTTAAAACTGATCTAAAATGTTTCTGGTGCAATTCTGTAAGCTTCGAATTTGTGACCGATGAAAGGACTCTGAGTGTGGCGTGCGATAATTGGTTAAAAAAATAATAAGAACCATTTTGTTTAATGAAACATTAAGAGATATGCTGCCTGATTGTAAGATGATTTTAGGGCGCCATTTCTCCAGCTACACTCGGTTCTCTTGCGGAGTGGAGAGAGCCCTTAAATAGGTTACTATATATTTTAATGGTCCCGTACACAGAAGAATAGGGATTTTTAGGAATAGTTTGTTGAACAAGCAAAGAGGGTAATGTGATGTAATCCATACGATCTTTCAAAATATATATGATATCCACTAAATACAGCTAAAATCCAAGAAGTACGCCAATAAATCTAAAAAAATACAGCATAAATTCACTGAATACAGCCAAAATTAACTATATACAACCAAAATGCACTGAATACAAACAAATTTCATTAAATAGTGCAATAAATCTACAAACTACAGCCGTAATCCACTAAATAGAGCAATAAATCTATAAAGTACAGCCAAAATGCACAAAATACAGCAAAAATCCACTAAATAGGACAATAAATCTACAAAATACAGCCAAAATCCACTAAAATGCAACCATAATCCACTGAATAGGCCAATAAATCCATTACAAATGGAATAAAATTCACTAAATAGGGCAGTAAATCTGGAAAATACAGCCCAAGTTCGCTAAATAAGCCAACAAATCCACTAAAAATCCGCTAAATATATTTAAAATCCGCTAACTAGGGTAATAAATCCTTTAAGTACGCAGATAAACCCGTTAAATGCTCTGAAAGATTGCGCTGTCAAGAGAAATTAAACGCATTCAGTTACCTAGGACGTAGACTGTGGACGTTTAATGTTCAGAAGCACTCCAGAGGTAGATGAATTAAGGTTTTGTCACAAGATTGCTGCAATTTTAAGCAGCAAAGTTGTAGGTTGTAGAATGTGTCGTGGAAAAATGCTGGTGGGAAATGATAGGGTATTAGTGATCGATCTTCAGTAACTTAGAGGAAACATACGAAGGAAATGCTGCAGAAAAATGCAGTGGCTGAAGCTTGGGATTATTTTGGTACACGAGGATTATCGTTACCAATACTACATATAGTTAGTAGGGTAAGTATTGTATTTAACTTTAAATTCGTGTCGAGATTTCACAGAAATGTTTTCAGGTCCCTTGAATAAAACAAAATTAGAAACAGCGTCTATCAGTGGATGTGTGAATAACTCAAAAACAGGGGGTCAGATAAATACCAAAACTTCTATTTAAGTTCAGTATCTTCCAAGGATGCTACAGGAGGATTTTCAAAGTTTTGAATAAAATATTTGCACCCCAAACTACGCTTAATAAGAAAATAATTTGAAAATTTTGATTCAGACAACTGAGCTACGCTACAGAGGTCATTCGGCACGGAGTTCCAGTATCTATTACCTTCAAGTGTTGCACCTCCGGGTGGAAGGTTGGGACGAGAGGAGAGAAGGCGGCCGTCCAAAGGCGTCACTACAGTGCAGAGGGCAGAGACCCCACACTTTACCGGTTGGAAATACCCTGCAAAGCCAGTGCAACATGTATCCCACCCTACTGTGGTCCGGAAACCGGCCGGAGACCGTTCTACCGGAGGAGGAAGTGTGTAACAGGAGCATATCATCTTGCCATGCAACGCCAAGACTCACGCCGAATTTTTTTATCCTGAAAGAGACCACCAGATGAAAGATGTGAAAAATGAAGATGAAATGGAGAGACAGGAAATTCGGAGAATGTTCCGGGAAACCCCCTGAAAAAGCCCCCGGGTCTGGCAGTTTGGAACCCAGACCTTGCGAATGCGGGCCATAGACGAAACCGCCTGAGCCATCACGTTCTACTTGATTCTGACAGAAATGGCTTTTGATGATCTTTATTAAGGGGACTCCTAAAGCCCTATATTACTAATGTTAAAATTGGAATATTAATGTCCCGTTTTCTCAGGATCTATTGGGTGTAGAAATCGGAATGTTTTACAGTCTATGTATTGGTCCTTCCTAAATATACTGATCCTCATTTCTTTAAGATTCTAAAGTAGTACGTGCTTTTTAATTTTTTTACTGCGGTTCTATTTTTTTTTTCGTTAAAAGCTGAACTTTTTATTTTTTTAAATAATCCATATTAGGAAATTGAGGATCCTCACTGTGAAATTTAAATTGTCATAAAATTTGTATGGAGATATTACTAATGGTTTATGAGAAAACAGGGCTTTTATATTGAAAAAAAAAAAAATGTAGTTTTGAGAAAATTGATGTTGAAGTAAAAATAAATGATTTTGTTTTTGACTGAAAGTTTTTTTTTAACGTAATTATATGTTTTACACACATATCTCTTACATTATTTACCTTCTTGAAAGCCGTAGTGGCTCTCTCCGAAGATCTGTGGGCACATGTCCGTCGGAAAGAATTGTGCTTTTCCCTGAGTTCTCAGAATCGGTTAAATAATTGTCAAGACTACTGTATGTGTGTAACATATACTCATATTTTATCTATAATATTAGTTTAAACGTATTATAAAATTATTTTAAATAAACAGCGCTATTACAGTTTTTTTATCTTGTCAATTATTATTTAACCATTTTTGACCTTTGATGAATGAGTCAGGAAAACGAAATTTACCAGATGCCTGGGTACAAAGTATACGTTGAAGTTTACAAATAGAATAATCTCCATGGTCTGTTGCAATATTTTCTGGGTGAACTTTGTTCTGCTGAATAAGATTCGATTGCGTACCGATTTTGTTAACCTAGACACTCCTATAGCATTACAAGGGCGTGATTTTAAAATCTTTCTGTGAAAGTTTTTATCTTTGAAAGAACCAGCGTTTTATATGATTACTATATAGGGAATATGTACCGGGGAGAGAAGGTCATGTGTGAGTGAGGAAGGAGGAACACAAAAACGGAAACTTCTTATTTAGATCAGCATTTTCTGATTACAACATAAAGATTTTTGCAAAAATTGCACCACATCAATATCTACGAGATTCGTTCAAGTTATAAAACCTATTTTTTTCAGAACCAGATATGAACTTTTTTTAAAAAAAATACACGTGCACACTTTGTGAATGAGTGACAGATGGCAGGACTGTACAGTGCATAGAACTCTAATCGAAGCGACGATAGTTAGGACTGATTTTTATCCTTAAAATGACAATTTTTCATTACAAGAACAGCGTGTAAACATTCGTTTTGTCCATTTTCGTGGTGGGACATCTATTGAAATTCATCACCAGTTGAGTGAGGCATGTGGTGCTGGTACCATGGATGTCTAATGTGCGTTCCTGGGTACGACAATTTTAATGAAGGCAGAACATCGTGTGACAACAAACCAAGACAGTCACGGTCTCGCACCAGCCGGTCTGACCACATGATCCAGCGAGTGCAGAACGTTGTTTTGGAGGATCGCCGATTGAGCATTTTCAGATCTTCCTGCAGGATTGTGTGCACAGATCCCACGAAAATGCCAATTTTGGAGGCGAAGCCTTGCAACCCTATTCTTCTAATGTAATTTTATATAATTATAGTCAGAGGAAAATACTTGAGGAAAACTCGTCAAGCTTGTTAATATATAGGTATAGAACTTGCAACAGTGTTTACCTTCTGTAACAACTACTTAATAATGAGAGGAAGTGTTGCATTCCACCCAAAACTATGATTTTCAAGCACGTATTTTGATGCCACCTGAATAAAATAGATGTTTTTAAAAGAAAAGGTCAGAGTGAGAGAGAAAACAATATAAGCAGCTCAAAACGAATTCAATATTTTTCAAGGATATAACAAAAGATTAAAAACATTGTATGAAAACTTAAAAAATAATGAAAAAATACAATTTCGATATTCCAGACTACCTTGGAATGCATGTTATGATTTTCTATTTCCTAAAAAATGGGTCCAACTGTTCTGATCAAAATGACCTATTTTTAAAATATTCATACGACCTAAAAAGGGAAGTGCTCTGTTTTCGCAACAGAATTTGTACTTTTTTTATAACTAGTAAATCATTAAGAGATTACAATTTTTCTACAAAAACTTACATCTATTTAAAGTATGAAATAGAAATGTCCCTCTTCCTCACCAATGCTGGTGTTACGAGTCGCTCGGGTTCCCTCAGAACGAGGTAGCCGAAGCATTTGACCTGGGATACCAGGGTTGAGGAGACGGCCCAACGCCTGGATTTTTTTTTTTTTTGTGTGTGTATAATGTACGTCCTCCAACGTTAAGTCATATCGGACGGTGAATGAATGAATTGGAAGAAATGATTCTCAAATAAGTCCAGGGTGCCTGGAGCTTAGAGTTACCCGACATTCGTCTTGTAGGATAAGTGAAAACCCCGGAGAAAACCTTTCCAGGTAACTCACCCTGACGGAGATTCGAACTCGGGACCTCTTGAACGTGAGGCACACATGCTACCATCTACGCTACCGAGGCGGGCAACAACGCCTGGGATGATGAAGAGATTAATCAGTAAGCAATTGGCGGAATGAAAGATGGGGGAAACCGGAGGACCCAGAGGTAACCCACCCCAGCGCCATGTTGTCCATCACCAATCCCACTTTGCGGTCGCCTGTGATCGAACCCGGGCTGCCTAGGTGAGAGCCAAGTGGTCTAACTACTCAGCCATGCCGCGGCCAATATACCTATATATGGATTATATAGTAAGATTATATTTACCTCTTACAGTTTATGCTCGCGTCGGTAGCGTGTCTGCCTCACGTTCAAGAGGTCCCGAGTTCGAATCTCGGTCAAGGTAAGCTACCTGAATAAGGTTTTTTCGGGGGTTTCCCTTATCCTTAAAGATGAAATGTCTGGGAACTCCACGCTCGATGGACCTTGGGCTCGTTCGAGCATCATTTCACCCATTTCATTCATCGTACGAAGTAACTTAATGTTGGAGGAAGTAAATTAAAGAAAAAAATCTAACAATTTACGAGTTATTTACATATCATTCAGTATTAAAGATTATGACTGAGGTTATTTCCAGAAAATTCATGATTACATTGCATTTGTCATGAACATGTCTTAAACATACAGCACATATTAATAAACAGTTGTCTCTGCCATTTTTTAGAAAACCAAAATTTGCTAAAAATATTCCATGTAAAGGGTAGACTAGGGTGAGGGGATTCCTTGAAAATATGCATAAGTAAGAGAATTTTGTGAAAGAAAAAAAATACAATTAATTTCTGTGTCCCTAATACTTTCTTGGAATAAAGATAACAGAAAATACCAAACCTAAATGGAGAAACCTTGGCGTAAACAGGGCAGGAAAGAAAACGTGATTTGAATTGATCTGACTGGCAGTTAAATGTAGATTAACTCAAAGCTCGGTGATTCCAGTCGACATGGAAGATAACTTTCCTAATTGTATATGCTGAACACAGCCACCGCACATCATTTGTTGCCCTGGAAAACAATTGAATGCAACATTGTAACTTCCGCTGCAGGAAAACCAGTGTTCAGAGTGCAAATTTTCCTGGTAGTCAAGCTTGCAATGACTGTGCAGTTTTGTTGCATAAAACAGCTGGGTTTGTCTTTCAGGGTCTAGTTACCGTATGCAAGATTTTCGGTTAAAGGAGCTCGCCTCTGATACTGTTCTTGTAGGATGAAGATAGTTCCTGTCGTAATTTCTGCGTAAATATGAAATGCAGGAAAATTATATATCTTTAAGGAAAACTGTTGGATTGGGTGTATTTTGCTTCAGATATTACGAGTACTGTTATTCGAGTAGCTTTTCGATTAATTGAGGTTAACGAGTAGTATTTCATGACAACAAGCATGATGTTGAAATCTTAACTAAATTATTTTAAAATGGAATTCGGCGAGACAATCACAATGCTATAGCGAATATGATTGTTGCACCTTTAATATGACTGAAGTGGTTTATCTGTTTCATCTTTCTGAAAAATAGACTGCACTAATTTTATTAGCTCGTACCTCACGCTGAATCTCAGAACTGAATAAAAATAGTCGAATAATGCGTTTTGGAATGAAAACATTTTTTGGGAGACAGAATAATCCAATGGACGCAGAGGTGATGGAATGGATTCGTCGTAAACTTGAAAATTGACTTCGTACCACATTTTTGTTTATTTCTGTAATATATTGCGTTAGAGCACGTGTCGCTTCTTTTATGTTTAAAATGTTTGGATCTATAAATATCACTAATAGTGAATATGAAAGTGTATGAGTATAGGCTTCCTAAATCACTAGTCAAATCGAAGCAGATATTGTAGGAATAAAATAATGAATGTGAGGAGGGAAAAGGACAAGTTATTAGTTGTTTAGCACCATGCTTTAGAATTATCGATCAAGTGATTGAGGGATCGATCACATTGAGGGAAAGCGTTCGGGTGTAATTATTACTTCACTGATATCCAGAAAAATAACACTGCGTTTTGATTCATTCATTCTCTATTTACCTCCAGGAGTTAAACTCAGGACATCTGAGGTACAGCTGTGCAAGTCGGCCACAACTGAGTTTCATAAATAGTAAATTTTGCTACCCAAATTCGTTGATTCTCAAAAGGGGCATGCCTGCAGTAATTTTTTGAACTATTCTATGAATGCAATGTATGTACATTATTTTTCAAGTTTAAATTTAATTTACGTTCTCCAACGACGAACTAGGACTCTTACCTCTTCACGACTACATTCGCAGGATCGCCCGTCGTTTCTTTTCCACACTGCAAGAAGTTCCAGGAGCTGTGCATCGGCGTCCGCACGCGCCAACCCTCACGCTTAAAGAGGAGACTACCACAGGACTTGCTTCTGAGTGTTACATCTGATTCCAGTGATTCTAGTGCTTGATGTGTGTCTTACATCTCCAATATTGACTGAATTCTTCAGAGTGTATTATTGGAGTTCTAACTTAATGTAGTTAAGAGGGCGGCCTGTTAGCCTACTCCTGAGTGTTGTTGTCTTCAATTTGTTGTTCTCTAACCTTCTTTTCACTCTGATCTGTAAAGCATTGTACTGCTGATCCATCAAAATATGTATATAGCGTTCTCCAACGTTGTCATATCTGAGGATAAATGGAAACCGAGAGACACCCCAGCTCAGTGTGTTCACTGTCATGAGAACCATCCAGCTAACTACCGTGGCTGTCGACATTATTTAGAACTTAAATCCAGAACACAAAATAACACAAGGCAACAGCCTGGGAATTCTCATCGCCCCCGTCCACTACAACAATCAGACCATCCTGCACAGCACCATTACAACCACCAGCTGCATCACCAGTACCTCCAACTTCTTCACCAGCAACTTATGCCAGTGTAACTTCTGCTTCCTCGACGAGGCGTACTACTACACAACCGGATCCCTCTGACTCTTCTTCTCTCTCGGCTCTGCTAAGTAGCCTGTTAACTCAACTTCTAAATTCTTTATCCACGTTCCTCACCCCTCTCTTACCGCAACTTACACAATGTCTCCAAAATGCTCTTCTAACTGCTTTCCGAAATGGTGGTGTGTAATAGGCCATCTCTTTCATCTCTCACTCTCCTGAACTGGAACGCTAATGGCATACGCGCTAAACGTGCCTCCTTCGCTGCCTTTCTCAGCTTGCACAGTATAGATGCTGCCTGTATCACCGAGACTCATCTTCTCCCGAATGAACGTTTCTCCGTTCCAGGCTAAAGGATTTATAGATTTGATCGGAATGCACCTTCCGCCTCTGGGGGAGTAGCTGTGCTAGTTAAACGTTCGCTGACTCATCATGAAATATTCCTACATGTGATTCCCGGCTTTGAGGTAGTGGGCGTTAAACTCTCTCTTCGCGATAGCAACGATCTCGTTCTAATGAGTGCTTACAAGCCCCCAAAGAGTAAGCTTAATACACACTATTTCTCTCTCCTTTTCACAGCAGAGAGCAGCACTCTCTTGCTAGGTGATCTGAACTCGAAGCATACTTCTTGGGGCTGTAGAGTCACAAACCCGAATGGACGGCGTCTGTTTCACACTATTAATGCCACTGGTCTTCACATACTGACTTCCACAGAACCGACTTACTATTCTGGCAACCCACAGGTAGCTCCTGACATTTTGGACATTGGGGTACATCGCAATATACGATTACCTGCATCGATTTGTGCACTGCCAGCGCTCGATTCCGATCACTGTCCAGTGTTGGTCACATTTAACCTCACTCCTGATATTTTGCCACAAGCCCCGCGTCTCATCGATGGCTTTGTCAACTGGAACATCTTCCGTACACATCTGGATGCTGCACTCCACACCTCTTATCAACTGGGTAATGCGGATGCCATAGACGCTGCCGTTCACCATTTTACCTCTGCGCTCTCTTCTAGCGTACGATCTTCTACTATCCGCAATCCTCAACCTCGCCATTTACCCTCCTTGCCTATCCATATTACTCGACTCATCCAAGAGAAACATCGCATCCGTCGATTGTGGCAACGTCAGCGTCTACCTTGGCTGCGCCAAAGATTAAATAGTCTCATTCGACAAGTACGAACCGCACTAGAGCAACACCGATTTCAGGAGTACCAGCGACAATTAGCCACTATCCGTGCCGGCGATCATACCTTATGGAACATCACTAAACGGATTCTCCGAGAGCCGACAGTGATTCCCTCTCTTCAGGTTGATGGGACCCTTTTGAGTGACTCTGCTGCCAAGTGTGACGCTCTAGCCACTCACTACGAGCGTACATTTACGCCTAACACCTGCCTTGATTCTAATATCCCCTCTTCCGTGGACAGGGAACTGCTTGAGTACCAACTTCGTCCTACAGCGCACAACAGAATTTCGTTCACTACTCCACGTGAATTGTCCCGCTTTATCCATCGTCTTCCCGTTAAAAAGTCTCCCGGTCATGACCTTATCCCTAACGTTGTGCTGAAGAATTTGACAAACAAAGCCCTAGCTTATTTATCATCCATCATCAATGCTGCACTGCGCATTGGTCATTTTCCATCTACATGGAAACATGCAGAAATTATAGTCTTCCATAAGCCCAACAAGCCTAAAAATCTTCCCTCAAGTTACAGACCAATCAGCTTATTACCTACACTTTCTAAGCTTTTTGAAAAGATTATCCATCAACGTATTTCTCATTTTTTGATCCAAAATCAGATAATTCCGTCTTTTCAGTTTGGCTTTCGCCCGAAGCATGCTACCACTCACCAATTGCTCAGAATCACGCAGTGTATTATTCAAGGTTTCGAAAACCGGCAATACACCGTGGCAGCATTCCTAGATATCGCCCAGGCATTCGACAAGGTGTCGCACACTGGACTACTCCTTAAAGCATATCGCATTGGTCTCCCTTCTTATTTGATACAAATCATAGCAAGTTTTCTCACTAACAGAACTTTTGTGGTGCGCATTGCTGGTTTCACATCCACCCAACGGCCTATTTTAGCAGGTGTACCTCAAGGTTCAGTACTCGCACCGCTTCTCTTTAATATATTCACTCATGATCTTCCTGATGTAACTCCAGTTTGTACGGCTTTATATGCAGATGACACTGCTCTCTTTTATTCTCACACCACTATCCTTCATGCCATTCAGGAACTGCAAATTGCCCTAGATCAATTAGCTCATTGGTTCTCTCACTGGCGCATTTCCCTCAATACTAACAAGACAGAGGTTAAGATCTTCTCTTTACGACCTTATAGGGATCCTCCTTCACTACAGCTGCTGGGGGAACCGCTCTCCTGGTTACCAACCAATGTGCCCGTGAAATATCTAGGGGTGTTATTGGACACTCGACTCACTTGGAACGCCCACATCTGTCGGTCTGTCACGCTTGCGTTTGCCCGGCTATCAAAACTGTACCCTTTACTCAACAGGCGCACTTCACTTGTTTATGAATCCTCCCTGCTTCTTTACACATCTCTAGTCCGTCCCATTTTTACCTATGCAGCTCCAGTCTGGGGTGGCACCAGTAAGACTAATCTCCGCCGACTGCAGGTACTACAAAACAGGGTGCTTCGTACAGTTACAAACGCGCCATGGTTCATCCGAAACCAGCAGCTGCACCATGAGTTTGGTCTTCTACCCGTTCACCAATACATCCGACGCCTGGCACGTCCATTCTTTTACAATCTCCAGGAGGTCCCTGGAGCTGTTACCTACCGTCTCGGCTGTCGCACTCGCCAGCCAACTCGCCTGAAGCGCAGACTGCCCCAAGATCTTCTCCTGAGTGACGTCTCCAGCACAGATGCCTCAGACACGTGATTACTACTATCAGACTTTAAGTTCTCAATTTGTGTTACAGTTATCCTTCATATTTAGTTAGAGGAGTCGTTCACGGCTACCTCCATTGTTCTGTGTCCTGCTCCTATGTATCTTATAACAAACATCTGTAAAGCATAATTGCTGATCGATGGATAATAAATTAAAAAAGAGGATAAATGGAGTGATGTTCAAATGAGTCCAGAGTCCATTGAACTTAGAGTTAACAGACCTTCACCTTTCAGGATAAAGGAAAATATCCATCTTTAGGTCATATCGGAGGATGAATGAAATGATGTTCAAATGAGTAGGTACAGGGTCCATAGAGCTTATAGTTATCATTCTTCTTTCAGGATAAGGATAAACCTCCAACGTTAAGTCATATCGGACGATGAACGAAATTACATCCAAATGAGTTCAGGGTCCATAGAGCTTAGAGTTATCAGACATTCTTCTTTCAGAATAAAGTAAAACCTTCAATTTTGTCATTTCGGACGATGAAATAGATGATGTTCATAGAGCTTAGAGTTAACATATATTCATCGTCCAGGACGAGGGAAAACTTCCAGCGTTGTCATATCGGACGATGAATGAAATGATGTCCAAATTAGCCCAGAGTCCATAGGGCTTAGAGTTAACAGATAATCTTCGTTCAGGACGGGCCCAAATGACCTCGTTGTCGACGGGCCCTAAAACACCACTAATCCTAATCGTTCAGGATAAGGGAAAACCTCCAGCGTTGCTATATCGGACGATGAATGAAATGATGTCCAAATTAGCCCAGAGTCCATAGGGCTTAGAGCTGCCAGACATTCATCTTACAAGATAAGGAAAGCCTCCGACGTTATCATATCGAACGATAAAATAGATGATATTCAAATGAGCCCAGGGTTCATAGAGCTAGAGTTCACAGACATTCATCTTTCGGGATAAGGGGGAAAAAAACCGTAAAAACCGTACCCAGATAACTCACCCTGACCGGAATTCGAACTCGGGACCTCTTGAATGTGATTCAGTCACGCTATCACCTCAGTACAGAGGCAGGCATAAAGTGTGTATGGCATACCGGGTAGAAAGAATTTGATTTTTAGATTTCTCTAAAACAATAAAAGTCTGGCTGTATGCTTTCCCTTAAGGACAGAATGAATGTGTACTTTATTCTGATGTGAAATGGTTTCTGCATTAGGGAATGTTATCTTCTAACTGGAAGTGTTCTTTAATTCCTAAGGGATATCTTTCGGCTATCTACTCTTAGCGAAATGGCTGTTCTTAATAAAAACACCTTAGAATGCAGCAGTAAAATAATTATTAAATTTGTAAATAAACGGAATAAACCTTATCGGAGTATGTTTTTGAAAATAAAATAAAAATGGGTATTTTTATTTCACAGATTATGAATCTCAAATAAACGATTTAGCATTTTAAAGTATTTAATCTTTTGTAAACATGCAGGAAGAGATATAAAAACAGTGGTAATTATTTTTATATTAACGAAATGACATTTTGATGCCCAGTTATCACATACCACAGCTCTATGTAGTGTACCTATATTCCGATATCGTAACATCATCATAAATTACCATTTGTACAAAAGGAAAATGTTAGGAAAATATGAGGGAACAAATTACTTAATAAAGAAAGGAGAGATTAGAGTAAGTGTGTGTAGATTACTTGCTGTTCTGTCACTACTTTGATAAGATTACCTTAATCGTTCCATGTGTGAATTACATTGCGGTGAAAAGCAGGGAAAACCCATTATTTTTTTAAATAGTGTTCACAGACGGAATATAATTTTTCGTTCGTCTTCGTGCACAGAATCCATACAGCTTCCACTGGGAATATTATTGATGAGATACATTTGTCAAACTATTCTCTCGCTTTTTCTTTCTGTCCTTATTTCTCTGATCCTGCTAGGGAAACGTGCTACCTTCCCCCCCCCCCTCCTAAAAGAGACGAAGTTTTTATACCAAAGATAAATGACGAAAATTTTGACACGCTCTGTATGTTCTGTGCTCTGTATGTGCTGTATATTGTAACAGTATGGGTTACTTAAGATTCGGAAATGCGGTTTACAGAAATTTAAAACAACTTTTGCAGCAGTAAAAAGACGTGAAATTGACAATCAGTTGCCTTTAAGGCCGACTTGGTGCTCCGCTACACGAAAACAAATGAAAGAAATCACTGAGGTACACTTCAGTCGTCGACTGTCGCAATAAGCAACGCAGAACTGCCACTTCTAACACTTTGCTTTTGTTTATACGCCCAGCCATTGTTTCTAGAATGCCGTAGACCTTCCAAGAAATTTCTGGGCAACAATATTAGACCAAGAGCTCTGGAACCTCTCTCCAATTCTTTCTCTCCTGCCCACGCGCCCGGCTCCGGCTTGTCGGGGCAGCTCAACAATGCCATCTGTGACACTATGTATATTTCGATTTGGAATATTGTGTTTCAGTGCCTGTGTTTTTCGTAGCGATTAAAACCTCCTCTATATCTCGTTATGTTTTGAATGCAATCATCCTTTCAGTCAGTTTTTTTTTTCATATTTTTATCTTAATGCCTTTTGATTTTCTGTCCCTTCTCCTCACAATTGGCTTAGGTTGGATTGTGAAATAATGGTTAAAATGTATTATTATTATTATTATTATTATTATTATTATTATTATTATTATTATTATTATTATTATTATTATTATTATTATTATTATTATTATTATTATTATTATTATTATTATTATTATTATTATTATTATTATTATTATTACTATTGTAATAGTATTTTCATGTACATCTAAGGCAAAAGAATCCGGTACACTGTATGCTTCTCCCATGTTAGTGGTTTTTAATTAAATGGATGAGAAAATATATATTCAAAAGAAATTGATTGCCATACGCTGCTCAAACATTTCCAAATACGTTATTTATTTATCTACCTGCAGCTATTTTAAATTACAAATACCATATAACGAAAGATGCCTCTTGGATAAAACCTTGAACGACATTTCGTGACTTTTACGTAAGACGTGGAACTGAGAATGATTAAACAGATATACCTAGCTGTGACGTGATTTGAATGTTGCGAAGGTTGCATTAAGGTGAATCTCCCACCGAAGTTATAAACAAATTGAGTGGTATTAAATCATTTGACATCGTTGATGAAGGTTAACATTTTCGGAACCTGAACTGGTTTAATGAGAAATGATCAAAGAAATGTAAAGATGTAAAAGTTGGAATAGAGAGGGGGTGGTTTAAGTTTAGAGAGGTTTGAACTTGAATTCATGATCTAGCAAGTTTCAGATATTTTAAGTTTTTTGGTCCAAGGGAAAAATGCATCTAATGTGACTAAATACTAGTGCAATGCAGTAAAAAAGAAAAAGGAATTAAGCTGTAAACAACAGAATGAATTTAAAGATTATTCGCAATTTAAGTCATAGCGACACGAAACCCCCTTCCCAGACTTGAAACTTAATCTTCTCTGGGTAACAGTCTGGATAGAGCAAATGAATTTAGAGTGCGATATATAAGAGATAAGTGTCCTACGAAACAAATCCGCCATCCAGGATGGTTTAACTCTTGTAGGGGAAAAAAGGCAAAGCTTTCCGGTGTTAATTCCGAGGGTTGAGTCAGTTTAGCGGCCGAACTCGGAAACAGCGCGATGCTGCTAACGTGTGCATGCGATCTCATAAGCTACGTGCATATGGCTTCTCTACCCACCATCGTTTATTTGTACATCTCTTCTGTCAAATATTCTTAAAGAACTTGTATTTGTATCTGCTTCATGCTAATGAATTAAAATGTTGTACAAATAGTTTTGTTACATATTTCTATGTAAAAGAGGAACAGAGAGAGATGAAGTACAGTCTACAGAAAATTGATATTTGATGTAGTCAGGTACTTACATCTTAATAACATTATTTGAACAGGCATTGAACAGTAAAAGGTTCATAGCACTGTTGGAAGGATCTGTCAGCACATTGCCAGCAGAGGATTTAGAGGACCCCATGGTTTCTACATAATAAATCTGCAGTTCCATATGCAATACTTAGAAGTGGCTTCCAGGTCAACTGATCTCAGGGGGTCATTACCAGCACAATTTTAAGATTTAACATCAGACTTTTTGGCCGATACCCAAACAGTGCTTTTTACTCGAAAAAACTATTTTAATATTCCATCACTTACCATTTTATTTTGGAAGGGACTAGTTTCGGAAGCTATTGCTGCCATTTTCAACCTCGAAGGGCAATTAAGTTGGACGTCACTGTTACAAAATAATTGTCTTCTTAGTTTCAACAGTGTTGCACTCCAATGACTTTCTCTACTCACTTATACAAACTATTCTTACAAACGCTTATTCTTCTGTTTCTTTAGTTTAATCGAAATAAGCATCTTGAGAAATGGATTTATCGTATACTTTGTTATATGTACAATGAGGAAGAGGGGTATAGTAGGTCATGGTCTAGGGGTTCACAAGGTTGTAGGTCCAAACCTGGCGGAGGGAGATGAATACTTTTCGGGCACAATAGTGCTTAGCATGGCTACCTTCGGAAACGAAATAAAGCCTGTGGTCGCTTGTATATTTACGGCACGGCCTGATAAAGAGCCTCTGAGAAAATTTAAGCGGTCTTTCACGCCCAAAATAGAATGGGACGCTAAGAACCACAACATTTAAAGAGCATCCTTAGGAAGAGGAATGCAGTAGGCTTAACCGACAGTCAAATCTTTCAAGTGTCGGTTGCTGCGTAGTGGCTTTGATGTTTCATTCTCTTTATAAACCAGGAGGCCGACCTTCGTAGCTATGGTCGTTAGAGCGCATGTCTCTAGCGTTCCGTTGCGTAGAGGGTCGTGGGTTCGAGTCCCGCCTTGGGTAGGGGTGTATTGTGTATGTATCTTGTGTGTGTACAACTAGAGAAAACATATCCGTTCGATGGCCAAATGAGTTCTTCCTCTAAGGCCGAAAAAAAAAGAGCCAGAAGAAGGGAGGATAATAACTTCCCATTTAGGAAAAGTAGGTATACATATTAGGAAATTCCCATAGGGGAGGGCATCCGTCCCCTTCAGCTGTCGTGGTGCGGGCGCTGCGTACCCTTAGCACTCGTGGTACCTCTGACGTTACTAGAGGAACCTCGGGCCACACTGCCGAACCCCTCCCGTCGGGGAGTTTTTCGGATTGGGTTGGACTCGAGGGGGCAGTGTGTTCCCGACACCCACGGGAAATTCGGTACCTCCGGCCAGGCTACGGCCGCCCAGAGGGGTTAGAGGGTTGTCTCATAAGTCCGGGGTACTAGCCTGCAGAGCTAGTAGAAGGTGTGCTAGATCACCAGGCTACGGCCGCCCAGAGGGGGTAGAGGGTTGTCTCATAAGTCCGGGGTACTAGCCTGCAGAGCTAGTAGAAGGTGTGCTAGATCACCAGGCGGCCCCACCGAGGTTTTCGGTAGTCTTCCCTGCGGGGTTGACGCGCGTAAGTGGCGTATCCACTTCCACCCGTCTTGACGTTGTTGTCAACGAGGGGGCTTTTTAAGAAATCACGTATTGCCCTATGGAAAGAGCCCCGGAGTTATCCATCGCACCCGGGTTGAAGGAGGCCAGGGTCTTAGGACTTTTGGGTAGATCCTCTGCACTAAACTAACCTATTAGGAAATTCAAAGCAATAACAAGAAATATCTCCGAAATGGTTACCTCCGAAAACGCGTGTAGCATAAATGTGTGCTTTAACCGAATCTGCATTTTATGTGCGTAAGATTTCGTCTGCCTCTTAAGGTTTGCCAGTTACCAAAATCATTTAGATTGAAGAAGACTTTGAGACTATTTCCTGATACTTTTTAATTTGACTAAAGATATCTTTAAATTACAGTAATCTAATTGGGACAGGAATTTGTGACCATTCGTCGTTAATTTGTCTCCATCTTCATCAGCCACGCGTTCGGGCGCAATTTGGGACAGGATTTCTATGTTGGACGCACAATTCTTTCTCTTCTCGTGTGAGTTTTTGCGGCTATCTATTTCCTCTGGTTACCAAGTGTATCATCTTATTCTAAATAAGAGTCATGAGACATCTGTTTTTCAGGTGTGGTTCGGAATAAAGTTTCGGAGAAGTCAAATTCTGTAACTATTTAATTGTATTATTTAGATTACATTTTGCTTGAACTTCCTTTCCCAGTCACTTCCAACATATCGATAAATTCTTACTTTGTTATATTTATACAGATTCAAACTATTACTTAAATGTTCTTGATCTTGCACCACTATTAATTACACTCCACCATTACAACAAAAATCTCTTTGATTTATCGTAACTATCATTACTCCTATCTTAATTTTGTGATTGGTCGATTTGATACCACGTCACAACATTACGTCATATTACGTCATACAATTATTACTTCGGCCAATCACACAATTACATACATTTTTACATATTTAAATTATTAAATATATTTACATAATATTTTTTTATAAATTTATAAACTTTTCATACTTCAAACATAACCCAAAAGTACTGTTACATAGTCAAAATAGTTGAAACGTTTTTTTAAGAACTTTCGAAACATTTTCAATGTGAAGGGTACTATGGTATGAGAGGATTTTTAATTAATTTTTTTCTATCATTGGAAGGCGCTGAACTTAAATGCCAAATTTAATATGTAATGAACTTTGTTTTTAAGTTATGCATTTCACAGAGGGACCTTTTTTAAAACATGTTTTTTTTTAATTCAAGAAGTTTCAAAATATGTATTTCAAAAAAAGTTTCGATATCGACTTTTTGTGTGAAATACACAATTTTATCTACTCATGTTAAGTACGTAACTAGAGAAAATAGAAATTCAGATAACACCGAATATTTAATAACAAACTTGCTGTTTTCACGAGGTCTTTAATGCGTTTAATATGGTAGCGCGCGGTCGCCTAGTGGTTACGGCACTAGACTCAAGCCAGGATGTCGCGGTTTCGATTTCCGATTGGAATTTATTCCTTCGTATAATCCTTGTGGTCGCACTATGGCCCTTGGGTTCACTCAGCTTCTTAAAGTCTGTTTAGTTAACTCATGTGCAATCGGCCGCTGCCTTTGACGAGCCCTTATAATCGTTTTACAACCCTGGCCCTCCTCCTCGCAGACCTTTCTGCAAGGTTGCCACCTTTCTCGATACGTTATGGGTATCGTACGAGGTTTCGTCTAAATAAATTATGTCCATTACTGCAAAACTTTCTTAGTTTTGACATTATATATATCGCCAAGCTACAATTCTACTGGGTTCCATAATAACCCTTAACTTATTCAAAGCGCGGTGTTTGAAACCAGCTCCTTTAGGAGACCGCGCAAAGTGCAGTGCCCATAAGGAAAATCACAAATTTCTTGCAAACGAGCAACCAATTCGTCTAAGGTGGGCGCTCTATCTTTTGCATAGAATCTATAAATTTCTCGACGAATTACTTTAGAGAAACGTTTCCTTTTGTTTTCACACTTGATCGGCGTCTTTGGTATTCCTTTCGTCACAATATTTCTTACTGTATTTCTGTGAATACCCAGAATTTATCTTAATTGCATGACCCCTTACCAAGATTATTTGTCAGCACATATTTATATGTGTTCAAAACAAGCGCTTGAATTTGCTTAGAAACAGTTCCCGTTATAACTTTGTTTTTTGAGGCTTTTCTAATAATATAACTCGGCCCAGTTATTCACACTATTGTCTTCACTTTGATTATTTTCACGTGACTGAAATTTATCTACTACTTCATTTGTATTTACCACTGCATTTCCCTCCCACGGTCTCCACATCGTGACGCACAACGAATTTCTGCACATAATGAAACAGATCAACTGGAAGTTGGAACTTTTGCAACTGAGACTCCACGTGGAGTAGACATGCGGCTGTCACTTCGAGTAAATCAGGGTTGCTATTGGTCCTCAACGACAGTGTTCCATTTCTGAAGTGTGGAGATAGATTTATGACGGTCATTAGTGGGCGGGAGGCTCAGGTTCCTTTGACTCCGAACTGCACACGTGTTAACTAAACAGACTTTAACAGAAATGAGTACCAGGACAATTCCTGGGGGTGAATGCGGCTGCCTCGTGGGGCTGACCACCTCACAGGCCTTGTATGCCGAGGTCTAGCAGATGGGCACTGTAACCACCCGTCGCCCCAATAGAGGCCGTGTAGCCTAGCATGGATCTTTACCTTACGTTTCGTTTAGCCTTATGGTACAAATAATCATACATGAAATGAGAATTTCTTACATTTTTCAAAGAAAATCGGTATACATTTTATTAGTCATTTAAATATCATAAAATAATTAAAATATTAGATAAACATCATGAGCCTTTTTTAAACAATAAACAATTTAAAAAAAGTAGTTTCATGTAAACGTCATTCTGGGGTGCGGAAATTTTCATGAAAATCTTTGTACACTTTGGAGAACGCTGAACTTGAATAAGTACAGTTGAAAGTTTCACATACAATTTTTCGTTTTGGACTGCGAATATAGAAAGACTGTTTTTTTTTTTTTTTTTTTTTTTTTTTTTTTTTTTTTTTTTTTTTTTAAATGTTTGGCGACTTCAAAACATGTATCTGTTAGATGCTAGAGAAAGGAAGTGCCTCATCTTATGTCTTCTGTGTTGTTCACGAAGCAGATGTTGAAAGTTGGAATTACTTCTCCCCGATAGCACATGTTTAAATGCTGGACGAGGAACTTGCTACCGATCAATCGAACTTTCCATTCGAGGCGAGCAGAATACGGAACGCTTCGCTATTTGCTATGTTGACGTCACCATTATCATGCCCGTATTGTTAGCCTACGTTCCCGTTGTGTCGGTGGTGACGTCAGGACACTTGGCACTGTTTGTGTTCCTGGAACGAGAGTTTTGACTCTTCCAATCATCTGACGGACGTGCTGTTGCACTTCTATGGCATATACTTCTCAAAACTACTGTTAATACAGTTTATTAGCGCGGTGACTCTGCAACTGTGTGATGATGTAATAGAATTCCAGCCATAACCAAGGGGAAATACAAGTGACTTGGAGACCCGGTGTAAAACATCCAGATGCAATCACCAAACATGAATTCAAGAGTTTAAAAACTAATGTTTAGATAGTTGATAAAAAAAAGTGGGTCTTTTAGTAGTTCACGACTGTGTTAGGAATAGACCTCTCACTCAGTGCCCCAAAACTTTTAACACGCTGGTTCCTTGCGGAATGTGACAATCGCCTCATTCAAGAAAGCCGTGAATGTGAGTTAAATAATACTTGTATTTAATGGCGGGTCATTTGAATGCGAATATGAACTAGATATACTAAACCTATTGAAATTTTACAAGCAGAGAGAGAGAGAGAGAGAGAGAGAGAGAGAGAGAGAGAGAGAGAGGAGAGAGAGAGAGAGAGAGAGAGAGAGAGAGAGAGGTCAATAGCTTATCATTTGTCTAAAATTTATACTTAATAGATACTAACTTGTCACAATAGAATTAACCGTTCCTGCCAAATTAAAATAACAATATGGTTTTTAAAATAAAATCACTTCGTTTTTATGGGTAAATCAATTGAACTTTTTATATTGTGAAAATACATGCTAAATATTATTCAACTGTCTCATAGAAAATGTTGTTTTAAATCTAAAAGGAATTTTAAAAGGAATTTCAACAACAACAACAACAAAATTAAAACAAAGACTATCATTTAAACAAGATTATACTCAATTTTTTTAATGATAGGAAATAAATTACTTAACATAAAAACTTAACTTTTATATTTGAGCATTTTATTGATTATAAAGTTATAAAGAAGTAATTTGTCTTATTACAAGATACCTTCAACATCTCTTTGAAGAAACTCCACCTTTATTT